>ML802443.1:273911-291094 GCA_009831015.1 Picea engelmannii
ACATTAATGAGTGTGTGTCATGTATCTTTAGTGGTCTAGGTTGAACTATGTGGTCTCCCTTAGCTTATGACACCTATTTTAGCTATTTCTAGCTTTTGTTTTACTAGAATTTCTATGTTGGAAATTCTATATATTCACCTCCTCTCTTCTTTTTTGAGGATGGTTGATCATGTATATTCATTTTTTATTCATATAATTCTCTGATTTATGGAGAAAAAACTTTCTCTCATCTCTTGAATATCAGCAAATTACATGTGTTCAATTTAACTAGAATTCTAGATCTATCGGGGTTTCTGCAGGAATTCTACATGGTATCAGAGCTAGATTGAATCTAGTGGATTGTACACAGTTTTATTTGCAGGTATAGATCATCAGGAGGCACATAAATCAGCAATTTATCATCTCTCTAAGACCAAAAAACTCATTCTAAATCCTTTCAATTACTTCAAATGGAAGACAGAGATCTCTCCGCTCCTCCGAAGCAAAGGGATTTACTGGGTAACAATGGGAATGGAGAAAGAACTGACTGCTACAACAGATAAGATAAAGTATCTCAATAAATTAGATGAAGAAATTGGGCTGATATGCCTATCAATTTCCAGATATCTCCTCTTTCATGGCAGTGGAGCCACTAGTCCTTATGTGGTCTGGACCACATTGGAAGGACTATTCGGCAAGCAGGATGCAATGAGAGTGCATCAACTAGAGAATGAATTCATATCCCTAAGTCCAATTCATTTCAGAAACCTACAAGAATTCTTCACCAAGTTCAAATCCATCCTCGTTGAACTTAATGCATGTGGAGTCACGAAAGAGGAAGAACAGCTCATCCTTTCAATTCTCTCGAAACTAGGCCCTGAATATTCTATATTTGTGTCGTCTTTTCAAGCATCTAAATTGACTCAGGAAAAATGGAAAATGCCTCTATGAAATGATTTCATTGCAGAATTTACTCAAGAGAAAGATAATTTAGTCCAAATGGGTGCCATCAAGCGTTCCAAGAACCAAGCATTTGCGGCTACTGATGCTCCAAAGAGCAGTGGAAAAGACAAGAAAAAAGGAACGGGTAAATTTCCTGAATCGAAGAAGGAGAGATTCGCACAATCTTCAGAGAACTCTTCTAAGCCTAAGGGTAAGAAGAAGAAGAAGGAAATAACACTTTGTAGCTACTATTCCAAAGGTTTTCATCCCGGAGAAAATTTCATGAGGAAGACTATCGATGAGATGGCTAAGCAATTGCAGCAGTACAATCTCACAGTGCCCGAAAATGTGAAAAAAGAAAGATGATAACAAAACGGGTGTAACATCTCTCTCTATCACACTTGGAAAAATTATTCTTGAAGGACACTTGCTCACAAGTGATCCAGATTATTATGCTATTAAAACTTTTGATTTTGATTATGAGGCATTATGGGTTGATGACATGTTGTTTTACCACATTGACATAGACAAGTGCTATTGACTTGGTTTTATTGAGTGTGCAGGGTTGTGGACCTTGAGGATGCAGAGGCATTGATGGAACCCCTTGGACTCTGGATCGAGTCAGGGAGTGTAACATTGGGATTTTATTTTTTTTGTTATGATATTAGTGCATCTGATTAGATGATATGATATGGATATATTCTAACATGATTTGTTGATGATGCAGGCTGACGATAGCTTGCCGACTAGACTCACATATGGAGTAAAGGGGTCACACACGACTACCAGAGATGTTGAGGGAGAGGTGTGGATAGCAGCCCTGCCACAGCCTACAAGCACTCTCATCATGGCTCGAACTGTAGGTTAACGATTACCTAGTTTGAGAGGACCCACGATGTCGTGAGGGCAGACTGCGACAGTCACCCACGATGATTCTAAGGGGCGGGCAATAAGGTGGGGGCCTTATTCCTTAGAGGCCCTTGATCTCCCACAATTTCACCAGGCGGAGTGTTGACTCCAGGGTTTATTGATGTCTACCAATCATTCAAGAGGCGAGTGGCACCTTTGGAGCACCTAGTGCTTCCTGAAGGGCACATCACGCAAAGGAACAGATGAGGCGAGTGGCACCCTTGGAGCACCTAGTGTGTCCTGAAGGGCACGTCGCGTTGTTAATGATAGAGGGATGAACCTAGATGGACCTAATACAAATAACATGTTGAGAAATTATAAAACAATTTCCCTAATTAAATGTCGCCCACTACGAAAATTAAGGCCTAAGTCTAAATTACGCTAGTGGTAGAACCTTGTCTTCTCAAATATATATATATATTAATAATGGACGAACTCATCCATCTACCTCTGTTGTTGTCCTAGTCTGATTTTTATCTTGCACCTTGACGTGTTTTACTAACTATAAAATTTTGTTGTTGGCATAGCCTTACATCCCATTGTGCTTTTGTTTTTATTATTTTACCTGGCTGGAGATTTTCTGTGTAGACGGATAAAATCTCTGTGACCCTTCAATGGCTTCCCATTTGATCCTTGCACTTCTCTTACTATTATCTACGCTTTTACATTTGACCGTGTTTTTACGCTTGGATTGATAAATTAGTAGGCGTTCCACACATTGATAATGATTTCACTATGCTTTTAATAAATGGATAATCCAGCTCTGCGCTCGTAATCTTGTTGGCCAGCGAATTACTTAACCTCTACAATTTTATTTTAACGACGATTTTACCCTATTGTTTCACCTTTCCTTTATACCTTTATTTACTGTGTTGACAGTTTTATTGAATAAAAATGTTTTTGATATAGCGAATGCTAAATCAGTAGAAATTTTGCCCCACGAATTTGTATTTTGGTCATATTTTGTTGATTTCCAGGTGCTCGACAAGCTACACATTTTTCGTTGACTACCACTATTTAATGGACTCGGGTGAATTTTACATCGGGTCCTTATATGGTTCAATGATTTATCAAACCCTTTTTATTTATCCTTTTATTGACAGCCATATTTATTTTAATCCACCCCTTGGTTATTATAACACGAGTGATTGAATATCAGGAGTCAACCACCATCCTTGTGGTAAAGTTGAGTTTCCTTTTTCTTGAGCAAATTTCTTTGTACATGTGTTAATCCTTGGGTGAATCATACCTGCGCGAATTTGTTTGAGAGTTTTTGTCTGATCGACTTATTAAGCGAGTTTTGAGGAACTTGACAGTATAGGTACAACGACTATCTCTTTTTTTTATGACGGAAGGTTTATCATTCTGCTAGTATGTCCCTGTACACGTAATGTCCCTTAGAAGAGTAGCGTTTGAAGGATTGAGTCGTTGTGGTTTGGGCGCATTAGCCAGTAATGGCTGCTTGCATTTTGTTGATGCGTGGCACAACGTTTTCCCATCAAAAATAGCAAGTGGTTACCCCCCCCCCCAATGCATAGCGATTCATCTCCCCTTCTGAAGACTGTGTTTTCATCTTAATTTGTCGGCGAGTTGCCTTGGGTTATGCCTGTGAGCCGCTCCGGATACCTGGCGATTGGACCTTAGATAAAAATGGCATTTGTTTTCTTTTTCGGGGTTTCTTTCATTGATTGCTACCTATGTTTCCCTGTCATTGATTTCGCTTGTGTTTCCTTTTGTTGACGGCATTAAATTTTGGCAGTTACATTGTATTTGGTAAAAGCGTACACCAATTCATAGCTTCCCACATGCACATTAATAACTGGCAGAGTTTGGGTGGTTGTGGTGGACTGCGTTGATTGTTATATTTTGCTAGAGTAAGCCCCTTAAACTCATTCTCCTTTCCCAATTTATAAATTRCCTCCATCACTTCCAATCGCCTCCTTTTCCTGTTKCTTAATTCTTGTTCTCGTGAMACATGCACACATAAAAKTMAACTARTGTTYGGTTCCCAAACTKGATGTGAAATTAATMCTTGTGTATTAATGTTTTATTAGTGTTTGATRGTTAYGGAGTTAKTTATTAAATTCATTAACCCACTTGTATGGTTGKATTATATCCTTCTAATCACATAATATCTAGCATGAAATTGTACTTCCTTTGTTTTTTATCTTACTCAATGTGAACTTCTACTAGAAGATATGATTGACTCTTTTAACAATGATATCCTTGTCATTCCTACTAGTAGCAATTGTATAGTTTTGTAGATTGGAAACTCAACACCTAAGATTTATGATATCGCTATCTAAGGCAGGCACTTATATTTTTATTTAAGGTAGTTTAGGGTAACTTAATAATCATTGCATGGTTGAGAACCAACCCCTTTAGTGATGACCCTTTTTCCAATAATCACCCAATTAATGGATCAACTTGAATAGGTAATGTGAATAATCACCTTAGAATAAGTCAAGGTGTGCTCTAGATTTAAGGGATAATTTATCTTCACACTTGTTGATTATTTAGGACTCATCATTTAGGACAACTTATTGCTTAGAAAATGAAGCAGTGTGTGATCACTTTAAGGGTGGAGTAATGCACTTACCTTAATAGATATGTACTGTGCAGGCTAGCATGTTGATCGTTGAGTTATGTTTTAGTTCACCCTTGTGAAGTTTATGTCCTTGTTAACCTTACAATAGTTACCCTTCATGCCTAGACCTCTAATTTGGCCTTAGGACTTCTTGGATGTCATCACGTCATTCATCGGATTGTGCATCTGAAGAGTGGTGTCTCCATGCTTCTTCCCCACCCATTGCTTGGGAGCGTAGGCATAGTCATCCTGTCAGTTATTTTCATCCCTTCGCACGTCAGATTCATCTTGAGTTCGTTAGTCCAGCTGGATGCGTTGAGGCAAGGTTTTTAACGCATCTGACGCTTGGGAGAAGCATGATTCTTGATGAGGGGATCATGGCGCACCCTGGGGATTAGCAGCGAATGAGATATTGGCCAGAGTAGGTGCTTGTGTGAGTGTTGTCGAGCGCGCAAGTTGCTCCTAGTGCAAGGAATGAATGCCTTTAGGCGTTAGGTCCGCATGCCTTGAGGTTCTATTCCTTATTCATCTAGGCCATGATGTCGGGGTGGGGATGTTTTTGCTTGGCTGGTAGGTGTGGTCATGTTGCATCAAGCGAGTAGTCGTCCTCATTGCTTTTCTGTGGATGTTTCACCAATTGTCCTTGTGCATGAGTGTGGGGTCATTGTAACCTGTTGCATGGATGGGGTGCTCATGTTCATCATTAGTGGTAAGGTTAAAATGTTGTTATCATTGCCTTCTTGCCTCTTATATCTTGAAACAAAAAAAAATTCTCCGCTTGTTGGAGTAACGATGGGGTCATTACATATGGTATCAGAGCGGGTTCAACCCTGCGACTGTGGATCGCTAGGCATTCCACTGCAGTAAACCAGTGAGTATTAACCCGTGTGTTAAGTAAAAACCTTAACTTGTCCTCGTGGAGATCGCATTTAGAGGGTGCCCCTGAGGGTCCCCAACGCGCTTTAGTTAGTACTGTTAGCATCCTCCAAGATCTCGAGAGAGATGAGTTCTAGCATCCACGAGTATCACGGATGGTGGTGTCTTCGAATCATAGTTGTAGAGAAAGGCATGGGCTTCACACTTCGCGTTTACGACCTCCAGCATGAAGGTCCACTTGATGGTATTTAAACTGAAGGGGAGCGCTCTTTTATGGAGGAAGACGCTCTTGCCCCTTTTGAACCTGCCCGTCGGCGACATGTCATGGGAACTGTTCGAGGGATGGTTCCAGGAGAGGTGTGTTCTAAGGAATTCATTGAGCATCAACTCAATGAGTTCCATGCCTTGTGATGAGGTAAGCCACTTAGTGCCCAAGTATGAGGCCCATTTTGGAGATGCTTTGATATGCTCCGCACCAAGTTCCCTAGAACCTTAAGGTCAAGAAGTTCGAGTTGGGCCTTATTGTTAGAATTCATCTTCGACTTCGGGTACCAAGAGTACTGGACTGAAGAAGGGGTGTTGGATGTGTGGGGAGCCACACTACCATGCAAATGCCCTGTGGAGAGGACTAGAGCGTCCAGATCAGTTGGACCCACTACCGTGGGAGATATGGGCAAGGCCCATCAGGTTCATGCAACGGTGAATAACCACCAGGTAGAGCACCAGTTGACTGTTCTTGAGACGACAGGTACCATAGCTAACCAGACCTTTAGTATTTTGATAGATCCTGGTGCCACCGAGAGTTTCATTTCTGGTACAATGCTAAAAAGGATTAAGGTAAAGGTAGTCGAACAAGATGAGTTTAGCTTCGTGGAGATGGCTTCAGGAGCCAAACAAAAGGTTGGAGGAAGGATTACAGGATGTATCCTTAACCTGGGAGAGTTTGTCACTAGGGCCAACCTGTATGTCATGATCTTAGGATCTTATGATGTTGTGATTGGTATGGACTGGTTGGAATCACTTGAGGTGATACTCAACTGTAAGACAAAACGGTTGAGCTTGGTTGATAATGAGGGATAGAGACGTGTGATTGTAGGACAGAACCAGGGACTTTCCCTGAGGTTCATCTCTTCCTTACAGCTACAGAAGAGTAGGCGCAAGGGGTGCAAGCTTTATGCAATCCTTTCATTAAATGAGAAGGGAGTAGCGAAAGGTCTAGAACACCTTCCGGTGGTGAAGGAGTTTATGGACGTATTTCCGGAGGAGTTACCTGGGATGCCGCCGGAAAGGGAATTGGATTTTACCATAGACCTAAAACCAGGGATTGAACCGATAGCAAGAACACCTTATCGTATTTCGACCTCGGAGTTACAAGAGTTGAAAATGCAACTGAAGGAGTTGTTGGAATTGGGACTGATATGTCCTAGTGTGTCACCGTGGGGTGCACCTGTTATTTTCATATGAAAGAAGGATGGATCGTGGAGGATTTTCATTGACTACCATCAGTTGAACAAGGCCACAGTCAAGAATCAATATCCATTGTTGAGAATTGATGATCTGTTCGATCAATTGAAGGGTGCAATGATGTTCTCCAAGATCGATTTGTGATCAGGGTATCACCAGTTATAGATCAAGGAGCATGTCGTCCCTAAGACTGCCTTTAAGATGAGGTTTGGACATTACAAGTTTATTGTTTTACCGTTTGGACTGACAAACACCCTAGGGGTATTTATGAGTTTGATGAACAGGGTGTTCCGTGAGTACTTGGACAAGTTCGTCCAAGTGTTCATTGACAATATTTTGACTTACTCTTGGACGACGGAGGAGCATGACGATCACTTGCGCTTGGTACTATAGTGTCTGTGAGAGCACAAACTATATGGGAAGTTGTCCAAATGCTCATTTTATCAATCAAAGATTCACTACTTAGGGCATGTCATCTCTGACGAAGGCATTGTCGTGGATCAAGCCAAGGTCGAGGCTATTATGGAATGGCCCGCGCCTATGAATGTCCCAGAAGTGCGTAGCTTCATGATTTTAGCAGGATACTATCGATGGTTCATTGAGGGATTTTCGAAGATAGCAAATCTGATCATGGAATTGCAGAAGAAAAACAAGGAGTTTTTTGGGACCAAGAAATGCGCGGAAGAATTTCAAAGGCTCAAGGAATTGTTGAAAACAACACCGATACTAAAGGTCCCTGACATGGACGCAGACTTCTGGGTATGCACTGACGCATCCAAGGAAGGCTTAGGCAGAGTCTTGATGCAAGACGGACGAGTGATTGTTTACTTTTCGAGGAAACTGAGAAGGCATGAGGAGAACTACGCAACGCACGATTTGGAGTTATTATCCATCATATATGCCTTGAAGGTTTGGAGACACTATCTTGTTGGACGAAAATTTGAACTAAATACTGACCATTATGGACTACAACACATATTTACTCAAAATGACCTGAATTCACGACAACAACGTTGGTCGGAATTTCTTAGTGAGTGCGACTTCGAGATTACTTACATAAAAGGAACAGTGAACCGAGTGGTAGATGCATTGAGTCAGATACCACGCATATTTTCAGTGTTTCCTCTTCAAACAAATCTACGTGAAAAGATTCTAACTTTACAGTGTGACGATGACTGGTACAAAGAGGTCGAGGGATTTATCAGACAAAACACAATGATAGTACCACGATTTTAGGTTTTTTCATTTGATAGCGATGGCTTATTGAGGTTTAAAAGTCGGGTCTACGTAGCGCCAAACGATGAGTTGAGGATGTTGATCCTAAGTGAGGCTCGTAGAGCAGTATACATGGCTCATCCGGGAGTCACGAACATTAGGGCAGACCTTAAACCATTATTCTTCTGGAAGGGAATGAAGGATGACATAGTCAACTATGTGGCCATATGTCTAGAATGTCAGCAGGTAAAGGCTGAACATAAACACCCAGGAGGATTACTATAACCACACGCTATTCCAGAATCGAAATGGAAGGTTATTCGATGGATTTTATTGTTGGATTGCCACTAACAACAAGGAGACATGACTCGATTTTCATAGTAGTAGACACTCTGGCGAAGAGTGCTCACTTTATTCCAGTGCGTACGACGTATCAGGCACCTGACATAGTTAGAGTTTTCATCGGTGAGATTGTGTGGCTGCATGGCGTACCTAAAAGGATTATATCCGATTGAGGATCAGTGTTTACTGGATGATTTTGGAGGAGTTTCCAAGAGGCCTTGGGAACCCAATTTAACTTTAGTATTGCGTATCACCCAGAGACTGACGGGCGAACCAAACAAATGAACCATACCTTGGAGGACATGTTGCACATGTACGTGATGGGACAACAAAAGCGTTGGGAAGAATTCTTGCCATTTCTAGAGTTCGCTTACAATGACAGTCACTGGAGCACCATTAAGATGGTGCCTTTCGAGTATCTTTACGGGCGACCGTGTCGGACGCCTTTGAGTTGGGATCGGTTTGAGGATAGGACCCACATGGGACTAGAAGCGATCCAAGAATTGAAAGCTTAATTGAGACTTTAAGACAAGGGATCCAAGAAGTGCAGGAGCAACAGAAGAGTTACGATGATGCACGTCATGTCGACCGTAGTTACGTTGTGGCGATTGAGTCTTTTTGTGGTTGAAACCGCATAAGAGTTCGATCTAGTTGGAAATAGGGGGATAAACTATATCCTAGGTTCGTGGGATCCTATGATATTTTGGGAAGGAGAGGCCTGTGGACTGATGACTAGCCTTGCCTGATTCTTGAGGCATATGTATAATGTATTTCACGTCTCTGATGAGACTTTATGATTAGTGATCCTTCACATGATTTGACTTGAGCACCTTGCGGGTGTCGGACGAGGGCACGCTCACAGCTGAGCCGATCCGCCTCTTGGATCATCCCGTTCGACAACTATGACGTCGAACGGTAGATCAAGTCAAGGTCTAGTGGGACAATTATAGTGCGCACTCGATGACCTAGGAGGATGCATATGATATGCACAAATAGTTTCCATTTTTGTTTGATAGATAGACATCCGATACTGTGATACAATTTATTTCAGCATTTATACTGTGAAACTTCGGGACGAAGTTTAGAACAAGAGGGGGTGTATGTAACATCCTACTCTGTCACACTTGGCGAAGTTATTCTTGAAGGAAACTTGCTCGCAAGTGATCCGGATTATTATGCTATTAAAACTTTTGATTTTGATTATGAGGCATTATGGGTTGATGACATGTTGTTTTACCACATTGACATAGACAGGTGTTATTAACTCGGTTTTACTGAGTGTGTAGGGTTGTGGACCTTGAGGATGCAAAGGCATCGATGGAACCCCTTGGACTCTAGATCGAGTCAGGGAGTGTAACATTGGGGTTTGATTGTTTTTGCTATGATATTAGCGCATCTAATTAGATGATATGATATGGATATATTCTGACATGATTTGTTGATGATGCAGGATGACGATAGCTTTCCGACCAGACTCACATATGGAGTAAAGGGGTCACACACGACTACCAGAGATGTTGAGGGAGAGGTGTGGACAAAAACCCTGCCACAACCTACTAGCACTCCCGTTGTGGCTCGAACTGTAGGTTAACGATTACCTAGTTCGAGAGGACCCACGATGTCATGAGGGTAGACTGCGATAGTTGCTCACGATGATTCTAAGGGGCGTGCAATAAGGTGGGGGAATTATTCCTTAGAGGCCCTTAGTCTCCCACAAGTTCACCTAGCGGAGTGTTGACTCGAGGGGTTATTGATGTCTACTAATCAGTCAAGAGGTGAGTGGAACACTTGGAGCACGTAGTGCGTCTTGAAGGGCACATCACGCAAAGGAACAAATGAGGCGAGTGGAACCCTTGGAGCACCTAGTGTGTCCTGAAGGGCACATCACGCAAAGGAACAGATGAGGTGAGTGACACCCTTGGAGCACCTAGTGCGTCCTGAAGGGCACGTCACGTTGTTAATGATAGAGGGATGAACCTAGATGGCCCTAAGACAAATAACATGTTAATAAATTATAAAACAATTTCCCTAATTAAATGTCGCCTAGTACGAAAATTAAGGCCTAAGTCTAAATTACGCTAGTGGTAGAACCTTATCTTCTAATATATATATATATATATATATATATATATATATATATATATATATATATATATAATGGACAAAAGCATCTGTCTACCTCTGTTGTTGTCCTAGGTTGATTGTTGTCTTGCGCCTTGATGTGTTTTACTAACCCTGAAATTTCATTGTTGGCGTAGCCTTACATCCCACTGTGCATTTGTTTTTATTATTTTACCTAGCTGGAGATTTTCTGTGTAGACGGATAAAATCTCTGTGACCCTTCAATGGTTTCCCATTTGATCCTTGCACTTCTCTTACTGTTATCTGCGATTTTACATTTGACCGTGTTTTTATTCTTGGATGGATAAATTACTAGGCGTTCCACCCATTGATAATGATTTAACTCTTCTTTTAATAAATAGATAATCCAGCTCTGCGCTCGCAATCTTGTTGGCCAGCAAATTACTTAACCTCTGCAATTTTATTTTAACGGCGATTTTACCCTGTTGTTTCACCTTTCCTTTATACCTTTATTTACTTTGTTGACATTTTTATTGAATAATAGTGTTTTTGATATAGAGAATGCTAAATCAATAGAAATTTTGGCCAACGAATTTGTATTTTGGTCCTATTTTGTTGATTTCCAGGTGCCTGACCAGCTACACATTTTTTTTTGACCGCCAGTGTTTAATGGACTTGGCGAATTTTACATCGGGTCCTTATATGGTTCAGGGATTTATCAAACCCTTTTTATTTATCCTTTTATTGACAGCCATATTTATTTTAATCCAACCCTTGGTTATGATAACACGAGCGATTGAATATCAGGAGTCGACCACTATCCTTGTGGTAAAGTTGAGTTTCCTTTTTCTTGAGAAAAATTCTTTGTACCTATGTTAATCCTGGGGCGAATCATACCGGTGCGAATTTGTTTGAGAGTTTTTGTCTGATCGAATTCCTAAGCGAGTTTTGAGGAACTTGACAGTATAGGTACAACGACTGTCTCTTTTTTTTTATGACGGAAGGTTTATCGTTCTGCTGGTGTGTCCCTGTACACGTAATGTCCCTTAGAAGAGTAGTGTTTGAAGGATTGAGTCGTTGTGGTTTGGGCGCATTAGCCAGTAATGGCCGCCTGCGTTTTGTTGATGCGTAGCACAACGTTTGCCCATTAAAAACGGCAAGTGGTTACCCCCCCAGTGCGTAGCCATTCATCTCCCCTTCTAAAGAATGCGTTTTCATCATAATTTGCCAGCGAGTTGCCTTGGGTTATGCCTATGAGCTGCCACGAATACCTGGCGATTGGCCCTTAGATAAAACCGGCATTTGTTTTATTTTTCAGGATTGCTTTCATTGATTGCAACCTGTGTTTCCCTGTCATTTATTTCGCCTGCGTTTCCTTTTGCTGACGGCGTTAAATTTTGGCACCTTGTATTCGGTAAAAGTGTACACCAATTCATAGCTGCCCACATGCACATTAATAATTGGAAGAGTTTGGGTGACTGTGGTGGACTGCGTTGATTGTTATATTTTACTAGAGTAAGCCCCTTAAACTCATTCTCCTTTCCCAATTTATAAATTACCTCCATCACTTCCAATCGCCTCCTTTTCCTGTTGCTTAATTCTTGTTCTCCTGACACATGCACACATAAAAGTCAACTAGTGTTCGGTTCCCAAACTTGATGTGAAATTAATCCTTGTGTATTAATGTTTTATTAGTGTTGATGGTTATGGAGTTAGTTATTAAATTCATTAACCCACTTGTATGGATTATATCCTTCTAATCAATCACATAATATCTAGCATGAAATTGTACTTCCTTTGTTTTTTATCTTACTCAATGTGAACTTCTACTAGAAGATATGATTGATTCTTTTACCAATGATATCTTTGTCATTCCTACTAGTAGCAATTGTATAGTTTTGTAGATTGGAAGCTCAACACCTAAGATTTATGATATCGCTATCTAAGGCAGGCACTTATATTTTTATTTACGGTAGTTTAGGGTAACTTAATAATCATTGCCTGGTTGAGAACCAACCCTATTAGTGATGACCCTTTTTCCAATAATCACCCAATTAACGGATCAACTTGAATAGGTAATGTGAATGATCACTTTAGATTAAGTCAAGGTGTGCTCTAGATTTAAGGGTTAATTTATCTTCACACTTGTTGATTATTTAGGACTCGTCATTTAGGACAACTTATTGCTTAGATAATGAAGCAGCTTGTGATCGCTTTAAGGGTGGAGTAATGCACTTACCTTAATAGATACATACCATGCAGGCTAGCATGTTGATTGTTGAGTTCTGTTTTAGTTCACCCTTGTGAAGTTTATGTCCTTGGTAACCTTACAATAGTTACCCTTCATGCCTAGACCTCTGATTTGGCCTTAGGACTTCTTGGATGTTGTCACATCATTTATCGGATTGTGCATCTGATGAGCGGTGTCTCCATGCTTCTTGCCCACCCATTGCTTGGGAGCGTAAGTATATTCATCCTGTCAGTGATTTTCGTCCCTTCGTGCATCGGATTCATCTTGAGTTCGTTAGTCCAGTTGGATGCGTTGCAGCAAGGTTTTTGACGCATCTCATGCCTGGGAGCAGCATGATTCCTGATGAGGGGATCATGTCGGGCCCTGGGGATTAGCAACGAACGATATATTGGCTGGAGTAGGTGCTTGTGTGAGTGTTGTCGGCATGCAACTTGCTCCTGGCGCAAGGACCGAATGCCTTCAGGCGTTAGGTCTGTGTGCCTTGAGTTTCTAGTCCTTGTCCGTCTAGGCCGTGATGTCAGGGTGAGGATGTTTTCGCTTAGTTGGTAGGCGTGGTCATGTTGCGTTGGGCGGGTAGTCATCCTCCTTTATTTTTTGCGCATGTTTCGCCAGTTATCCTTGTGCATGAGTGTGGGTTCATTATAACCTATTGCGTGGATGGGGTGCTCGCGTTCGTCATCAGTGGTAAGGTTAAAATGTTGTTGTCATCGCCTTCTTGCCTCTTATCTCCTAAAACAAAAACAAAAATTCTCTGCTTATTGGAGTAACGATGGGGTCGTTACAGATGGTATCAGAGCGGGTTCAACCCTGTGACTGTGGATCGCCAGGCTTTCCACTGTAGTAAACCCGTGAGTATTAACCCGTGTGTTAAGTAAAAACCTTAACTTGTCCTCGTGGAGATCGCATTTAGAGGGCGCCCCTGAGGGTCCACAACGCGCTTTAGCTAGTACTATTAGCATCCTCTGAGATCTCGAGAGAGATGATTTATAGCATCCACGAGTATCACGGAAGGTGGTGTCGTCGAATCATAGTTGTAGAGCAAGGCGTGGGCTTCACACTTCGCGTTTACAACCTCTAGCATGAAGGTCCACTTGATGGTATTTCAACTGAAGGGGAGCGCTCTTTTATGGAAGAAGACGCTCCTGCCCCTTTTGAACCTGGGCGTCAGCGACATGTCATGGGAACTATTCAAGGGACGATTCTAGGAGAGGTGTGTTCTAAGGAATTCGTTGAGCATCATCTCAACAAGTTTGATGCCTTGCGACGAGGTAAGCCACTTGGTGCCCGAGTATGAGGCCCATTTTGGAGCTACTTTGATATGCTCCGCACGAAGTTCCCTAGAACCTTAAGGTAAAGAAGTTCGAGTTAGGCCTTATTGTTAGAATTCATCTTCAACTTCAGGTACCAGGAGTACTGGACTAAAGAAGGGGTGTTGGACATGTGGGAAGCCACACTATCGTGCAACTTCCCTGTGGAGAGGACCAGAGCATCCGGATCAGTTGGACCCACTACGGTGGGAGATATGGGCAAGGCCCATTGGATTCATGCAGTGGTGAATGACCACCAGGCAGAGCACCAGTCGATTGTGCTTGAGACGACAGGTATCGTCGCTGACTAGACCCTTAGTATTTTGATAGATCCCGGTGCCACCGAGAGTTTCATTTCTGGTACAACGCTAAAAAGGATTAGGGTAAAGGTAGTCGAACAGGATGAGTTTAGTTTCATGGAGATGGCTTAAGGAGCCAAACAGAAGGTTGGAGGAAGGGTGACAGGATGTATCCTTAACCTAGGAGAGTTTGTCACCAGGGCCAACCTACACATTGCGATGTTAGGATCTTATGACGTCATGATTGGTATGGACTGGTTGGAATCACTTGAGGCGATACTCAACTGTAAGACAAAACGGTTGATCTTGGTCGATAATGAGGGATAGAGACATGTGATTGTAGGACAGAAGTAGGGAGTTTCCATTAGGTTCATCTCTTCCTTACAGCTACAGAAGAGTAGGCGCAAGGGGTGCAAGATTTATGCGATCCTTGCGTTAAACGAGAAGGGAGTAGCGGAAGGTCTAGAACACCTTCCAATGGTGAAGGAGTTTGCAGAGGTATTTTCGGAGGATTTACCTGGGATGTCGCTGGAAAGGGAATTGGAGTTTACCATAGACCTAAAACCAGGGACTAAACCGATAGAAAAAACGCCTTATCGGATGTCAACCCCAGAGTTACAAGAGTTGAAAATGCAACTGAAGCAGTTGTTGGACCTGGGACTGAAACATCCTAGTGTGTCACCGTGGGGTGCACCTATTATTTTCATATGAAAGAAGGACGGATCATGGAGTCTTTGCATTGACTACCGTCAATTAAACAAGGCCACAGTCCAGAATCAGTATCCATTACCGAGAATTGATGATTTGTTCAATCAATTGAAGGGTGTGACGGTGTTCTCCAATATCGATTTGTGATCAGGGTATCACTAGTTACGAATCAAGGAGGATGGAATCCCTAAGACCACCTTTAAGATGAGGTTTGGACATTACGAGTTTATTGTTTTACCATTTGGACTAACAAACGCCCCAAGGGTATTTAAGAGTTTGATGAACGGGGTGTTCCGTGAGTACTTGGACAAGTTCATCCAAGTGTTCATTGACAATATTTTGACTTACTCTCGGACAATATTTTGACTTACTCTCGGATGATGGAGGAGCATGAAAATCACTTGTGCTTGGAACTACAGTGTCTACGAGAGCACAAAATTTATGGGAAGTTGTCCAAATGCTCATTTTATCAATCGAAGTTTCACTACTTAGGGAATTCCATCTCCGGTGAAGGCATTGCCATGGATCCAGCCAAGGTCGAGGCTATTATGGAATGGCCCTCGCCTACAAATGTCCCAGAAGTGCATAGCTTCCTGGGTTTAGCAGGATACTATCAACGGTTCATCGAGGGATTTTTGAAGATAGAAAATCTGATCACAGAATTGCAGAAGAAAAACAAGGAGTTTGTTGGGACCGAGAAATGCACAGAAGCATTTCAGAGGCTCAAGGAATTGTTGACAACAACACCGATACTAAAGGTCCCTGAAATGGACGCAGACTTTTGGGTATGCACTGGTGCATCCAAGGAAGGCTTAGGCAGAGTCTTGATGCAATACGGACGAGTGATTGCTTATTTTTCGAGGAAACTAAGAAGGCATGAGGAGAACTACACAACGCATGATTTGGAGTTATTAGCTATTGTATATGCCTTGAAGGTTTGGAGACACTACCTTGTTGGGTGAAAATTTGAACTAAATACTGACCATTGTAGACTACAACACATATTTACACAAAATGACATGAACGCACGACAACGACGTTGGTCGGAATTGCTTAGTGAGTGTGACTTTGAGATTACTTACATAAAAGGAATAGTGAACCGAGTGGCGGATGCATTGAGTCGGAGACCACACGTATTTTCGTTGTTGCCTCTTCAAATGAATGTACGTGAAAAGATTCTAACTTTACAGTGTGACGATGACTGGTACAAAGAGGTTGAGGGATTTATCGGACAAAACACAATGATAGTACCATGATTTGAGGGATTTTCATTTGATAGCAATGGCTTATTGAGGTTTAAAAGTCAGGTCTATGTACTGCCAAGCGATGAGTTGAGGATGTTGATCCTAAGCAAGGATTGTAGAGTAGTATACATGGCTCATCTAGGAGTCATGAAGATGAGGGCAGACCTTAAACCCTTATTCTTATGGAAGGGAATGAAGGCTGACATAGTCAACTATGTGGCCAGATGTCTAGAATGTCAGCAGGTAAAGGCTGAACATAGACACCCAACAGGATTACTATAACCACACGCTATTCCGGAATCAAAATGGGAGGTTATTCGATGGATTTTATTGTTGGATTGCCACTAACAGCAAGGAGACATGACTCGATTTTCATAGTAGTATACACTCTGGCGAAGAGTGCTCACTTTATTCCGGTGCATACGACGTATCAGGCACCTGACATAGCTAGAGTTTTCATCAGTGAGATTGTGAGGTTGCATGGCGTACCTAAAAGGATTATATCCGATCACAAGATGGTCATGCTTTAATGGCTGTCACATCCAATCCATCATCTTGGATCCTTGATTTAGGTGCATCGAACCATATGGATGCATCAAAAGATGAATTTTCCTCCATCGAAGAAAGCACCAAATCCCCAATTTACTTAGGAGATTCCACACCCGCAAAGGTGTGCGGAGAAGGAATTGTTGATCTTGAAGGGGGTTGCTTCACAAATGTGCTTCATGTTTCCTCGTTGTCTGCAAATATTATCTTGATATATTAGATCACTCATTCCGGCTCTAGAAGGAAGGTGGAGTTCACTCTGGACTTGATCCAGGTGGATATCGGTGGCCACCCACCTTTTCCAAATGGCTCAAAACGGCTTTCTGGCAATTTTGGCAATTTACTATTTTTAGCAGGTTTTAGCTTCCGGGGCCATTTTGAGGGCCGAAATGAAGGTTTTTCGAGATCGAGGTTCTCAATGATATTCAAAGG
>ML802443.1:292695-303129 GCA_009831015.1 Picea engelmannii
ATTTTCCATGACATATTTGGGACTGTTGCACTACTTTCTTGTTCTTGAAGTTTCTCAGTCTACTTCAGGGATCAACATGGCACATTCTAAGTATGCATCAAATCTACTTGTCTGCTTTCAAATGATAGAATGTAAGCCAACAAAATCTCCCTTTCTTTCGGGGGTCATATTTGAGGATGTGGGTACTACACCTTTGGTGGACAGTACACTGTATCGGCAGTTGGTTGGGAGTTTGTTGTATCTTACTCACACCCGACCTGATATCTCTTTTGCGATAGGAGTTTGTTCCAGATATATGCAGGAGCCTCATGATCTTCACTAGAAAGCTGCAAAGAGAATCCTTAGATATGTGAAAGGTACTCTATTATAACCCTAAATTGCACCACACATGCTTACCTGGCATCAGGGCAACTCATATCCCTTCATTGCCAAAACATTTGTTGAAAAACTCCTTGGAAATCCTCTTGTGTCAAGGCCCATGCGCCCCAACCCATTACTGCACGCGTGTGCACGCTAGCTGGTTGAGTACAGCCTGCGTGTACCTAACAAAGCACGAAAAAAGGAAAGTTGTCGATGGAACAAAATCTATGGGTCAGTTAACTGAAACTCCCGGCCATGCATGACCGAGGGTTCGTCCAAAACCCTAGCTCCTTCTAGCCTATAAAAGAAGGGGTAGGGGTACCATTTGGAGGAGGAAAAAATATAGCGAAGAAACTCTGCCCATTTACGCAATCCATTGTCCCAACCCTTTAGCCTTTCCTCATGCCAAATGAGATTTAACGCAAAGCAGTTGGAGGACAAAAGAAGAGGAGCCCAGGATCAAGATCAAGGAGCGGTGGTCGGTCTCGACTTTGATTGTAAGTTGATTCATTTTTCAAATAATAAAAGAATACTTTTCCCGTCCCAATGCATGAATTATCTATGGTTTGGTTAATTTATGCTTAATTTATAACCCTCAAGTAGAGAAGTAGCATGCATGCATAGTTGTTTGTCTTGATTGCAGGTCATCTTTGGAAGGAGCAGCGCAAGCAAGTGGTCAAAGCGCAACGGAGGATCGACATCGAACGTCGGTAACAAGGTTAGTAGTCATTCTCCATGCATGTACTATGAAAGAGGGGTTTAAGTTTTGGGTTGTAGGTTAAAAGGTAATTTCTTTACGGTCAAAATCTGCATGGAAGTCTGACCCTAGTTTGCTAGTCCGTAGGGTATTTTTCCCAACAACAGAATTGGCGACCGTACTGGGGATAATACTCTTTAGGGTTTCTGGATTTCTTTAAATTTTTTGGGTAGTTTAAAGAATAGGTTTTTTGTTTTTCTTTGCCTGTCTTTTTCTATAAGGTCTAAGCTAGCAGGGAGCCTGGTTCTTCATACCAGTTTTCCCTACCTTTTGCTTGATGGTAGTTGTCAGGAAACACAGAGGTACACGCGGCCTGCATAAGGCCTGCATGCATGTACCCACGCCCTATCCTCTTACAACCCACGTGTGAACGCTAGTTGTAGGGATAAAAATAGCATGTAGGAGTTCAGAGACCTTTAGAGGTAGTCCACCTCTTCCCTATCAGAATTATACATTCTCAGGGGGTTTTCTGGAATCCTGTTTGAGTCTTGCTGGTTCATAATTCTGTCTCAGATTGCTTTTTTTCTTTATTATTTCTTGCGTTATTTTTCTTTTCTGTTAGAAAAAGCATCCAAGCCTTCAAGGGACCCTGGTTATCAATACCAGAGGCCTCTTCCTGGTCTGGACTGCCTGTTTTTATTTTGTCTTAGAATTTATACATACACACGGCCTGTACAAGGTCAGCCCATGTGTACATGCTTCCTGTTTCAGCTCAGCACGTGTTTTCATGCGTACTGTTTTAGCGACAGTAACGTTCTTGACAGGCTACTTTTTAATCAGGGTGGGGCAGTCATCCCCTCCTTTGATGAGAAGTATTCCTCTCAGGTGTTTGAGTCTAGGGCTGAACAGTCAGTAGGTTAGGTCCTCTTACCCTTAGCCTGCTTTTTCTCAGTTGATAATTGACAGAAAATATAAAAAGAAAATTTTGTTTTATGGTTTTTAGACAAGCGTAAGAGTCTTGGTTTTCTTGATTACCATTGTGTGTATTTACTCTGATTATTTGCGATCTGCGCTTTAATCCAGAATTTGTTTTTCTTGGTTTTGTGCTTGTCGGTATTTTCCCTTTGTTGCTTTATTAGCACTTAAATAAATAAAAAATCTCTTTTCATTTTCTTCTTTGTTTGAAGAGTGTGTTTCTGCATCATTAGCTAGGGAGAAGTCTTTTGTTTTGTAAGTTTTTTCAGTGCATTTAGAGCATAAGTAGCTCGTAGTCGAGTGAAATTTCTTTATGATTGCTGCATAAAATCTTAGAAAAATTGAAAAGAAAAAGAAGTATTTATTTGTGAAAAGTTGTTGAGATTTTGCATTTAGTAAAAGTCTTTTGTTTCCAGCTTTTTTCATTTGTTTTTGCTTTCGTCTTTACACATCATCAGTTTCATCTTCATACCCCGTGACGTAAGAAACCCATAAAAGCAACACTAATTTAAAATCTATTAGACTTTTTGTTTGTAGGGTTCACAAACTAGTTCAGGACTAGGCCCTTGGATTAGGTTGGAGAGAAAACTCTCCAAGGCCATTCAAAACCAAACATTGGAGTCTGCGATAGGCAGTGTCTAAGTCCAGTTTTGTGGAAGTTATCTGGGAACCCCCTCTAACACAGGGGATAAACACGAGGTCGCGTGTGGAAAGGTAGCGAAGATAACCTGTCCAAAGTCGAACCAATCATAGTGGAGAACACATATCGAGGGCTTGTTTTGGGATTCCGTCGTTTGCATTTTCCACGGGGCTTCGTGGGTCTTGAATCTGTTTGAGGTCCTCAGTTGTCTTCCAGACCATTTTCTCTCGATACCCTTGACAGGTTTTGGGCTTGATACCCTGCTCATTGTGGTCTACCCGACTTTCGACTGTACCCGCCTGGTGACTGTTTGCGTGCTGGCAACCTAATTGCCAATCTTTTTAGGTACATACACAGGTGACTGTGGGGGTATACCATGGTACCTAGGATAGACATCGGGCCATGCTTTGCATATTATACCCGGAGGGTGCTTCCGTTTTCGAGTTGCACTTGCACCGGTAAGTTGCTCTAGTGTTGGTTGTTGTAACTGTTCTTCCATATAGTTTAGTGATTGCTTGTCTTATCTCTTAGGGGCTTCTTTTTTAGTGTGTGTTATTGTTTTACCATGTAGAATACCTTAGCGTGTATTGGATCTTCTCACACAGTGGAGGATCATGAGTTCCACCGGTCATGAAGGCTTCTGGGCCTCCCACCAGTTATACTGGAGCCACCCCCACCACCATTAAGGCGGAAGCTAGACCAACAAGGGTCTTTCGAAGCGACCGGGTTACAAACCTTTGTTCCTGAACAACTCCCGGAGGAATCAACCGCCACTCTTGGCTCAGTTGAAACCCCAACCACTGATACCTGGCCACCGTTTATTGTACCAATCCAATTTTACGAACGCCTGTCAGTGCCTCACACAGCTATGGAAACAAACGTTGTTACTTCTTCTGGGAATTCTTCCATTCCCACCACAATTGCTACCACAGGAGAATCATCTCCTAACTTACCGTCGTCAGTCCGAGCCACCATGGTCTCAGCCGCAACTACGTCGCACAGTGGACCGAACCCGTCTATGGTGGCGGACACAACCCTCTTCACACCTAGTGTGACAGGCCCTCCATTCTCATACGGTATGACTAGTTCGGGTACAAGTCCTGCACTCACTTACTCCACTTTACAGACTTTGGGTCTAGGGGCAAGGAGCTCTAACGCTCCTCTACAAGGTCAACTTGGGGGCACTCCTGTCCCTTTTAACACTTTTCCTTATGCCGGAGGTCATATCTCTCCTTCGTCCCCTTCGCTTGGTGGTCTGCATCAGCAGTCCGTCGGGTAGCCTTCACACACTAGTTTATTTGGAGCCAGGAGTCAAGGAACACCTGTGCACAGTATGCCAGTAGGTTCGTCACCGTTTGTTTGGAATGGGACATTTGGTAACAACACTTTCTCACCCACTGCTTTCCCATCTGGGGGCAATCCCATTTTTGGACAGTCTACTCCAGCGCAGGGTACTATTCCTGCGACGGGGGCACATATAGCAGGACCTTGGAACTCAGGACAAGGATCTGTTCCCTCCTCTGGAATGTCGTTCTGGGGTAATTCTTTCCACAGTCAATAGAACCCTGGACATACTACTATGCCTCTCCCATCAGGACCGTCATGGGGTAATCCTTCCCAAAGTCCTTCGAACACGATGCATGCCCAACATCCTATGTCCTTTATGGGAAATCAGCCAATGATGTCCCCATAGATGCAAAATCCTTATGTTGGTCAGGGCCATGGTTTCTACCAAAATCCGAGCCAACAACCAAACTTTTCCTGGAAACCTGGTGCCATTCAAACTCTAGGACCCTTTTTCGCAGGTTATCAGCAGCAACCCAAAATACCATTCCTGGCGACATTACACTTGCCATATTTGACAAGGTTGTTAAATGATCCTATTTGTCACGATCCACATTGGCCTCCTATGCCAACAAAGTTTCCTTTGGACATTCCAAATTTCGAGGCCAAGCCTAACGAAGATCCAGGTGATCATGTGACTACCTTCCATCTTTTCTATTCATCTAACTCATTGAAAGATGACTCTGTATAGTTGTGATTGTTTCAACGCACTCTTATCGGGAGTGCCACGAAATGGTACATCGAGCTCGATCGCTCAAGATACTCTTCTTTTGGCGAACTGGCGATGGCCTTCCTTAACCATTTCTAGTTACATGTGAGATACGACGCTGGCACAAAGTTGCTCGTCAATTTCGAACAGACAACAGCGGACCATATCTCTGATCATATCTGAGAGTGGAGACGCCGGAAGAGTCTAATTAAAGTACCAGTCCCACCATCATTCCTGCTTGAGTGGTTCCTTAAGTCTCTAGTCCCACAGTTATCCAAAGACGTCGCAACTTCTAGGGTTTTCTCCGAAGAAGATGCCATCATGAGGGCTCAACAGTTTGAGCTCATCTATTCTCAGTCTGGTTTATTATACAACATCCTGTCGGATGCACCACGATCGATACTGGATAAAACTAGACAAAGAGATGGACCACATGCCGATGGTATTGTTGGTTCAGCACAAACTAAGTCCACTGAGAAATTGACAAAACAATTGTAACAATTATCTATACAACACTCAGCAGCCAGCCAGACTACTACTTTGGCTGCTCCTCCTACCCAAACGTCGGAAGTACACTCCGTGTAGTCGACTAACCCAAAGGCCACCCATCAAACTGAAGGGAAGAAAAAACAATGAAAGAAGGGTAAGGGGGATAAAAAACCCACTGATAATGCTGGCGGGGACACCACGAAAAAATGAAAGGCGAGGTATCCGTGCAACTTGTGTGCGGAAGACCACCCGACCCATCTTTTTCCTCGAATTGCAGAGGCCCAAAAGTTTGTCACACAACAACAACAGGAAGTGTTGACTAATCCCTTTCAACATGGGCAAAATTTAACTCAAGCCTCTACAAGTGTCGAAGGGGGCAGCCAAGAAACATGCCCTCCTCCAAACAATCCCTCATCTGCGAACATATATATTGTTAGGGGTGATGCTTTCATAACAACTGGAGCACACGACTATAGTAAACCAAGCACTTCTAAGAAGGGTAAAGAAGTTGAGCTCCCATCTCTTCCTCTACATATCGAGAATATGTTGGGAGAAACAATGACACGCATTCCAAAGGGTGCATTTAAGAAAGTTTCTCACAACCCAAACACAAGGGCCGCCCAGAATTACTCTATGGTGGAGGATTTATCACAAACCCCTTGTGCAATGTCTGCTTTGGAGGTCCTCCAAAGTTTCCCTGCTCAGAGGAAAGCCTTGTTAACTGCTTTGGGATCTACTGAGACTTGTAATCCAGGTACCATCATGTTAGATACAACTGACTTAAAACCTCATTTTCCTTACCACGTAGCATTTCAGATAGTAGTGGCTCATCCCACGAAAACTTTTACATGGAATAACTTCCGCACAGTGGTCAACGAGGGAACCTCGACATGCATTATGTCGTTAGCATGTTGGAAGGCCATAGGCCAGCCCACTTTGTCTCCATCACCTACTCTCCTCACTGCTTTCGATGGTCATTCTTTCCGACCACATGGCATTGTTCCTTCTTTCCCTGTGCAGTTAGGAGGGAAGACTATGTGTGTCGAAGTAGAGGTAGTCGATGCTCCCCTCAACTATAATCTCTTGTTAGGATGGAGTTGGACTTATTCTATGCAAGTTGTGGTTGCTACAGTTTTCCAAGTCTTGTTGTTTCCACACGAGGGTCGGATAGTGACCATCGATCAATTGTTCTTCTCTAGACCTGACCCAGATTTGGGGGCATCCACGGTCCCCATGATTGATAATCCTCAACCAGGTGTCGTTAACGTAGGAGTTGGTTTGTGCCCTTCTTTGATGGGTACCTTC
The DNA here is from genome assembly GCA_009831015.1 of Picea engelmannii. Taxonomy (NCBI): domain Eukaryota; kingdom Viridiplantae; phylum Streptophyta; class Pinopsida; order Pinales; family Pinaceae; genus Picea; species Picea engelmannii. Next base: position 299,215 of record ML802443.1, read on the forward strand.
GATTACCCACCTCCTCACAATGACGTCAAATTTATATCTAATCACCATAAGGTTGAGATTTTTCAAGTTTCGTCGTTCCGCATGACTTACTTTGAGGATCCTTGGATTCTTCCTTCCCCATCAGCCACGATGGATGAGACAGGGCACTCCGGCATGTCCATGCCCTTGTCGGCCATTGAATTCATGCACTCTTTAGTCTAGCAAGCTTCAGCTAACCCCGATCCGACTCTTGCACAAGAGTTAGATCCACTTCTAGAGCCTATTTGGGCTCAAGGTTCTCTTGCTAACATCGATTCATTAGACTTAGTCTTGCCTTATGACGAAGCAGTAATCAAAGCAATGACTAGTCCGAACAAACCTTGGGAATATCTTCATCACAGATCATACTTTCTCCCCGAGTTAAGCCGAATCGAAGCCGGAGAATTCACCGTTACCATGACGGGAGATCAGCCATGTCCTATTAACCTCTTAGCTACACAGGAAATTTATGCTGAGGGCAATATGGCGACTATCGCTGAAACTATACCCATCAACATCTCTCGAAACCCTGGCGTCGTGGAGAATGTCTTCGTCGGAGCAGATTGCTCCCCTGAAGAGATTCAAATTTACAAGGATCTTTTCAAAGAATTTCGTGATGTTTTTGCCTGGTCTTATGAGGAAATGCCAAGTATCGATCCAAAAATAGTTGAACATGAAATCACAACGTATCCTGATGTCAAGCTTGTTCGACAAAAACTTCGTCCAGTTAATTCTACGAAAGAAGAAGCCATCAAGATTGAGGTTGAGAAATTGGTCAAGGCAGGTTTCATTTATCCTATTCATTTGACTCAATGGGTGTTAAACCCCGTGCCGGTCAATAAAAAACAAGGCATGATTCGTGTATGTACCGATTTCCATGATTTGAACAAGGCATGTCCCAAAGATAATTTTCCAACACCATTTATCAACCAGATCATTGATGAATGTGTCGGTTGTGAAGCCTTTTCGTTCATGGATGGTTTTTTAGGATATAATCAAATCCAAATCAAACCTGAATACCAACACAAAACGACATTCATTTTTCCATGGGGTACATCCGCATATCGTAAGATGCCTTTTGGCCTTAAAAATGTTGGAGCCACTTTCCAGCGGGCCATGTCTTTTGCATTTCATGACCTCAAGCATATATTCGAGGCCTATCTAGATGATTTAGCATCACGCTCTTGCAAGCAAACGGATCATCCCACGCACCTTCGACTAATCTTCGAACGATGTTGCTACTTCAGGATTCGCTTGAATCCAAACAAGTGCAGCTTCTGCGTAACGTCGGGATGTTTGTTAGGTTTCATCGTATCAACAACAGGGATCATGGTCAATCCTCTTAAGGTGGAGGCAATAATCCAGTTGCCCCCCCCACGCACAATCTTACAACTTCAGAGTCTACAAGGCAAGGTGAACTTTTTATGACACTTCATCGCCAACTATGCCGAAATCACCAAGGGCTTTATGCGTTTACTAAAGAAAGACGTTCCCTTTTTATGGGACAAAGCTGCTCAATGCTCTTTCGACGCATTAAAACACACCCTCACAACTGCACCTCCACTACAACCACCTAATTATAACAATGATTTCTTATTATATCTGGCTGCCACAGAGTCAACTATAGGCATAGTTTTAGTTCAGGAAGATGATTCGTTCTCAGAATACGTGATCTATTACCTAAGCTAAGGCCTCGTAGGACTGGAACTTAATTATTCGCATATCAAAAAACTTGCGTTGGCAGCCGTTCATGCTATTCAACGATTCTGCCACTATGTTCTATTTCGCAAGACCACCGTCATTGCTGTCGTGAATCCATTCCAGTACATGTTGACACGATGAGTTATAGGTGGAAAAATCAGTAGGTGGATGGTCATCCTCCAAGAATTTGACTTAGACTTCATTTCAACAAAGTCTAAGAAGTCATTGGTCTTCGCAAAACTTATTTTGGAGCTTTCGGTTGAGTCAGGTGACATTGTGCCTGAGGAATCGCCTATCCGGGGGGATATGTTTTTGATTGAATATTCAAACCCCTGGTACAGATATATACTTATCTATCTCCAAAATTTGAAGTGCCCCACCTCTACTTCTCATGACGAACGTCGACAGATACGCCATCAGGCTAAGAATTATCTCATACTCGATGATACATTGTATCAGAGAGGTGTAGACTGTATCTTGCGTTGATGTCTCACTCATGAGGAGGCCATCATAGTGCTCAACGATTTCCATACTGGAGCATGTGGCGGTCATTTATCTGGGTTGGAAACAGTCCAAAAGATTTTATGAGCATATTACTTCTAGCCTACACTTATCAGAGATTGTATCGAATCAGTCAAGAAGTGCCATCCGTGCCAAATCTTTTCTCGGAAGATGAGGGCACATCTCGCTCCTATGTTTCCTATCATCATAGTTGGTCCCTTCACTAAGTGGGGGATTGATTACACTACATGCAACCCCCCGTCAGCAAGGGAGCACCGCTATATCATCGTAGTTGTCGACTACTTCACTAAGTGGGTCGAGGCTATGCCAATGTTTAAAGATTATGGAGAGACTGCAGCTCTTTTCTTATTCAACCAAATCATAGCAAGGTTCAGAGTCCCGAGAGAGATTGTCACTGACCATGGCAGTCACTTTCAAAACCAAATGATGACCAAATTAATGTCAAATCTTGTGTTACGGTAGGAACATTCATCACCTTACTACCCCCAAGCCAATGGGTAGGTGGAAATTGTAAACAAAACTCTTAAGATGATTCCACAGCGAACTATCAACTCAGCCAAGTCAAACTGGCATTTGATGTTATACTCGTCATTATGGGCTTACCGAACGTCTGTTAAGACTGCAACCGGTTTCTCACCTTTTCAACTCATTTACAGGCTGGAGGTATTCTTGCCCATAGAATGTCAAATCCCATCTCTGAAATTGGCAGTACAATTATTGTCAGACACTTCTCCACTTGAAGAACGGTTAGTATACCTTGAGCAACTTGATGAGAAGTGTCGCGATGTGGACCTGGCCAACGAGGCTCACAAACATAAGGTCAAGTGTCAATATGATAGGTCCGTTCGTCCTCAGATTTTCTCTGAAGGCGACCTTGTCCTGGTCTATGACCAAGACAAGGACCCCCTGGGGGCAGGAAAGTTTAAACCCATGTGGTTCGGACCCTTCATTATCAAAGAAGTATTAAAAAAGGGTGCTTATCGTTTGGTTGATTTTGAAGGGAATGCGTTGGCGGAGCCTACAAATGGGCTCTACCTCAAGAAGTATTACTCATAGATAGGTCACTATGGGTAACTTTTTGTAACATATGTATAGTCTTTGTACTATTAATTTTTAAGTTTCTTTTAAAATGTTATGGACGTGTCATTGATGTTATCTTTCGTCAATATGGCAGATGTCAAGTGAGTCTGAGGTGTTCGTTGGGTATGCAGATGGTGCTAGTTGACACACGCAGAGGCTTGCCTTCACAGCCTGGGTAATCTTTACGCCTCAAGGTCAGTTGTTATCTTCTGTAGGTATATGCTTAGGTGACACCACAAATAATGTCACCGAGTATAGTGCATTTATTGAGTTGCTTCGTGACGCCTTGTCATTGGGTATCTCTCATCTCCGGGTCTATCTCGACGCTCAACTGGTTTTGTCGCAGCTAAATAGAATATACCAGGTTCATGATCCAACTTCACACCGATGATTCCTTAGGGTACGTCTCTTAGAACAAAAATTTGATTATATTACATATTTTCATGTTCCTAGGAGATTAAAAAACCAAATTACAGATACTCTAGCTAATCAAGTTTTAGATTGACATCTTGCCCACATATAAAAAGAACATGGACATAAACATGTAAATACATTTTTGCACACATAATCCATAAGACACAAAAAAGATAAAAA
>ML802443.1:304617-317647 GCA_009831015.1 Picea engelmannii
TTCCAACTCCCCCATGAAAAAACTCATCTATTATTGGGAAATGCACACTTCCTCTTTGAGTGAGAGATTTATTCCTTAATTAATGATTTTTTCCGTTACTATTATTAGTAACTACAATTTCGGGTTAGTTAAGTGAGTTGGAATTGCTTCTCTTGTCAGTTAAGTGAGATTAAGTGAGATAATGCACATCACTTAAATATTGTTGACATTAATGAGTGTGTGAAATGTATCTTTAGTGGTATAGGTTGAACTATGTGGTCTCCCTTAGCTTATGACACCTATTTTAGCTATTTCTAGCTTTTTTTTTACTAGAATTTCTATGTTGGAAATTCTATATATTCACCTCCTCTCTTCTTTTTTGTGGATGGTTTTTCATGTATATTCATTTTTTATTAATATAATTCTCTGATTTATGGAGCAAAAACTTTCTCTCATCTCGTGAATATCAACAAATTGCATGTGTTCAATTTAACTAGAATTCTAGATCTATCGGGGTTTCTGCAGGAATTCTACAATTTTTTGTCTTGGTAAAGAAGGGGTCTGTAATCCAAGGGAAAGTTCACCTGTCCACAAGGGAATATTTTCGTAACATAAATTGACGACTCTAATGGGGAGAAAATTTCTAGTTTTTTCTTTCCTTGATTCGTCTGTGACCTTTTCCTATCCTTAGATACCATCTGTTGATTTAATTTGTCTTTACATCTTTTTGTCTTTGCTAAGTTGTCTCACAAAGCCTCTTACTGAATTTTCTTGAGTCACTGATCTTTTTAAGTTTTTCTCAAACTTTTCTCAGAACTAGTTCCCTTATACAGTTCAATTCATAGCGTTGTTTCTTAATCAACGCTCCCCTAGAGTCTACCAGGGAGTGTTGCAACGCTCTGGTGCTTTGGTTACCACAACACCGATTTTTCTTTCTTCGAAAAATTGTATACTTTCTTGCTTGTTGGGTATAATATTTCAATCTCTTTCTCTAACTTAGATCTTATTCTATCATATCTTGTCCTTTGTTTGACTCAAACTTCCTACCTTTCTTTCTTTTTAGTCCTTATTGAGTTTGTGTTTCCTTACTGCAAAATCAACCATTTTTCTCAAAATTGGTTTCTTTTTTCCACTCTTCTCGATTATATGATTGATTGGAGGTTTTCATAGGGAAGATCATTGATCACAGATCTATTGTTTTCTTTATCCTTGATCCCTTACCCAATTCTTGAAGACTATAAAGTGTGACTTTTGGATTCTTATTGTTTTTCTTTGAGGGAATAGTTTGGTAGTTGTTTTTCTTTCGGTCTCTTGTTTATTAGTGAGAGTTTCTTTGTTTGTGTGTTGATTTGTTATTACTTTTTCAAATCATAGTAGTGAATCTTTTTCATTGTTAGTGAAATAATGAAGCATTATACGAACATATTAGTTTGCATTTGCAATAAAATAAGGAAGTATGTTTATGCATTAGTTTTGGATATTAACAAGGTCTTCTTTATATTTTGGAAATCATTTGAATTCTTTCTTGAGAACAAAATAACATAAAATTTTGCATTCTTGAGTGTTTGTTAGTGGCAAAAAAAAGAAACTCTTCTCCTTTTTGTAGCTAGAATTTCATTGAAAAGAAAGTTTGCACAGCATTCTTTTTTACCTTTTTGTGGAGTTGAGTCTCAAACATCATTAGTTTCACTATCATTCTCCCTTGTGTAAAAAACATCCATGAAAATAAACGCTAATTAAAATTGAACTAGAAACTTTTATTTTCTTGGATATTTACACCAATAATATACTAGGACTAGAGCTTTGGAATAGGCTATGATAATAAATCTCCAAAGAATTCAAGACAAACTCGCAATATTGTGATAGGGAGAGAAAATCCAACCTTTGTATAATCATAGTTTGGATCCCCCTCTCACAGAGGGATTGAACATGAGGTCGCGTGCAGGAGAGAAACAAAGATTATCCCTCTGAGGCTTAACAAATCATAGTCGTACAATCGTATATTGGGGGTTCTTCTTGAGGATCAACTATTTTAATTTGGTTTCAAAGATTCGTGAATTCTGAATACATTCGGGGTCCTCTCGAGTTTACCGGTCCATTTTTCCTTCGTTATCTTGAATAATTCCAGACTTGATATCCTTCCCATACGTTTGGAATCGATTTTCGATTGTACCCACCCAGAGGCTGACTATGAATTGGTATCCTTAGTGGCCATAATATTTAAGTTTCTTACACAAGGTGACGGTGAAGGGAAGTATTTGTTGTACCTGGAATAGATGTTGGTCAAACTCACTCTGGCTCCTTGGAGGGTAACCCATAGGTAAATCTGTGAGGGAACTTGCACCAAGGTGTACATTTGTTAAGCATGTCACCAACGTAACTGGTCCACCCACTCATATCCTATCCCCTTCTCAATTTTACCACACAATGTTGGATTTCATCACCAACTAGTACGTTCATTAAGAGAATACATTGTTTTGCTTGTTGGTTTTCTAAATTTCTTAGAGAGTGGTGTTTTTTTAATTTAATTATCTTTAAAATTAGTACTGTGGCTGATAAAGGTCTTCATAGATCACGTAGGATGCAAGGTTTTCCTCCAAAAGGCTATGAACCCTTACCTTCTAAATAACCTGAAGACATGTACTGTGAAGAGGTCGAAAACCATTCAGATGTTGGGAGTGCTTCCACTCCTTTTCTAGAAAATCCTGAGAGAGATTTAGCTGTGGTTCAGGAAGGTTCTACCCTTTCTGTAAACCCATCTTTGGAAATTCCTCACAATCCACTCCTTTTTCGAGTGGACTCCTCAGGTAACATTTTAGTAGAAGATTACCCTAGCCTATCATCATGACCATACGATCAACTAGACATGGAACCAATACAACCAAATTTCAATGAAGAATACACTACCCCCGTCCACTCTATTGAGATGGTGGATCCACAACAAACTCCTATTCAACCAATATGGAGAACTCCATCCTGTCAAGACCTTTATGAAAAAATTAATTTTGGCCAACCACTCTTTGACCCTCCAAATGAATCTACCACCACCGGTGCAGATGCAGGACTTTCAGGTCATCCTATTGATCATCATGTCAATCAAACGATCAATCCTGCTATGACTTTCAGATAGGTTTAAAGTGAAATAGGAGTCATGTTACCTAGTCATTTTCAAAGTTCCTTGACAATTACGCCTACCATCCCTCTTCAAGAAAAAACTTCATATACTCCATAGAATCCTGTTGGGACACCTTCACATCAAATGATGCAAAACCCTGCCACACAAAAAAATCCAACTACGGGATAAATCCCTACTGGGAGAAAACCCTTGTCCATGGAAAAATCCATACTAGAGGGAAACCATCCTTCAACACACAAATGTACAATAGGAGGAAACTCCCTTTTACCGATAAAATCCCAGTTTACACCTAATCGATGGCAGGGGGAAAACCTGAACCTTCGTTTACTGGAAACCTGTCACAAACCTAGGGACCACCCCAGGGAGGATTTTTTCATCAACCACATCGGGGAGCATCATCAAACCCCAACCCGCAAGGAGGAATCTCAAATCCAAACCCTTTTGGATTACATTCCGGACAACCCTTCCCAGGGGTCCCGAATCCCTCTTGGGGTCCTCAAGGCCAACCATCTTTTCCTCTCCAAGGGAAAATACCTTACCCTCCTCAAGGTCAACCTAGTTCCCTCCTCAAGGGAAAACTAGTTATCTGCCTTAAAATATTCAAGCTAACTATTCTCCCCTAGGTTACACTGGTTATCCTCCCTAAGGACAAATGGGTTTCCCTTCTCCTTTTATGAAAAATCCTCAACAAATGAATCCTACTTTTGCTAGTTAAAATCAACAGCATATGGGAGGACCTGTTGGATACAATTATCCACAACAACCAGTTTACAGTCCTACTAGTGTTCATATTCCACACCATTATCATCCTCAATCCAATCGACAGTTACCATTATTATCCACTTTATATCTACTGTATCTGTCGATATTAACCAATGATCCCATATTACACTCCCCTTTTTGGCCAATCATTCCTGCCAAATTACCTTATGATATTCCAAAATTTGACGGAAAACCTGGTTAAGACCCTATTAATCACGTTATGACCTTTCATCTGTGGTGTTCATCAAATTCACTAATGGATAATTCTATCTGTTTACATCTTTTCCAGCGTACACTTATGGGTTCAACGACTAAATGGTATATTGAATTACAAAGAAAAACTTTTCAAAATTTTAATTCACTTGTCGTGTCTTTTCTCACCCACTTCCAATTACCTATCCACTACAAAACTGACACGAAACATTTGACCTCCCTTCATCAAACCAACTCTGTACATATTTCTGATCACATTCATGAATGGAGACAACAATGACGGTTCATCAAAGCAACCATTCCCGACCAATTTTTGGCGGAATGGTTCACCAAATCTCTATTACCCCCTATTGTTGAAGATGTAGCCATGGGTGGCATAGTTATAGAAGAGGAATCCATTGCTCGTGATTAGTATCTAGATTTGGTTTACTCACAATCCAATACTTTATATGAATTGATTCCAAACACTCCCCGTACATCAATAGATCCATGAAAACCATCCTCCACCACTCATTCGGATGAAGTTATTGGTTCCGTCAAAACTCAGTTCGATTCACAGTCGACCGACACAACCAATCATTCAATCACTACCCTGTCTACTGGGCATAATCCACTCTCATCAAACTCCACCCTAAATCAAGTATCTGAAGTAAACGCAATCCAATCTTCTTCTCCACAACAATCACAGGGAGGGGGGGGGGGAATAAAAATAAGAATAAACCCAAGAAAAATAATAATCAAGACGAAAATCCAAAAACACAAGCACAACCACCTGCTACCGAAAAGAAACCACAATGAAAACTGAAATTTTCATGTCTCATCTGTGGTGAAGATCAATACACACGATACTGTCCCCATCGAGACGAAGTTGCTAAACATTTTAAAGAAAATTATCAACCCCTTGTATTGACACATCCTTTTCCACAACAACAGTCACAGGTTGCACAAAATATTGCACCTCCAACAAGAAGTAATCCAACTCATCCTCCTAACGAGGAAGCTTCATCAAGTGCACACATTTATATGTTTAATGGGGTATATTTGAGTACTCGCACAACGACGTATGACACACCACCAGGCACACCCTGTAAAGAAAATGTAACTACTAGAGTTGCACCAGATCCACCGTCCACTTCAATTCCCCCTCTGTCTAGACCACTCCATATTGAGAAACCAAATTTTGACTCTATCCTATGCCCACCCAAGAGCCCCATCTAAAAGTCGACCTTTAATCCTAATTCTCATGCCGCTCAAAACTACAACATTGTTGAAGATTTGGCCCAAGCACCTTGTGCTATGTCAGCTCTCGAAGTTCTATAAAAATTCCCTAGACAACTTAGAACTCTCTTGGTAACCATCAGAGCTATAGATCCCGATTCATCCAATAATTCATTCAATGTGGATAATTTTAAATCATGACTCTCTCACCAACTTGCTTTCCAAATCGATGTCATTGTCCACAATCAACATATTCATCACACAATATTGGATGAGGGGGCCTCCACATGTCTCATGTCCTTGGATTGTTGGAAAGGCCTTAAATCACCTGGTCTTAATAAATCTCCCACCATGTTAAGAGAATTTGATGGAAGAGGTTTCCTACCTCATGGATTATTACAATCTTTAGCCATTCAACTAGGAGGCAAAACTGTTTCTGTAGATGTTGAAGTAGTTGATGCTCCCCTCGATTATAACTTGTTTCTAGGGAGAAGTTGGCTCTATGATATGACTACGGTCACTTCATCAATTTTTTGATGTGTCTAATTCCCTCATCAAGGTAAAATTGTGACCATCGATCAGTTATACTATTGCACCCCTGATGCTTGTACTCAAACAACCAACAATATTCCATTTCTGGGAGACTCAAAAATTACTTATGAAAGTGTTGGGGTAGGTCTCCTAAATGATTCTTCACCCATGGGTACTTTACCTACACCTCTTCCTCCAACCATGCAACACATCATAATAGTTAATATGATTTCAACTATGGTACATCAATCCTTCAAATCATCTGATCCATGGATTGTACCTAGTCCCTTAGAGTTTGATACACTAGGTGAAACTATGCCACTTAGTCCCACAAAGGACAAATATGACGCCATTCAATCTACCTCTCCTTCACTATATGATCAACATTTTCTGGTGTATACTATATATTCACTACCATCCTCGTTAGATTCCCTATCCTCCACTTTCGATTACATCCTAATGATTTTTCCATCAGATGAATCTATTATGGAAATGCTTTGTATCAAGGAGGCACCAGGGGATGGCAACCATCATTTCTCATCCTTTTTTCCCAGTTTGGATGAGATTGAGTAAATATTTCCTCTATATTTCCTACCGATATTTTCGACTCTCCCCAATATCTGATACTCACTCAGGATACTATCTCTGATGGGAATTTGCAAAAATTTTCTCACACAATTACTGTTGACATGTCCATAAAAGAAGGTATTGTGGAAAACATACAACTAGGTGCCAATTTTTCACTTGAAGAGGTTTAAACTTATACCTCCTTGTTTAAATAATTATGCGACATCTTCTCCTAGAGATACAAAGGTGTCACCAATGAGACATATAAAAAACACATCAAAACTCAATATGATAAGTCCATCCAACCTCGCGCTTTCGCAGAAGAAGATCTAGTCCTGGTCTATGATCAAGATCATGACAAACTTGGGGCAAGAAAGTTTTAACCCATGTGGCACAGGCCATACATCATAAAACATGTGTTACACAGAGGTGCCTACGATTAAGTGGATTACGATGGGTTATCTCTTGGTGATCCTCGAAATGGGCTTTACCTAAAGAAGTATTATGCATAGAATAGCTGGCATGTGTGCTTTGTATATTATTGTACCATGTTCTTTTGATATGGTCTGTCTTTACTTTTGTGTATATGATTTTGGTCCCAACTTATTATACTTTTCTTTGAAAATGAATGCACAAATGGCATCATCCTTTCCCATCTATTTTGGGTTTGCGGATGGCGCTAGTCGACATACCCAGAATATCGCTTCTCCATCTTGGGTCATTTACCACTATGGTGAGTTAGTGAGTTCAAGAGGAATTTTCCTCGGATCTTCCACGAATAACATTGAAGAATAACATGTTGTCATTAGAATTTTAACCAAAGCTTATTATCTAGGTATATCTCAATTGATTTTCAACCTTGATTCTAAACTCGTGATCAATCAACTAAACTGTGAATACGCTATTCGTAATCTAGTTTTGTTGCGTCTCCATCTAAGGGTTTGTTGTCTCGAAAGATATTTTGAATTTCTAGAATATAGACATATATCAAGAGAAATCAATATGATTACAGATTCGTCAACAAATTATATGTTATATTGGTACATTCCACACAGATAAATATTTGTGACATAAAGCATATAAATAAAAACATCACATAAAACAAAAAATATAATATAAGTATCCACCACAAAACTCATTTGTATATAAGCTAGATAGAAAAAAAAAAATCAAAATACATTGTCCAAAAGGTACATAGTAGGGAAAAACATGGGCCTTTATTCCCATAGAATCATCATAAAATACTAAAAGTGTCTAGAGACTCTACTCATCCCCCTACACCATATTGTGCTCAACATATCACATGATTTCTCTCACCATTTGTCGTAGAAAATGACTGAGACCCTCAGGTACCCCAATTGTATGTCTCTGAAGATGTAAGGGTACATCTTGTATCCTCATGGAAGGCACACCCATGGTAAAACCATGGAGTTTTCTCTCCACCTCTCAGAGTCCTCCTACTCCAACGTCAATCGATGTCACTGCTTGAGCATCTCCGTGGTGTCCTAATGTTGGCATCTCTGGTGAACTTGATGCACCTCTATCTCCATGATGAAAAAAATTACTTAGATCCCTCGTCCTACAACCAAAAACTATAAAAAACAAAAATATTGTTACAAGGTTATGATCTTTCATACTTGATACATCCCACAGTGTACCCTCGAGAAGCACTAAATCTGCATTGCACCTAAAATCCACCCCAACATATGAAAAATCCTCGATCACCATAAGATTTATCCTCCATCATGCAAATAATTCAACATTAAATCAAAAGGCTGAGGGTTCATTTCCCAACCTACGGGAAAGACTACTCCACCGCTCCATATGGGGCTCAGTCATGGGGCGTGCTATCAATGCAAATTGTAGTTGCATATATAGAACTCGCTCCAGGAAAAATGAAACTAATAAGGATCCATAACCAAACTATTTATGCCTGTCCATTCGACATTTGGAGATCTTCTCCTTAATTTTCCTTAAAAATCCTGCACTCCAATTAAATAACCTAGGCTCCAAGCACTTAATGGAATAGGATATGTGGGACTTGGAAGCAAGATGAACACTAATACTTCCTGTCCGTTTTTTGATAGCAAAGAGGATGGATCAAAGAGATAAATCCCTCATTTATTTAATGACAATCCTCCCTCCTACCAAGTGTGACCCTAGTATATAATATTGGGTAACATATGCCTCTAGCTGTTGTAGGGTAGACCGATGTCTAGACAAAATAATAGGTGCTCCTCTCCTAGAGAGCCTTGTCAGGAAATACACGTCATCCATGTCAATCTCAAACATGTGTGACCCAATCCACAATGCTTGCTCGTCATTATCCCACAACCCGATCAAATACTTAAGTAAAAGAACTTATTTCGTCATATTTTGGAGTTTGAAGTACTTTTGAAAGCCACAATTTCGTAAGGCCGCCCTATCTTGAGGGTCTTGTAAAGAAGTGTTGTCATCAAATTCATGTTCTCTTTATTTCCATTCAATAATGATTGGCTATGTGCAAAACCTACAAATTGATAAAATAAACACATTATCTAAATTTTCAAAGAAAATAATTGTCTTTTTTTAGCCTTTTTTTTTTTTTTTTGCGTATAACACTCCTCAGAAGACAAGAACAGAGCACTAGCGCTCCCAAAAGGCACACACCAGGGCCTTGAAATCTCAATCGACACTCCCCTCGATGACTTAAGGTAGCGTCGATCCAGCTCGACGCTCTAGGGATTTTCAAGGAGCCCAAGCTCTTAAATTAAAGGTTGAAATTGGATAAAAATACATGTAAATGAATAAGAAAGGGAAAAGAACTAACCTGATCCAAACAGATTCGCAAATAGTCTCTCACAACTCTCGCAATCGATGCCCGAAAATCACTCCAAAAGAGGAAAAAACTCAAAGGGAAAAGGAGAATGGTAAAACTAAAGGTGAGAATGACATTTTTCCCTAATTTGATTTTTGATATATCCAAATTTAGTCATTTTCACCCCCTTTTTTCACATTTTATAAAGTTTATTATTTATTTTTTGTCATTTTTAAAGAAATTGCTAATATCGTTTGCCCAAAACAACTTCATTGTGCAGGAATTTGAGCAAATATTTTTTGATGACCTTGTGACGCCATTGGGCAAAATTTGTCATACTTCGCGCTCATAAAATTATGAAGAGACGTATGTTGGGTGGTAAGTTATCACTTTTTCACTCCCAACAGACTAACTACGAAAGGGACACTCTAGTCAATCTCGACTAGAAGATTTCTTCGTCGTATCATTTTATACTTTTTCGGACTTCGGAGACTAAAAATCAAGAAAAATGACTGTTATACATGTATCCCTTCCCATAATTCCTTAAATGCATCTACCAATGGTTGTAGGTAGACATCCATATTCTTCACTTGAATTCTACCAGGGACTATAAGAGCCAATATAAGATGTTCATTCTTCACGGACATCCATGGGGGAATATTGTTATTGATCACTACTATAGGCCAAATAGAATAGTTGGTGTTTTGGAGGGAATATGGGTTCACTCCATCCATTTTTATGTTGAGTCATAAACTTCATACTTCATCCTTGAATTTTTCTGGCCATGTATTCTCTATATACTTCATGTCTATTGAATCTGTTTGGATTCACATAACTCTTGACTCACTTCTATGTGAGGCATGCCATGTTGGTTGTGGAGCCTGATTATCTTCTTGATTTAGAGGTCTTTATTTTCAGTCGTATTTATACCCTATGAAGACTTTACACCCCAAAAGAATGTACACTCTTCCATGTCGGGGAGTGCAGAGGGGGGTTACCCACTTTGCGGGGTCTGGGGGCAAGCGAGCCCCCGAAGGAAAAATTTCCTTGTAAATGTATATTGTAATTTCATTGTAAATCTGGACCATTCATTATAAGGTCGCAGATCTGACGGTAGAATTTATGTTAGGGTTTTTCCCTAGAAGGCAACCCTCTTTTATGAGGGAAATGTATTGTGGCTATGTATCATTGTGAATATTGTATTCTAAGAGAGGAGACTATGAGAGAAAGAAGAGGAAGTTGCAATGAGTTTTTTGTAGGTTGTATCCCTTCATTTTGTTGGATAATAATAAAGGAAGGACCTGGAAATTTCTATGGTGGACATATCCCACACTAGGTGAACCACGTATATATGTGTCTCTATTGTATTGTGTATCTTCTGTGTTTTATTTCTTCATTTGTTTTATTTCATTTCTCTGTGATCCTGGTTTTCTAACATGCCATCCCTGCAACATAGCTAATTCTTTGCAATGGAAGAGCCTTTGAATCCTTGGGATTATAGGCATGTGCCTCAATATATTATTAGGAGGACCATGTGATTTACCATTTTTATTTGATTTATGGTACCTATCATGCCCACATTTCAAATATATCTCTTTTTCTGCATATTCTCCTCTATATAGAACACAATCATTTGGACATGCATGATATGATATATACTCAACAACCAACCTATTCAACAATTGTTTTTACTCTTCACAGCTACCATGCAAAACATTATCACTAGGAAGAACCTTATATTTGAATATCCTGCAGTTAGTGGGCAATAGAAATGTACAAGATCATTTAAAGCTTATAAAAGAAACCATTTCTAATGTTGATTGTGTGACAAGATTTCTCAAAATTAATATAAGGAACTTGTTGGTCAATTACCTCAATATTTCTAAGAAACATGCATTTGAAATGCCAAACTTTGCTTTCACATTGTACAAGAACATTGTTGTCCCAAGATGGGTAGACTTTGACTAGGCACTAGGTCCAAAGAGAGGGGTGGTGGAAGAATATTTTAGGATTTCAAAAATGGTATCATTGATATGAGCATCATCCATTAGCTCATCATTTTGGAATGCATCTAACAACATTATATCCATGACATTCGTATCCCATATGTCATCATCCAAACCAACCTCTTTTTGATTGTCTCCATTGCCAAATTCTGAAGAACTACTATTGTTGTAGTCATTCCTAATTGGTGAATCTAGACTTAGTGGGAATTGAATAGATGGTTGATTCAACCATTCTTAGTGCACTTCCTCTCTGATTTTTTCTCTCAATGTAGCCTTCTCTCGGGTTGGCATTGTTGTGGGGTGCAATGGAATATGGTAGGTAGGTCGCTCATCATTAGAAGAATCCTAATTTCAAAAATATTGAACATTGGTATTAGTAAGCACAATGCAATAATTTGTTTGTTCAAATTACATTATACCAAAAAATTATTACCATCATCGACCAAGGATTGCGGCTGGAAGAGAGAATGTCACAATTGGTAGGGTAAAGTGGTTTTCATCTACCAATTTATTGCGGTATGTTTCTCCTAATAAGACCTTCCGACGATTTTGAACCGGTACTGGAATATTATATGCATCTGAACTCGATTCAGAATCAGGATCGTGCAAATTTGGATACATTTTTATTCAGATTGACATAGATAAAAAACAATTCAATGATATAATTGAAACATAAATAAAATAAGTTAAACTTACTGAAGATGGAAAGGGAGAACTCCACGATGGACTTTGAACAATATGGAATGGGATGGAATTTGAAGAATTGGCCATTTGATCATATAATAAGGTTTTATCCCTACATTTTAGAAAAATTATAAATAAATTTTCATGTACATATCTAAAATAAATTTTGAAGACCATACCACAATCTGAGTTTGAATGTAGTTTTGAAACCATTTTTTAAGAATAAGGTGACATAAAACGTAAAATGTATACTGAAGTATTGCATGTCATGTGAATTCATCATAAAAGATAATTTGAGATGAATATACTATTTTATGTGCAAATAAAAGTTCAAATAACTTTAAAAACATCCTGGTGTGCCTATAAACCACAAACGCATCAGTGCACATATTAACAATAAACATCGGTGCATTGAAACATCAACCACGTTGTGTTTCAAGATTTTGTTAATAAAAAACAATTATATGTCTCTGGTGCGTCAAATAATATGGATGCATTGGTTGCACTAGTGTATCTTACATAAATGCATCGTTGTGCTGAAAAAGTTAAAGAAAAAAAGCGCAAATTTTTTTAAACAAATAAAAACAGAGCGGGAATCGAATTTCATAAAGTCATTTAAATACTAAAAAGATATTCACTATTTCATTATTTTGTAAAATTTTGCAGGGGAGAGATATGCAAGAGAGACATATGGAGGAATAGAATACTTTAGAACCACAATATTATTCAGAATATGAGAATTTGAAGGGTATGGTGATTCACTCTAAACCTTTTTCACAATGTTTTTTTAATATTAAGAAGGTATTCAATATTTTCATTATTTTTCCAAAATTTACAGGAGACATATTTGGAAGAGAGACATATCAGTTAGAACTGTGGAGCAAAAGAATACTCTGGAACAACAAAAATATTCAGAAAATCAGGATTTGAAGGGTATGGCGACTCACTCAAAACCATACATTCATAAAAAACAAAATAAAAAAATTCATACTTACGTTAAACAATTATTATTTTTTTCTTACGTGAATGCAAAATTTCACCCTAGGGTTTAACTCCCTCTATCACTTCAAAATTAAGGATTTTCGTTTTAGGTATTTTAGATCTAATGGGTTTGTTTTTCTATATATAAGTGTTTGG
>ML802443.1:325780-340435 GCA_009831015.1 Picea engelmannii
AAGATCCCAGTTCAAACTATATTGCTAGAACTTGACGAGGAAGGAAAAATCATATTGGATCCTAAAGCCATCACTGACACAAGAATTCACCAGCTGAGGAATAGATCCATTTCAGAGTATCTCATTAAATGGAGGAAACTACCGGCTAAAGATTCCACTTGGGAAGATGAGTCTTTTTTACAGAAGCATCCAAAGTTACTCAAGCGTTGCAAACAACACTTGTCTCAAGGGGAGGGGCATGTTAAGCCCTAATATTGGCTCATTACCCCTTAATTGGGGCATATTACGTTAGTAATGTTATTTTATTTATGTCGACTTTATTCCATTAGTTGTAATTATACCTCCTAGTCTCCTATATATACCAAGGAGACATTTTCATTTGGAATCATCTTGTACTTGAACATTTAAGTGGGGTAAAAGGAGGTTTCCCCCTTGAAGAGGCTTATTATCTGAAATTATATCTTTTTCAAGGCGTTGAGTACTTTTTCTGAGGTTTTTCTATGCTATATTGATATTTGTTTCTTAACAATGTTGAGGAAAGAATTTTGGTTTGGTCAAAGAAAATGAGATATTTATTTATGTCAATGTTTAGTGATAGGTAACTCAAATATGTGATTGTGGAAGGTGTCAGTGATATTCTCCCTGAGACAAGTTTTGAAGGATCTATTGGTTTGGACAATGTATGATTTTCCACAAGAGCATGGAATTTGGCAAACTTCTTGGATAAGAATGGGATCGTATCTATTTTTATTAGTTCAAATTAATTGTTTAAGGGTTTATGGGGTTTAAGAAGGGTTTTTATATTCTTTTTAGACAAGATCTTATAAATATGATCAACAATGCCCTGGGTATAGGGAAGCGAGATAAGAGATAAAGGTGAGGAAGAGGGAGGGGAGTTTTTGGATTTGGAGTGGAGGGATGAGCATGAATATTTATCTACTTGAGAGATTGACTAAATATTATCAATACTGGCCTTAGTAAGGTGGGTGTTTTCCTTTTCAAGGAGATGGGGAGTAGAGATTAGAATGGATCGAGTTACCATGGTTTTAATAATTACATATTTTTGGGTTGGGTGATGGTAAGATTGGGTATGAAGGTATCTATCAGTGTGAGGATTTTTCTATAGTCTTGGTGGGTAAGGGTCCTATCAGGTTGGTGGGAGATGAGAACATCTATAAATGGAAGATATTCTACATTTTTTATTTCCATATTAAATTGGATGTGGGGGGGAAATGTTGTTACCTAATAATTTAATCTTATTTTACAATGGTCATCCATTGCATTTTAATTTTTTTAAATCTCTATGCTAGAACTATTTTCTATTAGTATTTTAGTTTGTTTTGTCCCTGATGATGGGTGGTGTGTCCACTCAAAACAATGGATGTTTAAAAAACTTACACACTATTTATTTTCAGAAAGATGAAGCAACAATATAATTAACTATAAAAACCTCCAAACTCAAATCTTATTTTTGTTGTCACTTTTGGTTTTAGGAAGGTTTCTTGGATTCTCGTGTGAGATATGAATATTGTATTGGAACAAGAAAAATTGGAGTAGGATCAACATGTGAGGTGTCTTCTTTGAGCATCCATCAAGACCAGGTAGATCCTCATAATTGAATGGTAGTACAAAAAATGGATTGTAGGTTAATTTTAGAGATTGAAGTGTATGATTCTTTGAATTTGATATGTTAATAGTCCACCCTAGCTATAGGATAAATTCATCTGCAACATTAAGGAGACTAACTTCCACGCTATAAATCTCAAATTTTGATTGAATTTTTATTGAGAGAACTTCGAAACTTGAATCTTGACTATATTCATTGATATTCCACCCTGCCATGTGCAAGGTGAGAAGTATGTGTAAGGGATCCAAGATTAAGCTTTGGATTATTCTTCAATATCTCTTTTAGAATTGTATTTGATACCATGTATTTTGTGGTTTTGGTTGATTGCTGACCATTTTCACAATACACTCCCCCCTTGAAGGGGAAATAAAGTTCAATTTTTTCTTCATTAGTGTACTCCACCCATTTTAGATGCAATATTCGCATTTATTTTGTGTACTTCCCCCCTTAAAGGTACAAGAGAGTGCCATTTGGAATTAATTTTCAACTTAGAATGGGCCCTAGTCATGCCCAAAAGGATAATATATAAAAACTGATTGAAATCCATCTATTTTGGTAGTTCCTTTATGAAAACATGTTTTCACCTATCTATAAACTAAATGGTAAGACTTATGCAAAATCTTGACTTATGTTTGAACTAGATGATAAGACTTATACAAAATCTTGATTTGTTAATTCCATCTCCAAGAAATTATCCAACCATAATGAATTATTGGATTTTAGGATTCTTTTTCTCTTGAATTATGGCATGGAAAGGCAAGGCATGGCATGGCAAGGCAAAGCATGGCAAGGTAATTCAATGCAAAACAAGGCATGGCATGGCATGGAATAGAAATGCATGGCATGGCATTACATGCCATGGAAAGTAAAGGAAAAGGAAGGGAAGGCAAGGCAATACAAGGTAATGCAATGCAAGGAAATGCAAGGCATGACATGGAATGGCATGGAAAGGTAAGGAATGGAAAGGAAAGGAAAGGCAAAGCATGTCATGGCAAGGAAATAAATGGAATGGCAAGGAAATCCAAGGAAAACTAAGGCAATGAAAGGCATGTCATGGCATGAAAATGAAAGTCGTGGAATGACAAGCAAAGAAAAGACATGGAATGGAAAGCCATGGAAAGGCAATGCATGGCATGGAATAGCATGTCAAGGCAAGGAAAGTAAAGGAAAGGAAATTAAATGCAAGGCATGGCATGGCATGGAATGAAAAGGCATGGAATGAAAAGGAAAGGCATGGCATGGAAAGGCAAGTCATGTCATGGCATGGCATGGCATGTCAAGGAAATGAATGGAATGGCAAGGAAAGGAAAGGAAATGCAAGGCAAGGCAATGACACACAAGTAAATGGAAGGTAAGTTAATGCAATGCAAGGAAAGGCATGGAAAGGAAAGACAAGGAATGGCATGGAAAGGAAAGGTATGGCATGGCATGGAATGGAAAGGAAAGGCATGGCATGGCATGGAATGGCAAGGAAAGGCAAGGCAATGCAAGGAAAGACAATGAAACACGAGGAAATAGAAGGCATGGCATGATATGGCATGGCAAGGCAAGGCATGGCATGTCAAGGAAAGGCATGGAGTGGCATGGAAAGGAAAGGAAAGGCAAGGAAAGGAAGTGCAAGGTAAGGAAATGCAATGCAAGGAAAGGCAAGGCATGTCATGACATGGCATGGAAATTCAATGTATGGCATGTTAAGGAGGAAATGAATGGAATGGAAAGGAAAGGAATGGCATGGAAACGTAAGGCATGACATGGCATAGCATGGAAATGAAAGTCATGACATGGCATGGCAAGGCAAGTAAATGTAAGGCATGGTATGGAAAGGCAAAGCATGACATGGAAAGTCAAGGAAAGGCATGAGATGGCATGGAAAGGTGTTGGTTGATTCTTATCTGCACAATGGTTATAAGACCCAAGGTTGGGTTTAACCATGACCAACAAAACCCTCAAGACATCAACCCTTTCAGCATCACTTGCTTGAGAAGATGAGGTATCTATTGAGGTTGCAAGAGCTAGGTTTCTGTAGCAATAAAGGAAAGGGAGGTTGATGTGTGAATCATTCTTGATATTAATTTATGTATGTTCTTTATTATTACCGAAACTATCACAACCATACATGAAAATTGCATCATAATCAATTCATATACTAAATCCATTATGTAGGGTATATCAACATTCATGAACGCATAAAGACAAGAAAGAACACAAGACACAATATCCTTTCTAAACTCCTTATTTATTCATCTTCTTTCTTACTAATTGACAATTACATTCACGATCTTTCAAGAACCTCAATTCTCATTCATGCACACACTCTCACACTCACATACACATACGTCTCTCTCTCCCAATCCCGTTACATATTTAGACCCAAAAATCTAGGGTTTCAATTTCTATTCTTATCTATCCCAAAATAACCCATTACAATGCATGGCATAGCCATCTTCAGTTAACTCACTATTTTACTTCTTCTACTTCTTTTTCTTTATACAACTTTTATGTTGTCCTTCTATTTATGGAAAGTCGTGCTGTCGTCGTTTGCGCTTCCTTTTCTCACAAGCTTTCTTTATCCTTTTGTCTTTGCCTTGTCTCCATCATTTGCATCCTTTTGTGCTCTTTCTATATTCTATGTGAGTCCTTCCTTCTACGCTATTCCTTCCTTCTTCGTGCTTCCTTCCTTCTGTGCTCTTTCTTTATACTTAGGATTTTATATTCAAAATTCTTCCTATCCAACGCAAGGCAAGGCATGAAATGGAAAGACAAGGAAAGGCATGGCATGGAAAGGTAAGGCATGACATGGCATGACATGGCAAGGCAAGGCATGACATGGCATGGCATGGAAAGGCAAGGCATGACATGGCATGGCAAGGCAATTAAATGCAAGGCATGGTATGGAAAGGCAAAGCATGACATGGAAAGTCAAGGCAAGGCATGGTAAGGAAAGGTCTAGGTATGGCAAGGTAATGCAAGGAAATTCAAGGCATGGAAATGCAAGGAAAGACATGGAAAGGCAAGGAAATACATGGAAAGGCAAGGAATGGCATGGAAAGTCAATGCAAGGAAAGGCATGGCATGGAAAGGAAAGGTAAGGAAAGGAAAGGCAAGGAAAGGAAAGGAGAGGCAATGTAAGGCATGGCATGGAAAGGCAAAGCATGGTATGGCAATGGAAGGAATTACATGGTAAGTCAAGGAACGGTAGGGAAAGTCAAGGGTAGAAATGGCAAGGTAGGAAAGGCAAGGCAAGGAATGACAAGGAAAGGCAAGGCATGGCAAGGAAAGGCAAGGCATGGCATGGAAATTCAAGGCAAGGCAAGGCATGGCATGTAAATTCAATGCAACTCATGGCATGGAATGACATGGAAAGGAAAGGTAAGGAAATGAAAGGAAATAAAATACAAGGAAAGTCTAGGAAAGAAAGGAAAGAAAAGGAAAGGTGAGGCTAAGCTACGCATTGATCAGATACTTTGTTGTGGATGCTCCATCCACTTGGCATATTTTACATCCATCCATGGATTTGGATACCTTGGAATTCACACATGTGGAGTGGTTTCATGCATCAACATTAGTTAAATGTAATTATTGAATCTAAAAACTCATAAAAATCTACATTGATGTGTTAAGTGATCCTTCTATTTTTCAATGTATGAGTTTCTCTTTCCAACTATAGAAAGAAAATATTTAACTTATCATACTAAGAGATCTTAAATTGAAGGTTATAGGATATTTTTAGTTTGATATTTCATCTTCTCATCATGTCTTCATTATCCCAAAGTGATCATTGATTTCAACTCATGGATTATTTTTTCCACATTCATCAAGAATGTGTGTGTGTTCCTAAGAACAAACATGCATTCCTGTGGGTGTGAATTTATGCTCAACCCCTTGCCACTTTTTCTTCCACCAACTTCATGCACTCACCCTTCTATTATTATTTTATGTTGTTTTTTCCCTGATCATGGGTAGAGTGTCTACTCAAAAAATTGGACATTTCAAAAACTTACACACAACTTATTTCTAGAAAGGTCAAGCAACAATATAATTAACTGTAAAAACCTACACACTCAAATATTTTTCCTACTATCACTTTTGGTTCAAGGAAGGTTTCTTGGATCTTGTGTGAGATATGAATATTGGATTGGAACAATTAAATTTGGAGTACAATCAACATGTGAGGTGTCTTCTCCGAGTAGCCATCAAGACCAGGTACGTCCTCATAACTGAATGGTAGTACAAAAAATAGATTCTAGGATAATATTAGAGATTGAAGTGTATTGTTCTTTGAATTTTATATTTGTATAGTCCACCCTAGTTATAAAATAAATTCATCTACAACATTAACAATACCAACTTCTTTTGTTCATAAATTCTACACCTGACTGCTAAGGGGCAAAGTCAGGGCACCTCAATTATTGCAATGATTTATTCTTGTAGTTCGAGTTGAGTTTATAGGTTGGTTTGTGGATCAGACAGTGGATAAGTTGGAAAACATATAATATCTGGTTAAAAATCAGGTTTTAACAACATCAACTTAGTCAATGGAATTCATTCTGATCAACTAGGTAAATAGAGACAAAATAGAGGAAAATAGAAGCTACACATTTCACAATATGTTCACTTACAAAAGAAGACTTTTTTATTCCAAATAATATTTAGAAACGAGAAAGAAATACTTAAACACAAATCCTGTAACAAGTGATTTAAAAAACAATCTTCACTAACATTCAACATGGAACAGGATAAACTAAACTCTTTGCAAAAAGTTCAAATGCATTCAGGCAAGATAGAAGAAATATAAAACATGAAAGAGAATAGTCATTAATTATCAGAAATTTTTATCATTTAGTTTAAAATGTTGCAGTTCCCATGTATTACAATTCAAATCAGTATGTTACTTTAGCACCACATAAACTGAAACCCAACTTCCTTCCAAGTGGAAGCCCCATTCTTTTACTCCACCATTTGTTTTACAATATATATAAAAAATGCTACCAGTTCCAATCCCAAAACTAGTGGATCAAATCTACCTTTTAACTTCCAGAATTCTCTCAAACATATGAGAATCATCCTCTTGAAATTTTATAGCTTCCAAGCATTCAATTGATGACCAAAGGATACTCTGCCATATGCTCTGCCACCTGTTGGAAATAAAGATCTATTAGATCTATGTTGATTCTTCTCCTTGAAATCTGGATCTTTGTTGCCAAGTGTTTTGTCACTTGGAGTTGGTTTTACTTTATGAGTGATGACCGGATGTGTGAAAACTGGTTCCAATAATATTCTTGAAAATTCCATTCTAATTGGATGAGGATTTCTCCCAAACTATTGAGAAATTTTTAAAACCGCTCGAGATCAAGGTAAATGGATGCATTATGGAAGTGGGTTTTTAACAATTTTTAAAGACTCTTTACAGTGTGATCGCAAATGGAGCCCAAAATTATCTTCCAGGAATAATGACAGGAACTTATAATTTCACATATCATGAGGTTCTCTTTAATGATTCTGTGATCAAGAATTGTAATTGTTGTATAGAATTAAGAAAAATATGGAAATTTTGTTTCAAAGATGATCTCACTGATAATTATCTGCGGCTACCACTGATTGATATGGGCATTTTTTGTTATTTGTAGTTTGAAGATACAATTTCCAGACCTTTGTTTCCAACAATATTAAGAACCCAAAGCCACTGGAGGTGATGAAAAGATAAACCAACTCTAAACTTAGGGTTTTACATAGGTTAATGTCAAAAATCTTGAGTTTGAACACATAGAGTACAAGGAAGGAAGATACAGAGGTGTTATTTCTCACATTCCTGACAAATCTATAAGTTCCTTTTGGATTAAAAAAGTGATGTTAATAGACTGGTGGAGGAACTCTCCAATCTTCTCAAAATCAACTTCCTTCAGACCTGGAGGTCATTGGAGGGATACCAATATGAACACCATTAGGGGATAGAGCATTGTTGTTGCCATAAATTGCATTCTTGTTTATTTTTATGTTACACAGATCACACACTTTCTCCACCTTATTTCCAATCAATCCAAGTGGATGAAGATCCAACAAAACTAAGTGTTTTTATGTCCCACTTGTAACAAGCTTGTATCCCTTGTTCATTAAGTAGTTACTAACAACAACCGCATTTTCCTTGACCTGCTTGGTGTAGGATTTAAAACCAGGAGTCGTAATCTGCTTAAGAGCCACAACCAATGCTACAATTTGGTGGTTGTGTGATCCTCTTTGAAGATATGGAAACATAGAAAATTTTTATCTATCCTTGTAATCATAGGGGGAACCCTATATTTGCCCCTTTTTAGAATATCATTTCCTCTCTTGAACCCTTCAAACTCTTGTGGGTGGTTGTAGTAACCAAATCACAATAGTCAAATGGATTTTGAACTTCCTAAGAAGCAACAAGGTCACTGATGTGAGCCATGAAATCGTTAAATTTTCCCCAAATGATGAAACTGAATGGGTTGGATCATAAATTGACAACTGAAACTACTTGGGTAATGATGATTTCTATGTGTTACAAGAATGGCATCATTTTTGTAGAAAACCAGTTATCCTTTAAACCTTTGGAAAAATCCTTTAATTGGATATGTAAATCAAACAAATCTGATGGGACACATCTTTGACCCATGCAATGATTTCTAATCATACCTTATAAGAAGCAAATGAAACTAGTTTCAAGCAAAGGTAATCACACCAAGGATAACTAGTAAAGATAAAATGTGAATAAAATTAAGGAAATTTAGGTTTAGGAGAAGGCTTATGAATGGGTAGGCTAGGTTTAGGAGCATAAGTAAGTTATGCAGGTTGAAGGACTAACAACTTCCATGCTAGAATTCTCAAATTTTTATTGAATTTTTATTGAGACGGCTTTGAAACTTGAAGCCTGACTATCATCATCGATATTCCACCATGTCATGTGAAAGTGAGAAGTATGTGGAAGGGATCCAATCTTGAGCTTTGGTTTCTTCTTCAATATCTCTTTTAGAATTGTATTTGGTGGTTTTGGTTGATCGTTGACCATTTTCACAATATACTCCCCCATTTTCATTAGTGTACTCCTCCGCTTTTACGTGCAAGATAGTAACTTTCTCGTTTATTTTTTGTAATTCCCCCCTTAAAGGTACACGGGAGTACCATTTGGAATCAATTTTCAATTTAGAATGGGCCCCAGTCATGCTCAAAAGTATCATCTATAACAACTAATTGAAATCCATCTATTTTAGTAGCTTATTTTTGCAAATACTTTTTTACCTATGTCTGAAATACATGGTAAAACTTATGCAAAATCTTGACTTGTGTTTGAACTACATGGTAAGACTTATGCAAAATCTTGATTTTTTAATTCCATCTCCAAGAACTTATCCAACCATAATGAATTATTGGCTTTTAGCCTTTTTTTATCTTGATATTTATTTGGATGATGATTTGTCTTCCCACAATCAAGACAAGGATGGAGATCAACACTCTAATTCTCTATGTCACCAACTCGATGATGATGTTGGAATTTAGCATTATGATGTTAAATTAAAATAATTGAATTGGAATCTCCTTGAAAGAGTCTTTCACTATAGAAGTATATTGGTCTTGAATGTTGGTTTGTTATATTCTCTGCAGTGAAAGTCTAGTTGAGGTGGATTGACTGACAATTGAAGTTGAGGTATATCGATAATGAGTCGAAGGTCGAAGTTAGTTGACCGGGTAAATTCAAAGTCGAAGGTTGAAGCGGTTCGACATGGTAAATGAATAGACAACAAGTCGAAGAGGTCAACCGAAAAGAGGTCAACAGGCGAGCATTTGGTGGCCGACTGAAGAATGAATGAAGGAAAACTAGTATTCGACTGGTAATCCGACTTGGATTCAGCTATAACAAAATCCCGATATTTGCGAGAATTGTAGCCAATGATCTGCATGGATCTGTAACCATTTTTGGGTGCCATTTCTTTAGGGTTTTTCTTGTTGTAAATCCTACAAAGAGGCATGTTGTAAGTTCATACAGGCTAATAATCAATGAATCATATGATAACCAATATTTAGAGAAATATTTAGATGTAGATTGTTGGTCATGAAGATGTAAGCCGGATTGGCTACAGGGTCATTCTTGCACAGGAAAGAGGGTATAATGTCAATTGTGTCTTAGGTGTGGACCAAGGTTAGACATGTAACCTTTTATTCATATTGAATAAGACAACAAGAGAGGAAAAAACTCAAGGAATTTCCCTGGTTTGGGCTTCCAGGGTAAAATATCTATGTACTATGTGATTGCTTTGTCATTTATGTTCTTGATTAAATTATTATTCTCTTCTACTAGGTTTAGTGTGGAAGTGTGTCTCATTTCTTAACAAGTGGTATCAGAGCGAAGTTCGTCTCTCACAAGTGGTATCATAGTTGTGTTAATATTTAATGTGTGTATCAGATCTTGATTTATCAATATTGAATTTGAGAGCTAAACCCACTACTACATATTGAAAATTTGGTGACGAAAGTGACCTTTTGTCGCAAAATTGGAGATAAAGAGTTGAAATTTTTTATTTTTTTTACAAATCCAGCCCACGTTCATTGCTCTTGCGAAGAAAACTTTGGCTATCATCGCAAGCACGACGAATGTGAAGATAGTGGACTCTTGTCTCTCTTGCAATGACCTTTGGATATTGTCACAAAAAAGGCGATTCAATGATGACCATTACACTATTTGACAAAGTGAAAATTGATCATAACAATGTTTGAAAAAGTCGACATTGACGTGGTTAGCGTTCGTTCCTCTTGCGATGAAAAAAATTTCTATAAATATTTTGCAAATTAGAGATGTTGCAACAATCTAATTTCTATTACAACGACGGTTCAGAAAGGGTATTTTTTTGTGGAATAATGTCACAGAATATTAGAGGTGTAAAAAAAAGTAAAGCAAGTGAAAAGGGTGATGGTAGAGGTTATTTCACTTGAAAAAAATGTTGCACTACACGTCCCTTAAGAATTTTAATAGAAACAACTACAAAACATTGTAGGAAATATGGGCACATTGATGGGGGGTCGAATGAATATCATCCTGTGGTAATTATCTATATATTCATTTTATGTTTTTATACTTTTGATTTTATATAAAATTATATATATATATATATATATATATATATATATATATATATATATATATATAGTTTGTGCCCAACATAGCTTGGAACGGCTGAGCACTAAACCATGTTTATACAATAAATCATAAACAACCTTTAAATGTTGTACATGTGCTTTACAGTCAACATAGCAAACAAGTAAGTCATCAATATATACAATCACAAAATTCAAGTGTTTGAAGATATCGTCCATTCGTTTTTGGAATTCTGATGGAGCATTCTTCAAACCAAAAGGCATTACTTTCCATTGGTATTTTCCATGAGGAACTACAAATGTAGTTTTGTATCTATCCTTAGGGATAATCCCTATTTGCCAAAATCCGCTCTTTAGATCAAACCTGATGAAGATGTTACATTTCCCAATCTTAGAAAACAATAATTCTTTATAAGGCAGAGGAAATCTTATAGGTAGTAGAGCATCATTTAAGGCTCTATAATTTATAACCGTTCTTGGTTTTCCTCTTTTCTACTCACTGTGTTTATTGACATAAAAGGCAGGATGAGCCCAAGGACTTCTACTGACTTCTATTAATTTTCTTTCCAATAATTCAGATATTTCCTTTTGGCAGTATTCACATTCAGTGGGAGACATATGATTAGCAGAGGCCTTTTGAGGTCTGGGAAAATAATCTTCCTTATATGGGAGACTGACAAAGTAMTKCTCTCTGGTCCAGAAARCATTGGGATAATCTRATGTACAATCAGATTCTATMTTTTCTTTTATATCTTTTATCATCTCCATTCCATGTTTTTCAGCATGTCCAATGATCTTTTGGAKAHGTACMAAGCTAYTTGYAGATTTTTCAACTTGGTCMAAATTTTTATTTACTGCAATTCTTGATTCATACGTGGACTTACTTGKAATCTTTAAAGTTTTGCCTGAAATGTTAAGTTGTACAAAACCATTTCCAACAGTAAAGGGCAAACACTTATTTACAAAATCTTGTCCTAATAGTATATCTGCACCAGTGTCAAAACAATATAGAGTAACAGATATCTTTTCTTCCTGTAGGTATATGGAGAAATCTAGAGCAATGAACTTAATCTTTAATTCTGTTTTATTGACAGCTCTAAAAGATATATCTACAGGCTGCCAATAATATGATGGTAAAGCTCCAAATTTTGCACAGGAATTCATAGCACCCGTATCTACTTGTGCATCTAAAGTATATTGCAGATAACCTTGGACTTTAATATTTACAGAGATTACTAATATGTCATCTAAGCTTTTGAGTAGCTTAGATTCCAATTGTTCTATTTCTGACTCTTCGTTGAATATCTCTTTTTCTATTTGTTCATCTCTTTTTATTCTGAGATAGTTCAATTCTTTCTTCTGTAATTTCATACTTTTCCATAACTCTTGCACTAATGCTTCCTTTTCTCTTATGGTTTCTTCAAGGTGGAAAATAGTATCATTTAAGGACTCTGATTCTGTAGAAGTTTCTTGAATAGATTCAGAGATCTTGACAATGGCTTTTCCTTTACTTTTTATTTCTAATTTAGAAGTTTGGATGAAGTCAGCATCAGTGGGTTTGTAATGATGAATATTCACCATGCTTGGCTGCTGGAGAGCATTGATTTGATCAGTGAGGCGAGCCAGCTGGGACTCATAGCGGTCTAGAAGTTGAAATTGTCCAAGAGTCAGGGTAGATATTTTGGATTGGAGGGTAGCCTTCTGATGTAGAAGGGCAATGATGTCAATGAATGGAGACATCATTTTAATTTCTAAAAAATTTAGTGTGTCTTCAAGTTGAGAGGAGTCTGACTCAGGCTCATAGGTTGGGCTGGAAGGAGTATCATCAGAAAAGTAGTCACTATCCTCTGTGACGGAGAGGTATTCACAATCTGAACGGCTTTCAACTAGTTCCCATTCAGCTGGATCATAACCATAGAGGAAGAGATACATAATTTTAGTCTGGAACTTAGTCTTGGACCGCAGAGGACACTGAGAAGCCCAGTGGCCAGGCTTTTTTCATATAAAGTAGGAAGACTGCTTGGCTTTTGCATTCTGGGGCAGGTGTTTAAAGAAGGCTTTCTTCTTAAATTGACTATTTCTAGAGAATCTCCTAGGATTTTTGCGTTTAAACTGCTTCTTTGAAGTAGTACAATCAGAACAATTACATCCTTGTTTGCAAGAAGACTTTTTGTTCTTCTTCTTATGATAGCCAAAACTTGATGTTTCAGTGAAGACATCACAAACAGAGGAATCGAAACCTAATTGTTTCTTGATGGACTTATTCATCCTCTTTCGAAGACATTCTTTTTGCAGAGCTGTCCTTATTTTCTCTTGCAAACCAGCTAGAGATAATTCAGAGATATCAATCTCCATATCATCTAATATTTCTCTAACTAGTTCTGGTATTTTTCCAGGCATAGCAGATAAATACTTTCTTAGATATGCTACATTCTCTGGATCGGGTACCTTGTATATAATATCTTGCATAGTACAAAAGAATTTAGGGAGCTGGGAAATATGACATAACTGTTGATTCATATACAAATCTGCAAAATGATTTGTATCTAACTTGATATTTCCATAGAATTCATGAATAACATCTTTAAAAAGCTCTTCTATAGGTTTCTCATGGTTCATTATTCTGAGCTTGCTTTTGGGAGTAACCCTATCCCACCAAAGTCCTACATTTCCAATATATCCCCAAGTCAATCTTAGAGCTAAATCACTCCAAGTAACTTTGTCTTTAAACATCATCTTTTGGGTCTTAGCCCAAGCATTCCATTTTTGGATCATCATCATTATCTCAGTTTTTTATTTACAATTCACATTGGACACAGGTGCACTCTCTATGTTAGAGGAGGAGAGTGTTTGATGATTGGGATCATGATGGGGTCTCTTAGAAGTTCCATACTTTGCATTACACCATTTTTCCCAAGCAGATTGATAGGCAGGACCTGTTGAAGGTTCACCTTCTGATGGCATCTGTGCTTGAGAGGGATCTATATTAGCAGAACTTGATTCTTCTCCACCGACAACTTTAAGAGAAGGGACTCTAGCTATTCTTCTCTTTTTAATTTCATCTTCTAATGTAGAAGATTGAGTTTTAACTAACTCTATTTTATGAACAGCAATTTGAAGAACTTCAGCTATCCTGGACAAGGTATGATTTGGCACTTCAGCTGCTATCTGTTTAAGAGTTAGTTGTTTATGTTCTTCTTTTGTGCTAGAAGAACCAAACCATTTGAAGGAGGCATCTCCTTCTATTTCAGAAATCAAGATTGGAGAGGAAGGCTTCACTTCTTCCTCATATGAGTCTTTCAAACTAAAGACATCAGTTTGAATTATTTCTAATTTTTCAAGAATAGTCTCAAGTTGTGACATCATCTGTTCTTGATTAGATTCTAAAGAATCTATTTCGGAATGCAAACCATTCAAATGAATTTTGGTTTGTATCAAATCTTGCGCTATATCATCAATGTTTTGAGCAAGACAAATAGACTGGTAATTTGCATAATTCTGAAGTCTTACTATATCTTGAGGAGGATCTGCATCTACCTTTCTGTATTTAATGAAGTCTAGATCTGCTACCATATCATTCTGTAATTTAGGGACATGGTTTCCAGGTCCAATATTTATGTATGGTAGTTCAGTCTTCTTATCCCTACTACTTCTAGGCAAAGGGACATTCATCATTTTGATCATAGGAATGGCTAGACTTTCACATTCAGACCAGTTAGGATCTTGTCCATTATGATCTTGTTTGGACTGATAAGTTCTGAATGTTTTAGGAGTAGATGGATAATGAGAAGTATATGTATTTACAGAGGAATCAGAAGAGGGTTCTTGAGTTGGGAATTGCTTTTTACAGTAGTAACAGTTTTTAGAACCTTTCTGATGGGTTAATAAATGATCATCTAATTTAGAGTTACCTAAGA
>ML802443.1:429699-475722 GCA_009831015.1 Picea engelmannii
AAAAAAAAAAAAAAAAAAAAACTTTTTGAAAAATAATGAAAATCGAAATTTTAATCATTGAATTTTTTCAATCTTTACATGATAAATACAACTTTGAAAAATTCAAAATTATATAAAAATATTTTGAGAAATTGAAAAAAAGGAGATGTAAGGTTAAAAAAATTAATAATCAAAATTATACAAAATTTCTTTTTCTTGAGATGAGAAATATTATTATGATAATTTCAAAATTTAGAAAATAGTAGTTTTCAAAGTTATATCAAAATTATAGAAAATAGTAGTTTTCAAAGTTATAAAAAATAATTTCAAAATTACAAAAAATAATAGTTTTCAAAGTTATAAAAAATAATTTCAAAATTACAAAAAATAATAGTTTTCAAAGTTATATCAAAATTATAGAAAATAATAGTTTTTAAAGTTATAGAAAATAGTAGTTTGTGAAATTTAAAAAACCAATAATCCATTAAAAAAATAATAATAAGTGGGAAAAAAAAAATCCATTTAAAACAAAAACCACCTTGCCTCCCCCACCCTTCTTGAAAAAGGTGTAAGGTGGTTAAGATTTCTTTTTAGTCGCTTTTTTTTTTTTCCAAACAATTTCTATTGATAATAGAAATTCTATTGATAATAGAAAAATATCTTATATGTGGGAAATTTGTCATGCTTAAAAAAACAAGAGGAACACCTAAGAGGGTTTGAGACCTATTTTTAATCTTTTTTGGAATTGTTCATATTTTTTTAACTATGTTAAAGGAAAAATGAGATATTCATCTATATAAATATGGGTATTTGAAAAAACAATTTTTTTTGTGAAGTGTTGTGAGGTCTTAGAACACTTATTTGGGCTTTTGTTCTAAGATTTTGTAAACACCATTTATGAAGGGGTTGGCAGAGATAAACGGTGTCAGGGTGGTCTTGATGTTAGAGGGCCTAATAAGTGTTCTGAGATTTCATAACACTTTACAAACATATTATATTTTCAAATACCCATTTTCATATATAAGAATAATCTTTAATGTGTTTTTCTAGATATCTCTAAAAAAAATTATGAAATATTCTTAAAAAAAATTAGTCTCATACCTTATTAATATATGAAATATTCTATAAAAAAATTAGTCTCATACCTTATTAATACCCATTTTATATATTTTAGAATGTTCCAATATTTTGGGTTTCATTTTACAAAACAACTAATATATTCATCATATATATAAAATCAATATCTAAAACTATAATTTGGCTGCAAAGTGTTTTATGATAGGAAGTGGTGTACCACCATTTTTCCAAGGGTAACCATTGCACCCATTCATGTTTGTTCATATGAGGAAAAACATCGTAAGTAGGTTTCTAAACATGTATTGACAACTTCCATTTGGTCATCCATCTGGGGGTGTATGTTGTGCTCATTTTCAACTCTATGCCCTGTAATTTAAACAATTCTTGCCAAAATGCGTTGGTGAAAGTCGGGTCACGATCGAACACAATGGATGTTGACATGCCATGCAGTTTGAAAATATGATAAATGAAAACTTGTGCTACCATAGTGGGCGTAAAAGGGTGTGGTAAGGTACAAAAATTTGCATAGTTTGAGAGGCGATCTACCACGACCATGTTGAGTGACTTGTTGCTCGCTTTTGGAAGGCCCATGATAAAGTCCATGGAGATGTCAGTCCAAATGGAAGCCGAAATGGGTAACGACTGGAGAGATCATGGGGTCTTGGCTGTTTCACCTTTATTGCGTTAAAAAATATCACATTCGGTGACAAAGGTAAGGATTTCCTTCTTCATGCCTTCCCAGAAAATAGAACGGTGAGCAAGAGAAAATGTCTTTTGGAATCCTGAGTGACTAGCGATAGCAGATGAATGCAACACATTTAAAATCTGGGGCTTGAGTGTTGAAGTAGGAGACAGAACCAAGCGCTCCTTATATCGAAGGATATTGTCTTGCCAAGTGTAGTCGATGGGAGGGTTAGGGTCCTCCTGAAGTCATTGAATTACCTATGATATAGTGGGGTGGGTGAACCACTCTTGTCGAACTTCCTCAATCCAATTAGGAACTGGTAATGATAAGGCAAAGAGGGAACCTTCGTCCTCATTTTGTCTTGACAATGCATCAGCCACTACAATGTCTTTGCCTTTTTTATATATGATCTCATAATCATAGTCGAGCATT
Source organism: Picea engelmannii (assembly GCA_009831015.1). Lineage (NCBI taxonomy): Eukaryota > Viridiplantae > Streptophyta > Pinopsida > Pinales > Pinaceae > Picea > Picea engelmannii. The sequence continues at coordinate 431,873 of ML802443.1, forward strand.
TTGGTCAGCCACTTGTTCGGTTCTGGGGAGGATAACCTCTGCTCTACGAAATACTTCATACTATGGTGATTTGTTTTGATCTGAAAATGGGGGCCCAATAGATATGTTCGCCATGTGTGCACTTCATGTGAGCACGAGGTCTACCATCTTGTGTGAGAACTACGCCAATACATGTGCCTGAAGCATTTGATTCCACCACAAAATTTTTGTTGAAGTCAAGGGCTGCAAAGACCGGGGTAGTGTACATGCTCTGCTTTAACTATGTGAATGTCTGCTTTGTTGCCTATATCCAATGAAATTCATTCTTTTTTAGGAGGTTTGTCAATGTCTTGGCAATTTTTCCATAACGATGGACAAATTTCCAGTAAAATATGTGTTAAAAATTATTCTTAAGCAGTTAAGTGTGAGTAGTATTCTTTAACTTTAGTCTATTAAAACAATAATTTCATGCATAAGGATCATTGAAAGAAAGACATCCACAGTATACACAAGATTTATCCTGGGAAACCCTCGTGGGGGAGAAAACCCAACAAATCTTATTTTATGTAGATTCTTCAACAAGTACAATTTCTCGAGAGAGAGAGATGTCACCAAAATAGAAGATCCACCAGAAACCCTAACTAGAACAGAGTAGCGCACCACTAGACCAAGATAGTCCTTCACCAGATAACCAAAACCCTATACCGAGACACTTCTTCCTTTGTAGTTGTGTCACTCCTTCTTGTAGTTGCATAAATCTAAGACTTGTGCACTTTATAAGAGATATGGTTGTGTGTGTCTCCAAATGAGGCACTAGGCCTCTTATAAATAATAGTTCAGTTGCCCAGAATTAGGTCAGGGCCGACCTATCCAATTTACCCTTATATTTTACATTTGACTTGTCAAGGCACAATAGGGCCAACTTTTACAAAGGCACAATAGGGCCTACTTAAGAAATATAATATAACAATGTTCTTTAGGGTTTTGTCTTGGAAAAATATAATAATAATATCTTCCGAAGCTACTCAAACTTCAACACTCCCTCTTAGCAAGGAAGGTATTCTTCTAGCATGAACATCATGACTGCTTCTGCTCTTTTGTACACTTGACCATTGACTTGTTGAATTTCCACGAATCTATATTAAAGAAGTTTTGTAACCATATCAGCATATAGGGTCTCATCATTCATTCAGGATTTATGTCATCACGGGGCTTCCACTCGCCAGTTCACACAGAATCTGGCATCTAGATCCACACAATGAACTAGTAACCTCTAGTTGGCACACTAGGAAACTGGTCCACAATGACCAGGCATCTAATCACAAGGATTAGGTGATGTAGTGCGCACACACTACCTATCTAGTCGAGGGATAGGAAACACCACCAACCACACAAGTTGGCCCACCATATAGAAAGACGGGAACTAACCATCCCTCAAGGCATGGCATCTACTAAACTTGTGTGAGGTCATGTTGATTGGTGCCACAGTAAGTAACTTTGTGTACCAGACATTTTCACTGGAGTAGAAATCTATGTACCAGGCTAATCACCGAGGTAGCAGTAACTTGGCATACCAGGATTATCACTGGGGTAGCCATCTACGTACCAGGCTTAATCATTGGGGTAGCAGTAACTCGGCATACCAGGCTTAATCATCGGGGTAGTCATCTGCATACCAGGATTCATCACTGAGGTAGTAGTAACTCGGTGTACCAAGCTCTATCACTAGAGTAGCCATCTGCATACCAGGCTTAATCACTGGGGTAGCAGTAACTCGACGTACCAGGATTTATCACTGGAGTAGTAGTAACATGTCTGTGAATGACCACCCGTTACTTCTGCCACGTGTTGAAGTTTTTTCCCTGGATCACAACTATAACTCATCACTCCCTCTTACTAGGGACATCCTTCTACACCACACCAAGCTTGTCTTTGAAGTACACAAACTTCACTTTCGATAGAGTTTTGGTCAACATGTCAGTTATCTGCTCATTTGTAGCGATATAGTGGAGCTTCACTTTTCCCCTCTATAACATATCTCTAATGTGATGGTACTTGATCTCGATGTGCTTAGACTTGTCATGGAGCACTAGGTTCTCTGTCAACTTCACACAACTCTAGTTGTCACACCAGATACAAGTTGCCTCCAACTCAAGATCAAAAAATCATGCAAGCAGCTTCCGAAGCCACACTGCTTCATTGTTAGTTGAACAACTTGTAGTGTACTCTGCTTCAGATGTACTAAGCACCACACTAGTCTACTTCTTGTTGAACCATGAGATCATAGTTGATCCCATATTGAAGCAACATCGAGATGTACTCTTCCCATCTGCAAGACTATCAGCTCAATCTAAATCAGTGAAGCCTTGTAGACTTATCTCACAATCTGAAGCATATCTGAGTCCATAATCAATTATACCCTTCAGGTACCTCAACACATGTTTTGCTGCAACTAGGTGGACACTTCTCGGCTCAACCATAAACTGGCTTAATGTGTTCACCGCAAAACATATATCTTTCCTCGTGTTCATTAAGTACATCAACAAACCAATCATATGTTTATACATGGTGGCATCCACTATCTCTGAAGATGTATCACTCAACAACTTCATATTTGTCACCATCGGTGTAGGCATGGCCTTGCAATCCATCATTCTGAATCTCTTCAGAATCTCAATAGCATATTTTCCTTGGTTAAGGAAAATCTCACTCGGTCTCTGCCATACCTCTAGACCTAATAAATAATGCATCATGCTTAGGTATTTCATCTCGAACTCTACATCAAGCTTCCTCTTAGTCTCAGTGATGAGCTTCTCTTCTCCTGTCAGAAACAGGTCATCTACATATAACAGTAGTATCACTAGTCTACCATCCACAACCTTGAAGTATAGGTTGGAATCTGCTTTACTCTTGGTAAATCCCAAACTCATCAGGAAGCTGTCAATTCCATCGTACCATGCTCGAGGTGCTTGCTTTAACCCATACAAGGCTTTCTTCAATTTGCACACATGTATGAATGTCATGTGTCTCAAAACCTTGAGGCTACTCCACATACACTTCCTCTTCTATTACACCATTTAGAAAGGTTGTCTTCACGTCCATATGGTGTACCTTACACTTCTTTACTGCGGCTAATGCAAGTATGGCTCTAATTGAAGTGTATCTTGCTACTAGAGAAAATGTCTCCTCATAATCTACTCCTTCTTTCTGGGAGACACCACATGCCACAAATATTTCCTTGTACTTCTCAATACTTCCATCTATTGAATGCTTTGTCTTTAAATCCACCTGGAACTTACAACTATCTTCTCTTTCGGTCTTGGAACCACATCCCAAACATCATTCTTTACAATAGACTGGTACTCTTCAACCATGGAATCCTTCCATTCTTTCTTCTTTGCAGTCTCTTCATAACCGGTAGGCTCAGCATCAATGATGTCTCTTAGTAATGCCACATAGCTAGAGTAAGGTCATGGCCTCTTTCTTTCTTTGAAGGATCCATCTGGAGCACCATAATTCTCTGCATTTTGAATGATTTCTCGAGCCCAAGATGGTATTCTCTTCTTGGTATTCATCTCTCAGGATGAATCTACAAGTATTTGTGTTTCTTCCATGGAATGATCTTCTAATATAACATCATCACCTACATATGTATCTGTGACTCTAGGAGCTTCAGGTTCCTCATCATGAACCTCATATGAATGACGTTGTCTTGATTTACTAAAGGTTGCATCCTCATCGAAGGTGACATCTTTGCTAGTCTCAATATTTCGATCACTTGGAATGTAAACTCGGTATGCCTTCGATGTCTCATTGTATCCAACAAATATACTCTTCTTGCTTGAAGGGTCCAACTTCGATCTCTTGTCCTTGGGGACATGCACATACACTGGACAGCCAAATATCCTCGGGTGGTTGACCTCTGACTTTTCACTTATAAACATTTCTTCTGGTGTCTTGTTCCCAAGGACTATCTGCGGACTTCTATTCTACACATATATAGTAGTTCTAGATGCTTCTTCCCACATATGCATCAACAAATCTTGATCATGAATCATGGCCTTCACTGCTTCCATGATTGTATAGTTCTTTATTTCTGCCACACCATTATGTTGAGGATTGTAGGGAGTAGAGAGCTCCCTCTTAATCCCAACTTCCTTACAGAATGTCTTGAATTCATCTGAAGTGAATTCACCTCCATTATCGGATCTCAAAATCTTGATTTTCTTTTTGGATAAGTTTTCAACAAGTGCCTTGAACTCTTTGAACTTGTTGAACACTTCATTTTTAGCCTTCAAAAAGTAAATCCAAGTTTTACGTGACAAATCATCAATGAATGAAACATAGTATACATACATGATGAGTGAAGCAGTTGACATCGGTCCACACACATCAGAATGTATAATTTCCAAGATTCCCTTAGATTTGTTGTCACTGCTAAGAAATGGTTTCTTCATGTTCTTGCCTTGTGCACATCCTTTGCACATTCCTTCATGGTCCAATTGGATTTCTAGCAAACCTATCACCATCTTTCTCACGATCGGTAGGGATTTTTAATGTATATGAGAAAGCCTCATATGTCATAGTTCACTTGGAGTAATTGTAGTGTGTACTAATTCTGAAAAAGAATGTCATTTTAACTTGTATAAGCCTCCTTCTTGTACCCCAATCACTATGACATCATCAATGGATTTTCCTCTAGGCCACATGAGGACTTATCCATCAATGAAAGCAACTATGAATCCTTTCTCATCTAAATATGAGATAGAAAGGAGATTCTTCTTCAAACCAGGTACATACAACACATCCTTCATCTTTATCGGTTTTTAGGATTCTAACTTGTAGGATGCTTCTCTTACTCCTTTGATGGGATATTGATAGTCATCAGCTAGCTTCACCTTGTCAGGTGAGTCTTTATAAACTAGATCTGAGAGGGATTCCTTATAACCAGTCATGTGCTTAGAAGCACCAATATCAATAAGTCATGTGTCACTTCCATGAGTGATTGTACCTGTAACAGCTGAGATCAAAACATATTCTTCACTTGAGTCTTCTTCTTTGGTTTTCTCATGATCATGTTCATCATCCTCTGTGGCATGAGCATGATGTTTTCTATATTTTCCTTTTCTGACATTACCTTTGGAGTTGGGACAATTTATGGCAATGTGTCCCATATTCTGACAAATGAAGCATCTATAATTTGAGAAATCCTTCTTGAACTTTTGATTTGTTTGTAATCCATGAGGTTTCTTATGTGAGTGAAGTTCTTTCGTTCTCTTTCCTTTTCGGGTATGTGTTGTTAGGGATTGATTCTCTTCATCACCTAGTTTCTCTTCTCTTGCTGCTAATCTAACTTCTTCCTGAGTACAATCCTCCCATAATCTGTTAAACCTTGGTATCCTTCTTCTTGAATATATACCCTGAATGAATGATTCCCAAGATCTGGGGAGACCATTCAATCTAGTCATCACCAACTCAGCTTCTTTGATTGTGTCTCCAATGGAATCTAGTTGTTCTTTGATCTGAGACACTCTTGTGAAGTATGATTGGATAGTTTATGAACTTTGCATCTTCACATTCTTGAGTTGTGTTCTCAAGGTCATCTTCCAATTTATTTTCTTGCCTTCATACAATCTAGATAAGGCATCAAACATTTGCTTGGGAGTTGTCAACGATGAGACATGGGGGATGAAATGATCCTTGATATAATCAAAAATGATTCTCTTTTCCTTCACTAGGTTCTTCTTGTGCTTCACTTTGGACTCATCTTCATCAGGGTCTGGAACTTCTTCTTTTACAAAATCTTCTAGATCGTTCTCTTATAGAATGAGCATCACTCTGTACTTCCATGCTCGGAAATTATCAGCGCCTTCAAGATTCTCATCAAGATTGGTACTATTAGAAATAATAGGTGTGCTCGTTTCGCTGTAGACAATATCTCAATATTATCACCCAACCATAGGAACAAAGGCCACCCCCGAGCACATTAACCTTGACAGATAGAATAATTCTGGAAGAAAACCCTAGAACCAATAGCCAACCAAGGTAGCATACATCTCTCCAAAGCTAGCGTACCAAGCAGAGAGTCCAAACCATAACCAAGGTAGAAATTCCAAACCATAACCAAAGACCAAGTCAATACTGTAGCAACTACAGCTCTCCTCCAGTCATGTGCACCACTTGTCCTTATGCAGTTATGAGAGTGAGTGAGTACAAATGAGCTTTAGAACCCTCTATTTATACTTCTCCAACTCACCTAATTGGTTTGAATTCTCTTCCTGGAGGCTAATAACTCAATATTAAATATTCTCTTGAGTCAACTTGTCTTCTAGGGTTATAATCCAACGTTTTAGGGTTTCTCTTGATTGTTGAATATTCTAGTCTTCTCAAGGTTACGCGTGGAGGTTAATACCTCCCGCAGCTACCATTATATCAATACTTGCTCCTATATAGGGAGGTATTAAAGGCAATGGTATTGAGCACAAATAGAGCATTCAATTGGTAGCATCATCATAGCCACACAGGCCATCTCATGATCACGTAGATCAACTCACGCACAACATCATCACTATCAGTATCATCTAATAGCATCAACTACATCATCTCTTGAAGCCATACTCCATCTGAGTAATCATGCATGATGTTGAATAAGTCACTTGTTAATATTATGGTAGCTTCGGGAGGTATGAACCTCCATTGTGACCTATGACGAGATTAGAATACTCTGGAAGGAAGCAAAGAAGTGAAGGAAACCCTAGAGAAGTTGTCGGCTGCAGAAATATATTTAATATGAATTTATTAATACCCAGAAGGAGAAGTCATCCCCAGTTAAACTGCCCAGACTACTATAAATACAGGGCACCAGTTCTCATTATTCTCATCTCAGCAGTTGTAGAGAGAACTGGATCTGCGCAGGTGTAGTTGCAACTTGTGCACAAGTTTCTGGGAAGGTGTGCACTAGCCTCTGGGTGGGATCATCTATTCAGCTTGGTTTCTATTCTTGCTTGGTGCATTAGCCTCTCTTGGCTATTGGATTGTTACCAATATTCTCTTCTCATTCAAGGTCAAGGTGCTCGTAGGGTGGCTTCAGCGTATGGTTGGGTGACAAAGGTATCGTCAATGGTAAAACGAGCACAATCTTCTATATTCTAACAAGGTATGGGCCCACACCCCCTTCAATCGGCCTAAAACGTTGGAAGGAAGCATAGCCGCTAGATATTGAGCTCGTTGAGGAACTGTCGCTAGGGTTACTAGCAGGAGCAGCTTCCAAAAGAATTGCAGCTAGGGTTACTAGCAGAAGCAGTTGCAGAAACCCTAATTCTCAGATTTGGCACCTTGTGATGGAGCATCTCGCTCAAGGAGAAGATATTCAGATGTGCCCTAACTCAACGCACCTCTTGGCTCTCTCAAAAGACAGAAATGACGAAGTTGAAGTTTTGGATCAAGGCATGACTAGTTACCAGTCAACCGAAGACATGTGTGAAACAATCAGTCTCTTACACTACTCAACATTCACCGGAACGATTGAAGATGATATGTGGATAATCGATAGTGGAGCTTCCAGGCACATGACAGGAGATCAAGCAAGACTCTCAAATCTAAATGAGAGAAAGACATCATACAAAGTGGAGCTTGGAGACAAAAGCACTTACCCCGTCGAAGGATTTGGACAAGCCTCCGTCAAGTTGGAATCAGGTAATTATGTTCACTTAAGCAATGTTTTATATGTACCTGGTTTAGAAAAGAATCTTGTATCAATATCATGTTTAGAAGACAAAGGAAACAGAATAGATTTCATGGATGGAAAGGTGTTATCATGGCATAAGAATTCCAGCATAGAGGATGCTAGGGTTATTGGAAGTCATGAAGGAAATCTGTATAGACTACTAGAACAAAATAAAGAAGCTCTAGTACATGACGAAGTCAACCCTAATGAACTTTGGCATAGAAGGTACGCTCATATCAATTATCAAGCATTACCTTTCCTCAGAAAAATGGTTGAAGAAATACCAGAATTGAAATCTACACATGAAGGAATTTGCAAAGGATGTGCCCTTGGGAAGAATATCAAGAAACCATTCCCAAGCAGCAACAATAGATCCAAGGAAATCCTAGATCTAATACACTCAGATGTTTGCGGTCCAATGCCATTCAGATCTCTAGGAGGATCCCTTTACTACGTAATATTCATAGATGACTATTCAAGAAAGACGTGGTTGTACCTACTGAAATCAAAAGACGAAGTATTCAGCAAGTTCCAAGAATTCAAGGCAGAAATAGAAAACCTTACGAACAAGAAGATCAAGACATTAAGAACAAATAATGGAGGAGAATACACCTTGAAGGAGTTCGTTGCATTCTGCAAAATGGCAGGGATTAGGAGGGAGTTGATTGTTCCTCATAATCCTCAACAAAATAGTGTAGCGGAAAGAAAGAACAGATCTATCGAAGAAATGGTAAAAGCCTTATTGAACGATCAAGGTCTATCCATGTTCCTATGGGGAGAAGCAGCAATGACGGCAATATATGTAAAGAACAGAAGCCCTCATCGTATATTGAAGGACATGACACCAGAAGAAGCATTCTCAAGTAAGAAACCTAACGTAGAAAACCTAAGAATATTTGGATGTCCAGTTGTTGGCGTCAGAAGTCACTCCTGGATTGCTAGAAGGAGCAGATCCCGACGCCCATCAGTTTTTATGTCACGGTTTAATAAATGGGGTGATCAAATGGGTAAAGACTTAAGAAGATAAAACTTTGACTCAGGAGACCGGGCCTGGTATGTATGCAGCAAGGGAGGTCTTGATCCAACTTCTGTCAGTAAATGGGCTAAAGGGTTGTAGATGGAAGACTTGTGAGAGGGGCGAGCAACACTGCCTCAGGCGACAGGCCTTCGAAAGCTTGAGGAAGAAAAACTCAGAACCCAAGATCCTCTTGGTCCAGAGTTTCAAGGAGCTGAAGGGTGACTCGACTAGATCCTCCAATTCCGAGTCATTCAACGCTAAGAAAATCACAGGCACCGATTAGAAACAATGCGACTGTTACAGTGATCCAACCCACATCATCCTATAACAGCTACAACTCGACTGGATCCTCCAATTCCGAGTTGTTCTAACACAGTATACAAGAGATGGAAAAGAGGCTGACATCCATAAAGTAAGAAGTCTCAAATGCCTTATACATTAACCAGAGCGACCAGCACTTGATCAAAAACTTACAATCGGGAGCCTTGCTCAACCATCGATCCCTACAAAAATGGCGAAAACGCCTACATATACTCAAAAACAACAACAGTAGCAAAAACAAGACACTGCATTAAAACATTGCGTCTACATGTCTTCTGACAGTCTGCACATGTAGACTCTGTCCGATCGTGCACCCAAGACTTGGTGTCCCCTCGGCCAAATTCGGACGGCTATTCTTTGTCAGACGCCACCTTAACTGCGCATGGCCCCTGCAAGGGAAGTAGCTGAGCCATTAAGAGTCGAGATAGCGTGTGCAGACCTCCTTCGGCTGGTCTAGGACTCGACATGGCTTCTTTGGAAGAAATGGTACACAAGACCCTCTCGAGCAGACCGCTTGCCAGACTCTTCGTACCCTATACTTAATGCATGAGGAGAGGCTTCAACCACCCCTTCTCACCTTCAATTGCTTCAAGTGAAAAACAGACTTGAGGTCGAATCAAATGGCACTCAGAGACGCGATGATCCTTTCGGCAACTTGACTCGACGCCTTTGGCGCCCTTTGCAAAGCTCTTTCTATTTCCCATCTGACCACGGGCTATGACCCTACATTTATTTCCGCAGGCGCTTTCGGCGTTCGCGAATGGCAAGGAGCTAATCCCTGCTTTTTGAAATCGCGATGAGAAAAACGGCGAGACGGCTTAATCTGGTGCCACACGTCCTTCTCAGATCTGACAGTCCTGACTCACTTGGTGATATTGTGGGCCCGAGTCATGGATGCTCCCATCACCTCGCGCATCAGGAAAATGACGGAGATGCTCCTTGCGGTTTGGGGTCGCGATGGATGAAATGTTGAGATGGCTCAATTGGCCACCAGGTGTCCCCTTTGGATGGACAGTTGAGGCTGCTCCTCGATATTGTGGGCCCGCCTTTGGGCGCTTTCGGCGTTTCAGGGTTCATGGTTTCGAAATGAACAACGACATAGAAACTTCACCCTTTAAACTCGCGACTGTCGAAAAGACGACGCGACTAGATCTCGTGCCATGCGTCCCTTGGATGGACGGTTGTTATTCTTCCCTGTATACAATATTGGCGCGATCTATTTGTGCTAATCTCGGTGCAACTCTGCTATCTGTGATTTCCCGCCAACCACTGATCTACTCATGTGGATGGATCAGGACCGTTGACACTATAATTTTGCCCGCTCGCTTGATTTTAAGTCTGAACAGGACTTCTTCTATGCGCTACGCTTGGGCGCCCCTCGTACGACTTGCAGACCCGAATACTCTTGTGCCTAGGAAAAGAAATGTCGCTAACATTAGGCTCCATGGGGGATAGAGTCGTCCCTGTGATGCTCTAAGAACTCATTATGCAGCTTCAATGCCTTGCTGTTGGGCTATGGAGTCATGCTCAAAACATCCCGCTGTTGAAAATACAGGCCAAAAAATAAAAGTAACAAAATAAAGCTACATGCTCAAAAGAGATTATTTATATACAGTCCTAATGCTAATAAAATATTTTACACATGCTAGGTGAAAGAAAACTTCCACCATAGCCATCTATGCAACTTCCTGGATAGAAACTCCTTCCTTCTGTCGATGATCACCAGCAGATAGTGTAACCGTGGCAGCAGAACGGCTACACTCTTCAACTTCTCCTCACGGGCTGAAGTTGACATGAAATAGGGCGGCTCCAAGGCATAAAGGACATGCCACTCCATGTATTCGTCGACAGGGTCATAGAATGAGTGGCAAATTTTGGAAAATTGGTGATAGGCAGCCTCCTCTGCTACAGAGTTTCTCACATGTGGTTGAATATCTTTGATAAGCACAGGTGAGTGGACAACTGACGTAGGCTCATTGATATCAGGCAATAGTTGTTCGATGACTGGCTCTGGAATGAAATATGTGATCAGTTGTTCCTCTAGTTCCTTTTCCTCTTCTTGGCTCTCCCCCGGGTCAGATTCGTATTCATCATAAATAGGGACCATGGGGTGGTTCTGCTTGCTGACTGGCTCTTCAGTATCTTTATAGTGATTAAATGTAGGATAAGCTTGATTCTCATCATCACTATAATATACATCAAAAAGGGGTTGTCCTTCATTGATATGACCCTCCTCCAGAACAGTGATCCCGTAAAAAAAAATTGTTTCAGGGACAGTGGGACCTACTGCTTCTGGCTGCTCATACATAATCATTTTCTCTTTAATCCCAGGAAACAATATATCGTGAGAAACCCCCTGGGGGAAAAGAGAAAAATCCTCTTCCACAACTAACCCCTCTTTTTAAAAGAGAGGGTCTTCGTCATCCTAAGCAGAGCTGCTAGGAACATCTGCTTCAACCCGATATCCAGGTGAGTCATCTACCATGGACCACATTTGCTCTATAAACTCACAATTTCTACAAGAGGCATGTTGATCGTTATGAACATCTAAAAGAACAGGTGCATCTGAAATAATGTCAGATGCTTCCATTCTAGGGATAACACAATTAATATCATTCCACACCTCTATTTTTTCATGGAAAATGCTTTCCTCCACAGTAAAGGCTTTATCATGGACATGGTCTGCAGGTCCAGTAGAGGCTTCATGAAGTAAAGAAAACTCCTCACAACAGTTTTCAAACAAACAATCAGCAGGATAGTAGTCTTTACAAAATGAATTGAAAGTTGTATGAAAACTTGTTAAAGAGAGGATGCTCGCAGCGGGAAGAGATCGACACCACTCAAGAGCAGTTCCCTTCAATGAATACCTGAAGAGCTTAATCCGGACATCCTCATGCGTGATATGGCGTCGGTGAATAGCCTCATGGAAGTCCAGTAAATGCTCAGTTGGTTCCTCCCAACTTGTTGCATGAAATTCAGGGAGGAAATCTTCCCATTGGTCTCTATCAGGAAGTGCATTAGGAAACCCAAATATCTGGGAAAACTCACAGAAAGCAAACCTTTGAGCCATAATTTTCTCCATATCGAAACAGTGGAGTCGCCAATCGATCCTCGAATCATGGAGTCTTCAGGTGACAGATGCGCAACTTCAAATATGCTTGGTCCTTGTTCACCATCAAAGGTCAGATCTTAACGTTGTCGTTACCCCAGGAAGCTTCTCAGGCTGAGAAAGAAGCTGCTGAAACCTTCTCGAGAAAGCTCCTTTAGGGTCAGCTTTCAGGTGTGCTAACAGTAGTCACAGCTGAAACAGTGATGTGGAAACAATGGAGTCGCCGGAGTGGAGTCGCCAGGTGCACAGTAGCAATCTTTCAGGGCTCTAATGTCTGATGCACCTTCAGAATCAGAGGCTCAATGTCGTTCTGCTCAGGGAAAATCTTCAACTTCGTCCTCGGCAATGGCGCCAAAAATGTTGGCGTCGGAAGTCACTCCTGGATTGCTAGCAGGAGCAGAGCCCGACGCCCATCAGTTTTTATGTCACGGTTTAATAAATGGGGTGATCAAATGGGTAAAGACTCAAGAAGATAAAACTTTGACTCGGGAGACCGGGCCTGGTATGTATGCAGCAAGGGAGGTCTTGATCCAACTTCTGTCGGTAAATGGGCTAAAGGGTGGTAGATGGAAGACTTGTGAGAGGGGTGAGCAAGACTGTCTTGGGTGACAGGCCTTCGGAAGCTTGAGGAAGAAAAACTCAGAACCCAAGATCCTCTTGGTCCAGAGTTTCAAGGAGCTGAAGGGTGACTCGACTGGATCCTCCAATTTCGAGTCATTCAACGCTAAGAAAATCACAGGCACCGATTAGAAACAATGCAACTGTTACAGTGATCCAACCTACATCATCCTATAACAGCTACAACTCGACTGGATCCTCCAATTCCGAGTTGTTCTAACATAGTATACAAGAGATGGAAAAGAGGCTGACATCCATAAAGTAAGAAGTCTCAAATGCCTTATACATTAACCAGAGCAACCAGCGCTTCATCAAAAACTTACAATCGGGAGCCTTGGTCAACCATCGATCCCTACAAAAATGGCGAAAACGCCTACATATACTCAAAAACAACAACAGCAGCAAAAACAAGACATTGCATTAAAACATTACGTCTGCATGTCTTCTGATAGTCTGCGCATGCAGACTCTGGCCGATCGTGCACCCAAGACTTGGTGTCCCCTCGACCAAATTCGGACGGCTATTCTTTGTCAGACGCCACCTTAACTGCGCATGGCCCCTGCAAGGGAAGTAGCTGAGCCATTAAGAGCCGAGCTAGCGTCTGCAGACCTCCTCCGGCTGGTCGAGGACTCGGCATGGCTTCTTTGGAAGAAATGGTACACAGGACCCTCTCGAGCAGACCGCTTGCCAGACTCTTCGTATCCTATACTTAATGCATGAGGAGAGGCTTCAACCACCCCTTCTCACCTTCAATTGCTTCAAGCGGAAAATAGGCTTGAGGTCGAATCAAATGGCACCCGGAGATGCGATGATCCTTTCGGCAACTAGACTCGACGCCTTTGGCCCCCTTTGCAAATCTCTTTCTATTTCCCAAGTGACCACGGGCTATGACCCTACGTTTATTTCTGCAGGCGCTTTCGGTGTTCGCGAATGGGAAGGAGCTAATCCCTGCTTTTTGAAATCGCAATGAGTGAAACGCCGAGACGGCTTAATCTGGTGCCACGCGTCCTTCTCAAATCTGATGGTCCTGACTCACTCGGTGATATTGTGGGCTCGAGTCATGGACACTCCCGTCACCTCGCGCATCGGGAAAATGACGGAGTTGCTCCTTGCGGTTTGGGGTCGCGATGGGCGAAATGTCGAGATGGCTCAATTGGCCGCCAGGTGTCCCCTTTGGATGGATGACTGAGGCTGCTCCTCGATATTGTGGGCCCGCCTTTGGGCGCTTTCGACGTTTCGGGGTTCGGGGTTTCGAAATGTACAATGACATAGAAACTTCACCCTTTAAACTCGCGACTGCCAAAAATCCGACGCGACTAGATCTCGTGCCACGCGTCCCTTGGATGGACGGTTGTTATTCTTCCCTGTATACAATATGGGCACGATCTGTTTGCGCTAATCTCGACGCAACTCTGCTATCTGCGATTTCCCGCCAACCGCTGATCTACTCATGTGGATGGATCAGGACCGTTGACACTATAATTTTGCTCGCTCGCTTGATTTTAAGTCCGAACAGGACTTCTTCTATGCACTACGCTTGGGCGCTCCTCGTACAACTTGCGGACCCAAATACTCTTGTTCCTAGGACAAGAAATGTCGCTAGCACCAGTTTACTCTCATATTCCCAAAGATAAAAGGAATAAACTAGAACCCTCGGGAAAGAAGGGAATATTTGTGGGATATAGTGATTCATCCAAAGCCTATAGAATATATATTCCAGAACAACACAAGATTGAAGTAAGAAAAGACGTAACATTCAATGAAAGGATGGCCTTCAAGAAATCCATCGAAGAAATTATAGAAGAAGAACTTGAAGAACCTAATGAAGAAAACACAGAAAATGAAAATAATGAAAAGGATCAACCTAATCATCCTATGGAGCCATGTGAGAACATTGATTCAGATATCATACCAAAAACCAAGAAATGACCAGCTTGGCTTGAAGCTACATTACAAGACGTAGAAAGAATCAAGGTTCCAGAAGGAACATCCAGGAAGAGTAAAAGACTGAAAAGATTCTCAAGTTATGCAACATACATGACGAAGCTCCTAGATGAAGAACCTACCACATTTGAAGAAGCAGTCCAAAAGGGACAATGGAAAGAAGCTATGGCAGAAGAACATCAATCCATTATGAAAAATGAAGTATGGGAAATTGTACCCAGACCTAAAGAAAAATCAGTGGTAACCTCAAAATGGGTATACAAGATCAAACATGCAGCAGACGGAAGAGTGGATAAATACAAGGCAAGATTCGTGGCCAGAGGGTTCTCCCAGAAGGAGGGAGAAGATTATGACGAAACCTTTGCTCCAATGGCAAGGTATACCTCCATCGGAGCTATCATATCCCTTGTCGCTTCCATGGGATGGAATCTACACCAGATGGATGTAAAAAAATAGCTTTCCTCAATGGAGCTATTGAAAAAGAAGTGTATATCGAACAACCTCAAGGATTTGAGGTACATTCCAGAGACAATCACGTTTGTAGATTGAAGAAATCTCTATATGGATTCAAGCAAGCTCCAAGGGCTTGGTACACCAGAATGGACAGCTATCTAACAAGACTTGGTTTCTCCAAGAGTCATGCAGATCCAAACCTTTATTACAAAGTCGTGCGTAATGCACCTGTGATTCTACTATTATATGTTGATGATCTATTTATAACAGGTGAAGAATCTCTAATTATTCAGTGCAAGAAGGAATTAGCCTCTGAATTTGATATGAAATATCTAGGTCTCAGGCATTACTACTTGGGACTAGAAGTTTGGCAGAAGCGTGGTGAAGTATTCCTTGGACAAGGAAAGTACGCAATAAAAATCCTTCAGAAATTTGGAATGATGGACTATAAGTCCATGGATACTCCTATGAATGCGGACATAAGAAAAGTAAAAGTCCCGGATTCTGATCCAGTAGATCCATCTCTATATCGACAGTTAATTGGATCACAGATGTATTTGGTAAATACTCGACCAGATATTTGCTTTGTTGTAAATACATTAAGTCAGTTCCAGGTGGAACCTAGACAAGAGCATTGGATAGCTGCAAAGCATGTCCTAAGATATATTCATGGGACAATAAACTATGGCTTAAGATATGCCGCATCCAGTGACATCCAACTTCATGGATTCACAAACTCTGATTGGGCAGGAAGTGCAGAAGACAGAAAGAGCACTTCAGGTATGTGTTTCAGCTTGGGCTCCGCTATGATATCTTGGGGCAGCAGGAAACAGAAGTCTGTCACACTCAGCACAGCAGAAGCAGAGTATATGGCAGCGTGTGAAGCATGCACAGAAGCAGTATGGCTAAGGAAGTTAATCTCTGATTTATTTGATCAAATTCCAGAATCGACCATAATATATTGTGATAATCAGAGTTGCATAAGATTATCAGAACATCCAGTGTTTCATGAAAGGTCGAAACACATTGAGATCAAATACTACTTTATTCGAGATAAAGTCCAAGAAGGAGAGGTAAAGCTCGAGTATATCCCCATTGATGAGCAGACAACAGACATCCTGACAAAACCTCTATCCATAATCAAGTTTGCATATTTCCGAGAGAAGATGGGGATCATGGAAATAACTCCCTTAACTGAAAGGGAAGATTCTCCAAGCTAGGAGAAGGTACGGAAAAATATTCTTGAAAACATTTATTTTTATGACTCTCCAAGATTAGGAGGGAGCACTAAAAATATTATTTATCTTTGTAATTGAAAAATAGTCTAGATTGGACAGATTCTTTCATGTTCAGAAAGTGGATTGAGATTTCTGACGGACAGTGACTTCCTATTGTGCTTAATATAGGAAGTAGTTTGATTGTTGATGTATCATAGACAGTGACTTCCCATTATGGTTAACATGGGGAGTGGTCTAGGGAAGTCTCTCTTCTTGAGGGTTACTCAAGAACACTGGCCCGCCTTGCCGGACAGCGATTTCTCATTGTGGTTAACATGAGGAATGGTCTGTTTTGGAGGTTGATACAAGACAGTCTTTTCCTCTTGTGGTTAATGGAGGAAATGGTCCGGACAGTCATTCCTTAGGGTTATACATTCTCTCCAGGGCACACTTTGATTAGTGTAGGAGGAATGGCCCAGGGTGAGGAATGGTCTAGGCTCAGCAATCAGGGACAAACATTCCTTAGGGTTATACATTCTCTCCAGGGTGGACTTTGATTAGTGTAGGACGAATGGCCCAGGGTGGGGAATGGTCCAAACATTCCTTAGGGTTATACATTCTCTGCAGGGTGCACTTTGATTAGTGTAGGAGGAATGGCCTAGGGTGGGGAATGGTCCAAACATTCCTTAGGGTTTATACATTCTGTCCAGGGTGCACTTTGATTAGTGTAGGAAGAATGGCCCAGGTGAGGAATGGTCCAGGCTCAGAAATCAGAAACAATCATTCTTCCTTGGTTGAGAAGAATAGGGCAGATAGCTCATTACTGATGTTCTATACTGAGGGCAGATATTCTTTCATCTCACAGACGTGAGTGAAAGATTGGCCCAGATGATTTAGTTTATATCATAACATTGTTTCTATGCAAATTGTTATCAGATGCTTGATAGTAGATATAAAACTACTGTGGTGGATATGTTCCACTATTCGTGAGGCAAATATTCTTTCAGAACTCACAGATATGAGTGAAAGATTGGCCCAGATGATTGTTATGGAGACTGCCTGTCTCCAGACAGTAGAGATATACTACTGTGGTGGATTTGTTCCACTGTTTGTGACTATGTGTCACAGTTTGAGTAGTTGCGTACTACCTTGAATAGACACAAGTGTGTTCTATCAATTAATATTGTACCAGTTGTCATAGGAGATTATCCAGTTGGATAATAATGACGGTGCTCGTGTTGCTACCAGTTCAATGGTTTGTTGTTCTCAAGACCATACCTCCCTAGCTAGGAGGGAGTGTTAATATTATGGTAGCTTCGGGAGGTATGAACCTCCATTGTGACCTATGACGAGATTAGAATACTCCGGAAGGAAGCAAAGAAGTGAAGGAAACCCTAGTCAAGTTGTCGGCTGCAGAAATATATTTAATATGAATTTATTAATACCCAGAAGGAGAAGTCGGCCCCAGTTAAACTTCCCAGACTACTATAAATACAGGGCGTCAGTTCTCATTATTCTCATGTCAGCAGTTGCAGAGAGAACTGGATCTGCGCAGGTGCAGTTGCAGCTTGTGCGCAAGTTTCTGGGAAGGTGTGCGCTAGCCTCTGGGTGGGATCATATGTTCATCTTGGTTTATATTCTTGCTTGGTGCATTAGCCTCTCTTGGCTATTGGATTGCTACCAGGATTCTCTTCTCGGTCAAGGTCAAGGTGCTCGGAGGGTATCGTCAATGGTAAAACGAGCACAATCTTCTATATTCTAACATCACTCACTCCACGAAGTGATATAAGGACCATTCTTCTAATCCGGACATACGCCCTAGAAGGATGATTGCCCCAATAGATGTTGAAATATACACCATGGGCTATAGAGACCATTCCTACAGGAATGTCAGTCTAGGACTATTTTCTAATCGCCTCATATGTACCATAGAGAGTTGTCTCTACCTATATGCCTTCGAAAATATCGGTCCTGAACCATTTTCTTAATTGAGCCACAATTTGTACCTTAGAAAAATACCAGTCCATGATATGTCAACAAAATGTCAACCTGGACCATTCTACAGAGAGAAAATTCATGTCCACTAGCAATTTGTTCTATCTGGACCATTCTCTGCCTGGAGAATGTTTTTCCACCAACAAACTGACTATCCATCTAGCTGGAAATCAACTCCAACAGTAGTGGTAGTCTCCATGGCACTCAGATAGTAGAATAATGTTGTTATAATTTCAACCAATAGAACACAATTGTGTCTATCCATAGTATTATACAACTACTATCCAGTGGTACAAAACCACTCCTAGTAGCACACAGCCACTAATCAGTGACACACAGTCACTATTAGTGGATCACATCCACCACAATAGCATACAGCTACTGTCTAGAGAC
This sequence comes from Picea engelmannii, assembly GCA_009831015.1. Lineage (NCBI taxonomy): Eukaryota > Viridiplantae > Streptophyta > Pinopsida > Pinales > Pinaceae > Picea > Picea engelmannii. The sequence goes on from ML802443.1 coordinate 450,646, forward strand.
ATACAATCTCCACAACAATCATATCATCTGATATCAACCTGCATAAACAATATCATGATACAAACTGAGTCATCTGGGCCATTCTTCCACTCACATCTATGAGATTTGGAGCATCTGCCCTCAGAAAGTAAAACATCAGCCATGGACTATTTGGACTATTCTTCCCAAGCATAGAAGAATAATTGTCCCCGATTTTTTAGCCTGGACCATTCACATAACTGGGCCATTCCTCCGGCACTAATCATAGTGCAACCTAGAGAGAATGAGTTTTCCCTAGGGAATTCTTGTCCTTGGTTGTTGAACCTGAACCATTCACCTAACTGGGCCATTCCTCTGGCACTAATCATAGTGAAACCTAAAGAGAATGAGTCTTCCCTAGGGAATGATTGTCCAGACCATTTCCTATGGAAATGATTGTCCTGCACCAACCTCTAAAACGGACCATTCTTCGAAATTGCTCACAACTGTGAACTTCGAAAGAATGATTGCTCAGCGAGGCGAACCATTCTACTTGACCACTACTCAGAGTGACTGCCAATTCCCCCACACTGACCACAAGGGGAATCATCGTATATGTTACATCAACAATCTATCGGACTATTTTCATTACGAAAATGACTGTCCGATCTGAACCATTTTCCAAACTAGAAAATGATTGTCCGTCAGAAATATCGAACCACTTTCCGGACTGGAAAGAAACTGCCCAACCTGGACCATTTTCCGAACTGGAAAATGACTGTCCATAAATCAATAACATATCAGTGCTCTCTCCCAACCTGGGAGTAATCACTTCCTTTTTCAATAAGGAATTCGTCTCCACCAGCCCCAGCTTGTCCCTTAAGTACGCAAACTTTTCATCTTGTACAGAGGCTTTACCAAAATATGTGTTATCTGCTCATCTATGGAGATATACTCAAGAACCAATTCTCCCCTCTGGACTTTATCATGGAGAATATAATGCTTGATCTCAATGTGCTTCGACCTGTCATGGAACATCGGGTTCTCTGAAAGCTTCACATGGTTCTGATCATCACAATATATCACGGTCAAATTCATCACCTGATCAAACAGTCCAGAAACCAACTTATGGAGCCACAATGCTTATGTGCAAGCATCACAAGTTGCAATATACTATGCTTCTGCAATGTTGAGGGCAACAGACTTTTGTTTCCTGCTAGCCCATGACATCATGGCAAAGCTCAAACTGAAACATATCCAAGTAGCACTTTTTATGTCGTATGCACTCCCTACCCAATATGAATCGATAAATCCATAGAGTTGTATATCATAACTCAAACGTCCCAGAAGGAAAATATTCGGTTGAGTATTCTCCAAATACATTAATGAGCCAATCAATTGTTGATACAGAGACGGGTCTACTGGATCATAGTCTCTCAACTTCTTCAAATGTGTCATCATGGGAGTTTTCCATGGATTTGCAATCCATCATCCCAGACTTCTGAAGAACCATTTCAATATACTTCCTCTGTCATAAGAATTTTTCACAATGCTTTTGTTGTACATGAGAGGCTTTGCACCAAGTTTGCTTGAATCCATACAAGGTCTTATTCCATCTGCATACAAGGGTCTCTTTCTGGTATACCTCAAAACCTTGAGGTTTCTCTCCATACGCTTCTTCTTCAATTACTCTGTTGAGAAGAACAATATTTACATTCATCTTATGTAAACTCCAACCGATGGATACTGCAGGAGATATAATGGCTCAGGTAGAGGTATGTCTGGTTACTGGAACAATCTATCATCATAGTCTTCTCCCTCCTTCTCGGAGAACCCTCTAGTCCTCAGTCTTTCCTTGTATCTATCAATGCTCAAGTCTTTTTCACAATTTCTCACATACATTGTTCTTTATCACAACTTCCTTCCATTCCTTATGCTTGACTGCTTCTAGTGGATTCAAACTAGTTCAATTGGTTGTTCTGAATTTTTCTTTCTTTCTTGGAATCTTCATGTTCTTCCTCATATTTTTCTTCAATGTTGGAGTCCATGGAATCTTCTATAGATTACATGCCCTTCTTTCCTGAAGGCTCCAACCTTTCATCATAGGAACATAAATGTATATGGACAACCAAGGATATTCAAGGCTTCTTTTCGAAGAAGACTTCTTCTAGAGTCAAGATGAACATGTGTTGCTTATCATGGTTTCTACTTCCAATGAAGAACATGGACATGCACTTCATGGTATTCACGGATTCTTCAATGGATCATATCGTTGGGGATTAGTTCCCTCCTAATCCCAGCTTCATGCCTGAATGAGCAATATCCATGCTCTTCTTTTGGAATTATGTGATCATCTCCCTCCATCTGAGAGAGTCCATGCTTATGTTTGCTTCATCTCTCTTTGCTTTCTGCAAAGTGTCACAAGTCTTTTCTGGTTTCCTTTTGATTCTTGACTTCCTTCGAGTGTGACTCCTCAGAGTCTCTTTATGTTTGTTTCTATTTGTTTTGATTATTGCCCATCTAGCAGTTGTGTCATCCTTATAAACTTCTTCTATGACAGTTTACGCAAAGATTGTTCATCAAACATATTTCACAAGGGTACATGCCTGGAACAAGAGCAAACAAGAAATATCTATCTAGAGGAAATGTTAGTTCAACTTGCGAACAAGTACAATAAGCATCTATATCAATAGTATTCATATGTAGTCGAGTATTCATTGCACCTAGCAATAATAGAATCTTTCAAAGACTACTTTCACAATTTGCATTGTAGCAACTATCACCCTTGATATACACAAATTTGAAGCTTAATAATTTAATCAAACCTAGAACCTGAAGCCTCAACTGCTATGGAGGGTGCACTTGTTCCTCTGAATGCACTGAATCCAATATTACAGCTTGGACAAGGTCTCTAATACTTTTCCTACAAACACACTCATGCTTTGCTAGATGATATAACTTAGGTAGCATATACAAGTGCATACCTTTGAAACCTTGTAGCATCGTCCAGCTTGTCTTCTAGTCTGAAACTAGATACCATCTTGACAAGAAGAGATTAGAAACTCAATCAGAAGATTCAATGATTAGAACTAGCTAAAAACTCTAAAATTTCAACTTTGACCATAAAATCAATTTGACCAGAATTCAACCTTTGACTTTGATTTTGACCAGTAAACATTTGACTTTGACTAGTCAAACTTTGACTTCGACCAAAAATTCAAACCTGGCGTTTTTGCTAGCTGAGAGTACCAAGAGGTGCACTAGGCTAGGCACACTAGGATGTCAAGGAATTAGGTCAAGTGTTTCATCATAAGTGCCCGAACACAAGGGTTAGGGTTTGCTGCAGCGGCATAATCAGAAAACCTAGTTGTAGTTGTAACTGGTGCCATAACGAGCTTAACAAATAACTTTCCAATATATCTTCCAATGGTTAAACTGTCTGAAGATAGTGTGGACCCATAACCTATTAGAATGAAATAAACGTGCTCATTTTTCCATAAACAATATAGCAATATTGTCACCCAATCATAGGCACAAAGGCCACCCCCGAGAACCTTAACCTTGACAGATAGAATAATTCTGCTAGCAGACCCATAGCCAACCAAGGCTAGTGCACCTTTCTCCAAGGGTAGAACACCAAGCAAGAATAACCAGAAACCGAGAAGAAAGTCCAAACCATAACCAAGAGACCAAGTCCAACCAAAAGCCAAAATCCCAGTTGCAGGAGCTGCAACTGCACTCCTCCAAACTTTTGCACCACTAATTTTATGCAGTTGTGAGAATGTGAGTGTCAAATGAGCTCTAGCGCCCTCTATTTACACTGCTCTATCTCACTTAACTGGGTCGACTTCTCTTTCTGGAGGCTAATAACTCAATATTAAATATTCTCTTGAACCAAGTTGTCTTCTAGGGTTATTATCCAACGTTTTAGGGTTTCTCTTGCTTCCCGAAATATTCTAGTCTTGTCAAGGTTACACGTACAAGTTAATACCTCCCACAGCTACCATAATATTAACATGTTACCCCATTGTGACGGTAAACCTTAGAATGACTTTGTTGGACCAGAGATTTAGCTTCTCTAGGATTGGTAAACCTCATAATGTTCCTTTCAATAGATCTCTCTTTGGCACAGCGTACACTTTCTTCATGCTAGGTCTTTTGTCTTCATGACTATGATGTTCTAATGTTCCTTCTCTTTTCCTTCTTCAAACTGGGGTTCCATGATCTTGCCTTTCACGATATCCAACACTTTATTCTTGGAAGGGATGAGGTAAATCCTTGCCTTCCATGCTCTGAAGTTAGAAACTTGTTCTAGCTTGTTTTTTGACTTCATAGAGTAAGTCATGACTGCTTTGACTTGGTCAACTTTTGACTTTGATTTGTCAATCTTTGACTTTGACTTGGTCAACCTTTGACTTTGACCAACAACTCAAACTTGACGTCTTGTCTTGTTGAGAGTACCAGGAGGTGCACTAGGCTAGGGTGCACTAGGTTATCAAGGAATTAGGTCAAGCACTTCACTTAAGGTGCCTCAACACGAGGGTTAGGGTTTTGTTGTTGTGGCAAAAACTCTCACTATTGTTGCAACTGCAACTGAGCAAATCCTCCCAATCTACCTTCCAATGGTTAGACTGTTCGAAGATAGTGTGGGCCCATAACCTATTAGAAATAATAGGTGTGCTCGTTTCACCGTAGACAATATCTCAATATTGTCACCCAACCATAGGCACAAAGGTCGCCCCCGAGCACCTTAACCTTGATGGATAGAATAATTCTGGAAGCAAACCCTAGAACCAATAGCCAACCAAGGTAACGCACATCTCTCCAAAGCTAGCGTACCAAGCAAAGAGTCCAAACCATAACCAAGGAAAAAAATCCAAACCATAACCAAATACCAAGTCAGTATTGCAACAGTTACAGCTCTCCTCCAGTCATGCGCACCACTTGTCCTTATGCAGTTATGAGAGTGAGTGAGTACAAATGAGCTCTAGCGCCCTCTATTTATATTTCCCCAACTCACCTAACTGGGTCGACTTCTCTTCATGGATGCTAATAAGTCAATATTAATTATTCTCTTGAGACGACTTGTCTTCTAGGGTTATTATCCAACGTTGTAGGGTTTCTCTTGCTTCCCAGAATATTCTAGTCTCGTTAAAGGTTACACATAGAGGTTAATACCTCCCGCAGCTACCATAATATCAACAGGTACTAGGTTCCATCCTATGCTTGAACAATACAATAAAGAGAAAAAAATTCCAAGAAAGGTTTTGTACTTACCAGAGAGTGTTATGCCAATTTGCCCAGTTCCAGCTTCAATTCTGCAGCGGCCAAGACTAGGGTTTATGAGGAAACCCTAATTTTTCAAAATATGAATTTTGGAATTCTACTGAGGGATAGGTATGCCCTCCGAAGGCGAGTTCCCTAGTGGTCTCACTTTGACCAACGTCCTTCAGAAAGTAGGTGAAAACCCCTCCTAGGGTTTGTGCAGTTGTAGGTAGTTGCAGCAGAGACAGCAGTTGCAGCACTAGTTGCAGTTTACAAAACTTCATCAAACTGAGAATCTAATCCCAAGGAAAGATGTGCTAGGGTTAGGGGGGTATCCTTATGGTCTTAGTTTCCCCAGTGAGCTCTTCTATACCGTGTAAACAGCTTCTTTCAGGCCCTCTCTAATACCATGTTAAAAAAAATTCTTAAGCAGTTAAGTGCCAGTAGTATTCTTTAACTTTAGTCTATTAAAACAATAATTGCATGCATAAGGATCATTGAAAGAAAGGCATCCACAATATACACAAGATTTATCCTGGGAAACCCCCGCGGGGGTGAAAACCCAACAAAGATTCTTTAATATAGATTCTTCAACAAGTACAATGTCTCTCTCAAGAGAGATATCACCAAAACAGAAGATCCACGAGAAACCCTAACCAAAACAGAGTAGCGCACCACTAGACCAAAATAGTCCTTCACCAGATAACCAAACCCCTATACCGAGACACTTCCTCCTTTGTATTTGTGTCACTCCTTGTAGCTATGTCACTCTAAGACTTGTGCACTGTATAAGAGAGTTGGTTGTGTCTCCAATTGAGGCGCTAGACCTCTTATAAATACTAGTTTGAATGCCCAGAATTAGGTCAGGGCCGACCTGTCCACTTTACCCTTATATTTTACATTTGACTTGTCAAGCCACAATAGGGTCCACTTTTACAAAGGCACAATAGAGTCGACTTAACAAATATAATATAACAATGTTCTTTAGGGTTTTGTCTTGGATAAATATAATAATAATATCTTATGAAGCTACTCAAACTTCAAAAATCCGGTGAGGCCTAGGAAACCCCGGAGGCGCTTCAAGGTCGTGGGTCACAGCCACTCCTGCATGGCATGAATCTTTTTGGGGTCCACCTGTACCCCCTCACAACCCACAATGTGTCCCAAGTATTCGACCTCACAAGCTCCAAACGCACACCTGGTTTTTTTGACAAACAATTGATTCCCCTGTAACTATTAAAGTATTTTGTCCACATGGTGTAGATGGTCATCCCAAATGCAGTTGTAAATGAGGATGTCGTCAAAGAAAACCAGAACAAACTTCCAAAGGTAGGGCTTCAAGAGTTTATTCATGAGACTTTGGAAGGTAGATGGGGCATTGCAAAGGCCAAAAGGCATTACCAAGAATTCATAATGCCCTTCATGAGTTCAGAAATCAGTCTTGGGAATATCTGCTTCATTCATCTGAATCTGGAGATAGTCAGAGCGAAGATCGAGTTTTGTGAAGAAACATGCACCCTGGAGTTCATCTAAAAAATCATCAATGACGGGAATGGGAAACGTATCCTTAATGGTCAATTTATTAAGGGCATGAAAATCTAGGCACATGTGCCATGATCCTTCCTTTTCTAAGACCATTACAATAGGGGATGAATATGGGCTTGTACTTGGGTGAATTACCCCATCCTCCAGTAATTCCTGCACTATTTTTTTCTATTTCATTTTTTTGAGCAAATGGATACCTGTAGGGACGTACATCGGGGGGTTGGCTTCCTGGGAGGAGAGGGATGTGGTGATCATGCTCACCCCTAGAGGGGGGTAGGTTCGTGGGTGTCTTAAAGACCCTATGGTGCTTATCCAAGACTAGTTGCAAATCAAGATGTATTGCAGGGGATGATTGATCATGTCCATGTATGGCATTAAGTTGAGCAATCACACTATGGTGGTCTTTCTTCAGGAGTGTCTCCATCCGGTGAGAACTGATTTTTTTTAGGAGCCAGCTTGTAGGCCTTTTAGGGTATATGTGTGAGCATCTTGAGTAAAGCTCATATATAACTCTTGATAATCCATGGTAATTGGTCCCAAGGTGCGATGCCATTCAACACCCAAGACAATATCACAACCACCCATGGCAATGGAGAAAATGTGATTTTTTAGGTGATAATCGCCCATTTAGAGTTTGGCATTCTCACAAGAGCCCCCTTATTTCATTGTACCCCCATTAGCAATGAGGATTTGAAAATTAGAAATTGGTCTGACAAAGCAATTGACCTCCTCAACTACCCGGCAATGAATAAAATTATGGGTGCTACCACTATCAATCAACACCACCACTGGCCTATGTTTGATGTAGCCCTTGATTTTTAATGTTTGTGGAGCAGGAATACCGCGAGGGCATGGACAAAAATGACAGGTTCCTCTGGTTCCACAGGAGGTGTGACTGGCTCTGGGTTAGTGGCATCATCTGATAGTATGTCCTCGGAGGATGTGGAAGTTGACACATCAATTTGGAAGAACTTTTTCTCACGAAATTTATGGCCTAGGGAATATTTTTCATCACAGTAATAGCAAATTCCTTGCTTCCGACGTTCAACCATTTTTGCGGGAGATACCTTTTGGACCTTCAAAATTTGTGTCGATGCAGATGTAGCCCCTAGATGAGGGCAGTTGGTAACTGCAAAACAAAGGGGTTCGTCCTGAAGAATGGTCTTAGCTTCTAATGCTAATGTGCATGCCTGCAACCAAGTAGTCGGATGGTGCATGCAAACATGAGCCCGAATCGCATCCTTTAAGCCACGGATAAAACACTCCAGATAAAACTCATCATATAAGCCCTCAGTTATGATAGCCAATGGTTCAAATGCGGAGATGAAGTATGCTACTAACCTTGTTTTTCGTAGCTTGGTGAGTCGTCCCAAAAAATGAGATTCCCTATCAAAACGAGCACACACTGCTTTGGTGAACATGGTCCAAGTGGGTAGTCCTAGATACCATATCTTATGCCATTGCCACCATTGCCATCAATCTTGATCCAAGTACAGAACTCCCACTTGAAGTTTGGTCTCATTGTCCCGTATATCATGGAGGGAGAAGTAGTGTTCCATTTGAGATACCCAACCAACTAGGTTTGATCCATCAAATTTATGAATCTCAACTTTGGGTACCTTATTCCAGAAGTTTGAAGAGCCCCAAGGGAAGTGGGAAAGATGAGGGTTCTCATAATGGGATGACTGAGAAGTACGAGGGTGCAACTCAGGTTGTTGACCCGAGTTGTGCATCAGAAATTCTTGAAATTGGTTGGTGAGGTTTGACAGGTTATGGAGTAGCTCTTCTTGAAATTGTTTGGCGAGGGATGATAGGCCCTATTTTAGCTCATCGGACAGTGTGGCTACCTTAGTGTCCAATTCATCCAGGGTTTGAGTGTGAGTGGCAGAGGCCATTGTGGAGGTGTATGTAGAATGATACCTCAAGGATCAACACAAGATGTGGAGTCTAGGGGGTTTGATAGAAAATGAGGGGGTCGAGAGGGAAATCTGGTCCACAAAAAATTATAGGTACCACTGTGATTAGGACAAAGAGATGAATCCAATGGGATAGGTCTTAAATAAGGTTTTCGAGAAGGGGTCGGATCCACGGGAAAAAATAATAGCTTAAAAATGAAGGGTACCACTGCGATCGGGGGGAAGAGATGAATCCAATGGGTTAGGTTTCAAATAAGGGCTCAGGCAGGCCCCAGACTCTGATCTGAATACTTCTATAGTATCGAAATGCCCAAATTCTTAACAGTAACAAATGTGTAGTCAATTCTCCACCAAAATGCAAGAGGCGAGATTGTGCGGCCAGAAAAGCTTGTGTGTGTCTGGTGTGGTATGTTCCCCCCGTTTTAGGGTGTGCAAGGTTTCTATGGACAAGGCTTTGCCTCGTGTTATACCTCTTTGATATACATGCGAGGTCGAACAATAGTACTTGGCCCAATATCTTAGGGCACCAACTAAGGAGGCTCGACCGTACCCTTAGTCGTACTACCCGATTACCCAGGTATTAGAGAGTATCTTCCCGAGTGTTGTTCTCGGTGGCACTATAGCAGTCAAGCGGTTGATCGGTTCATTTACGAAGGGTTTTAGGATATCTAGGTCAATATGTATACATGTGTTGTTTGATGCACTACCACTCGAAGGGGTACCAACTGGGGTTACAAGGGTGTCCAACAACATGAGCTTAAATACCTCTTGTATTTGTTGTGTGTATGTTTCCCCGACCCCGGATTTATGTGTTGAACGACATATCTTTGTAGCTTAAAGACAACGAAATACGTCTCTACCCTGGAAAAAAAATTACCCACAATTCGTGCCCAGGAAAGAGCTTTGATACCACTTGTAAGGTACCAGATGTAATATATTATGCAGAAACTGGAATATTTAGCAATTATCAAGGCAACAACAAAATATTGAGACATCAATACTAGAAATAATACCAAAAATAATACCTTTATTCAAGAAAGCAATGTTCACTTGCCTCTTCAAGGGAGCAACCTCCAACAAAGTAGAGCTCTATTACAATAATTTCTCCAGACAACTTTCTCATATCTCTTATTCTTATTTATACTAATTCTATCTTCTAAAGAACATTCTAAAGGAAAATCCTTCTAGAAGCGGAAGCTTCTATTAGGTCTTCTTACATTGACTTGTTCACATTTAGGAATTTGGGACACTTGGGATCCTTTTCTGGAACTGTCATGGCTTTCCATGGCGCAAAGGTCCTATGATAAGTTGGATCTCGAGTGATATTGATATTATTTGTCTAGTTGAAACTTGGGAGCATGAGTCGTCTAAGGTCCCTAACATAGAAGGATTTGTCTTGTGGTCGGCATGAACAAAAAGTCTCACCGTAGAGGGATAAGGGGCATAGCTTGTTATATTAGAAAAAACATTTCTCCTCACATTCAACTTCATAAGATCAACCCGCTCAATCAGTACATTTGGATAAAAATTTCAGACACCAATGCTAAGAAGATGTATATAACAATTTGTTATTTTGCACCTATTAATTCTACTTTTTATAAGAAAAACAATCTAGATAGCAATTGTCCCTGTAATAATTTAGAACAAGATATTTATAGTTTGAAAAATGAAGATAATATCCTCATGTTGGGAGACTTTAATGTTAGGACTGCAACTAAACAAGCTACTCTTTTAATTATTGATTCCAACCATAATCATTTATGGCTAGATGAGGACCTTGTTTTATCTAATAGCTACAAAAGAAGCTCTGGAGACCTAATTGAGAATTTGTTTGGTATTGAGTTGGTCAATCTCTGCAGCTCTCAAGACCTAATAATTTGCAATGGAGTAATGAAGTGGCCAAACTCCAACCAAATGACTTGTATTCATGGGATAGGTAGTAGTGTTGTAGATTATGTGATATCTGATATCCATGTTTCCAATCAAATAGCAACTTTTGACCTTTTAAATGACCATGAACCCGACTCTGACCATAAACCTTTACCCTAACTCTAAACTTTGCCATGCACATAAGTGCCATTGAAGAGAATTCTGATAATCAAAGGAAATTGTGCTTTGACAAAAGTAAAGTTGACCTTTTCTTAAAGGATTTAAATAGTAAATTAAATTTCCTAACTTATAAGGACAACATTGAAGAACTCTATCATAATTTTACAACTACCCCTTCCACTTCTATTAACAAGTTCTCTTTCGAGGTGTTCTCTAAAAATAATAATAGAACGGCCAACCCTTCGTATGATAAAGAATGTAAAATTGCTAGGAAAGCCATTAGGGATGCTTCTAATGAGTCCTTAAAACTCGATAAGATCAATAAGTACAAATCTCTAATTAAAAGAAAAAAATGTATTATATCAATAAAAGGCAAGAGCAGCTTTCGCCACTATCTAAGTTGGATCCTAAGAAGTTCTTGAGCCAAATTCTAAACCGCAATACTAAAGAAAATAATATGATTCCCTTAAGGGACTTGAATTCCTACCTTAAAAGTCTTTATGAGTTCCCTAATGCCATGGACACCATTCCTATTGTCCCTACAGAGGATGAAGTTTTTTCTTTAGATGACAAGAGTTCGGGGTTAAGCAACTTGCAAATGGGAAAGCTAAGGACATTGAAGGCTACCAAGCTGAAATTTTTAAAATAGGAGGGCATATCCTTATCCCTCACATACACAAGCTCTTCAATTTAGCAGTCAAACAGAGCTTCCCTAAACCATGGACGCAAAGCCTCATTGTTCCTATTTTTAAAAATGGGTATAGAAACATTCCCTCTAATTATAGGACCATTATGATTAGCCCGGTTTTAGCCAAACTTCATGGAATTATTTTGGAAAAAGATTAGCCTTTGGCTAGAAATTCACGGTAAAAGAGCTACAGGTCAGGGCAAGCTTAGGAGATATCAATCAATTGTGGACCATCTTGTTACCTTTATGATCATTGTAGAGGAGTTATGTAATACTAAAACCGATATTTTTTGTTGTTTTGTCGACTTTAGAAAAGTTTTTGACATGGTTCCTAGGAAAAACCTTTGGAATAGGTTGGAAGAGATAAAAGTGTCTCTCGAGTTAAGGGTTATTGCAATAAGGATGTATGAGAACGTTATTGTCAAGTTTAAAAACACTGAGGTTTGGTCGAAATATATTAACTGCAATATTGGAGTTAAACAAGGTTGTCCCTTGTCTCCTACCCTTTTTGGCATATACATTGACAAGTTAGAAGATTGATTGGAAAAAGCAAGTTGTGTCGGCTCTACTCTCACTGGTATAGTCATCAATCTTCTTATTTATGCCGATGATATCGTTCTTATGGCAAGGAGTCCCCGTGATCTTGAAAACCAACTAAGAATCCTCAAGGATTTTTGCTCCAATATGGATATGACTATTAATATTGATAAGACTAAGGCAATGATTATTAAATCCAATAAGATCACTTATGATACCTTCATATATGACAACAACAACTTGGAGAAAGTGACTTCATACAAATATCTTGGAATTGATATTCACCACAAGCTCAACTAGAATTATAGCATTGAGAAAAGGATTATTGGGGGATGGAAAGCTTATTATGGGCTTGAAAACAATTGCAAATTAGTTGATCTTTGGAGTTGGGATAAGAAGAAACTCCTCTTTGACACTCTTGTTACACTTGTTATTCTTTATGGATGTGAATTTTGGGGTTGTAGTATCTCTTGTGAATCCTGGAGAAAGATAGAGCAAATACAAAAGAAATTTATAACCTATAATCTCGAAATACGTCCTATCCCATCCTCCTCTTAGAAACAAGCCTCTCCCCCATTAAGAGCATAGCTCTGACTAGATACCTAATGTATAAGAACAAGTTAAACAACATGGAAGACAAGAGGATTCCTAAAATTGCTTCAAAATTGAGTCGTAACCACCATCGACTCAAGCGAGGATGGCATAAAGATGCCCGGTCTTGGATAAACTATTGGGGAATCATGGAAGACACCATTTTGCAGAATAAATATACTATTAAAAATATCATCAAATCAAAATTTAAGGAGAAAATGTGGTGTGATAAAGAGTTAGAGGAAAAAAGAAAATTAAGGTATTATAAGGATGTAATCAACCCTAATCTAGAAGATCAAAATTATCTATCTATTTTGACAAGTGTAAAGAAAAAAATAAGCATTGCTAAGATAAAAACAAATTTTCACGAGCCCCATAATGAAACTGGACATTGGTCAATTCCTAAAGCACTATGAGATGAAAGAGTATGTCACCTTTGTGACACTAAGAAGATTGAAGATGAAAAACACTCTCTTAGATTCTCCAACGTATACCCAGATTAAATCTCATTTTCAAAATATTTGTCACTACCAACCTTCATAACCTCTTAATTCAACAAAACTATGGTGATCTTGGAAAGCTTCTCTTAATACTTTTCGAGCACAGAAATAAAATTCTAAAGAATCGCAAGTAATCGCTTACCCTCTTAAGGTCTGATAGACCAATTCGGTCTTAGTGGACGTTAATCATCATCATCATCATTAACTAATGTCGGCCTTTATTATATGGAAAATATATATTATGTTAACAAATAACCGACTAAGAAGGGTTAGGATCGGATCCTAACACTTGGACCCTTATGCTTGAAAGCGTATGTGTGCCTAGTTATATTTTATCATGTTAAAATATTCTCATGATGTTGATTAAGATAATATAGAACTTCTAAGGTCACTTCAGTATGACAATTACAGTTGATAAGTCATTTAACGTTAATGTGAAGCCACAAACTATGACATTCCATTATATAAATCTCACCATAAAACAAAGCGATATGAATTTTTTTTGTATATTCATATACCCAATATTGCAATTCACTTGGTGAATGCAATATCTCTCATGGTCAATATGAAACTTTTTTCATTCTATGATCTTATAAGGGCTTTTCTTGTGTTCCTAAAATATGTTCTCCTTTATTTATGTATTTCTTCAAGTAAATGAAAGTGAGTGGAAAATATTATCCCCATCACATCTGCGAAATAGAAACCATCTCTGTGTTTAGTAGCATTCCTTATCAAAACTCACATAGATTCGCTCATTTATTAACACTTTTCATTCTTCTATTCATAACTCTCTTCCTTCTCCACTACCTTCGCCTATAAACATCAATAGATGTAATTGGGAGCATGTTGAATATTTTGAATGTAGCAGTTGCCCCCTCATAGTCGCTAGAGAATGCATACTCTTGAATAGGACTTCTCTTCTAATAGAAGTACCATTCCTATGTTATGTATTATTACGTGTTCTATTGCTTCTTGTGTTGTGATATGGCATTTCTAGTCTGAGAGCTTAAGTGGTGCATGCAGGTTCTCCACATTTGCTTTTGCATTAAGCCAATTCTGCAGGGTACTTAAAGCAATTGTATTTATATACATCTGAATTATTCAATGAAGAAAGAAGCAAAACATGAGGGCTCAGTAATAAAACAGAGTCCAACAAAATACAAAAACATGCAAAATGCATTCAATGGCAAAGCATGATATGTAGAGTAGAATGCACTATAGTAAGAGATACAACTACAAACAAAACGCACATACAGATGATAGAAGACTAATTACAAATTGGGACTTTGGTCAATGATGCCAATGAAAGCAAAGAACCTCATCCTAGTTATTAGTCTAGCAAAATAGACAAACGCTATAACTAGTTACCTAGGCATTTTTATATATGACAAACAAGTTAATTTATGAAGCCATAGAAACTATGGCAACGTAATGGTACATCTTGCGTTCAATGAACTAGTATATACCAACAAGCAACTGCATTTTCCAGGTGTGTCAAGGAATAAACTCCGACATTTCCCAAAGGTGTCAAAAAAGTTGGAGTTTGGGTTAAGCTAGAGGTATATGATGTTAAGTCATTAGTGGACATATATGCTTGTAAATTGATGAGTGCAGAATGTAGCATTTGTGAAAAGAAAAGACATTATTAATTAATAAAATGTTTTTGCAAGGGTGCTGAATGTCTCAGGACAATTTCATGGACCTTGGTGATGCATTGAAGAGATGTCAGTCATTTAGCATCGCATGGCAAATTATGCAATGTTTCAGCCTCCATATTATTGCAATATAAAACTTGTCGCTTAGGTGAAACTGCCTCAAATTGCCTCTCACAAGCTTCCTTCCAGCCCCATCTGCACTTTGGCAATTTGTAAGGGTCCCCTTGTAACTAGAGCGTTTGGATAGGAATCATAAATTAAATCTAGGCAAATTCTTAGACGTCTGCCAAGGCCCAAAATAGCACAAGGTTAGACCAAATGCCTTTTGGAAAAATATATGATGAGACTTCAGAAACATAATCTCATGACAAAAAAAATCAAAAAGTATTCAAGTTATGACATGTTTCCTAAACTGTTAAAACTCTTTAAACATAGCTGCTTGTTCAGAATGCTTGTAGTATGTAGATAATAATAATAGTAATATAGTTAATGCTTGTGAGTATGTAGATAATAGATATAATGGTGGTCAATGGTCATTGGCAAGGAATAGGACTCGCCCTCCATAATGGATTTGGTTGACAAAATAAGCTCATGAATATTTAATAACAAATGAAGCAAAAAGATAAAGTGGATAGAACTGAGCATGCATGTTCAACAAAGGCAGGCTACAGATAACGGAAATATAAGACAACCCAAAAAAGGTTCTCGCTTGAAAGCAGCATATGCAGGATAGAGGAATGACAATACCACCAACAGAAAAGACCAAAAAGTAGTCGACGGTTGAACAAGAACTAATTCAACAGAAAATTAAGAAAGCAATGGAAAATTTCAAAATGAAGGACAGAAAGGAAAGGCATTCCAGAGGTAGCGAAGCAGGCCACAAAGAATTGGGTATAAGTCATATATTCATATAAATATATAACAGCATTTCAAAAACCAAAGATCTGTTCCAGGTTCGCTGTATGGTATGTAAAAGAAGTATTTTAACCATTTAGATATTAAAACGTTGTTTTGAAAAGTCTTGAAATACCATAGATTTAATAGAAGCCAGAAATAAGTCAGGCTTTTGGACCTATCATGTACTCCAATGTAGTTGTGACAAGGAAATTGACCCACATCGGTACAACCTAATAATCCAAATAGTAGAATAACAGGAATCAAGACAAGTTCAAACAAAAGTTCACTTCTGGTAACATACGATTTAATGAATTGTGTACACATTCTCCATTTGAGTGTCCATATGCTTATTCATGTTCTCCTCAAAAAGACATCTGACGAACCTTAAGCCAAAAGGGTTATGTTCGTTAAACTGAACTACCACAGCCGGATCAAGACTCAAAACAATAGAACAATGACCACCAAAATTTCAAGTCTTCAAACCATGCTCTAATCCACACCACTAATGCATGATAAAATTAGGTCCTAGATAAAGTTGAGTTCAGATCAAATCACTGTAGCTATATATGTTCAAACATCTTAAACTGAAAACCTTACAAGACAGAAAAACAATTTAAAAGAAAAATCTGATGATTTAAGAACACTGTGTTGCATTTGACATTTTCCATTTTTTAGTAACAACTTTCACAACACAACAATTGAGAAATAGTGGCATATTAATGATACATATTACAAACAACCAAAGGGGTAAAAAGGCATTTTCATTAAATCTCATCAGAATTCAAGAAAAAGGTAACCGTGAATCAAAATACTCTTTCAGACACAACTACAAATATATCTGAATGCCTAGGGCTTGTATGGCTCTGACCAAGATCGTGAGACTGGCAGACTAGGCCCTGAATAAATTTGATTCCTCTGGTAAGATGACTTCAGTAGAGGATCACCTCCAGAATGAGGTAGGTCTTCATCATAGTACGCGGCCGTGGCAAATGTGCGACGAGAAGCCGTTGTATGTCTCTCTCCTTTTTTACGTGCCCAGGTTACAAGATACAAGCCCCCAATAATACAAGTTCCTCCAATGATACTGCAAGATGCACAAAACATGGTATGGTGTAAACACTCAACTACTTTATCTAGGCAACCTGAAAACATTTCACTAGAAAATTACTGGAGCTAACTTATTCATTATATCATTAAAAAGTATAGAAGCATGGGAGATCACAAAAATAGATAAAACTCATTATGTGCAGATAACAGCTAAACCTTATTCTCCAACATGATAAGTCTGGAAAAATTTACTCAAGTTACAAGGAAAAGATGCAATAAAGTAATAAGATAAGATCAGATAATTTTATTAATGTCCAACAAATGACCACAAAAGTAGGTCCATGGGACTAAAAGGTACATCCAGAGTAAATACAATGTGGGAGTGCAAAAGCAACCCCTAAATCAATACCAACAGCAGAAAGATAAAGAACTAAGTCTAGCTAAGAGCGAAATCTCTAGCCAAAAGAAAGGTACAAGTATAACCAAGCCTCAAAGCAAAAACAGAGAAGATGTCACGACCAGCTGGAGCTGGAGCTGGCTGCTAAGGATGAGTGAGATGACCGAAGTATAGGATCCTCAATCAAGCCTCAAAGCAAAAACAAATGTCCGGCTAGAGCAGGAGCTGGCTGTTGAGGATGACTCATGAGTGAGAGGAGATGGTACATACTACAAGATCCCCACTGGAATCATCAATAACTATGAAGGAGCCAATGCATTAGCAGATGATGTCCTCCGAGGAGCAGTCAAGGCTGAGAGGGCTTGGCTGTCTAATCCTAGGCGGAGCACAAGAACAAGGCAGACCAACACTCCTAACATCCAAGGCCTTGGGAAAGAAACTCCTGATAGAAGACTCGCTGCTCGAGCGAGCCTGAGAGGTGGTGCGCTAGGCAGGGGGAACCTGTCTAGTGATTTGCCTAGAGCTAGTATGTCTGCTGAGTTGGTGGTGTGTGCCACCTGTACTAGAGTAGCAGCTACTCCTGGCTCTCGAGGAGGTCAATTAATCCCCTAGGCGGGTGTCAAGAGGTAATGCGAGGTGGCACCGATCTTGAATGTGACGTCTCCTAAATCTCTACCTACCGCTTGTTCCCCCGATCGAATAGAACAACCAAGGTTATCGTCCTGAAGGCCTCTAGCTGAGACAAGACATGTCTTGATTGGGATCTAAGTCCAAATACTTCCCTCATGAAGAGGGTGTTGTTGAAGAATATGTAGTTGCAGAAGATATTCTTATTGTACTTAATTATTGTATTTGATCATGTAGAAACCCTAAAAGGGCAATGACAAATTGTACTTGTAAGGTCGGCCCCATTGAGGCCAATAGAAAACCCTAAAAGTCATTGCAAAGTCAATTTAGTCAAGTCTGCCCCTATTGGCTAATGTAAAGTAAATAAAGTGTAATATGTCAAGTCGGCTCTAATGTAAAAAGGAGGGCATGTCATTGTGTATAAATAAGAGAGGCTAGACGCCTCATTCACTCACTCTCACTCACTCAAGCAAAAGAGAGAGAAAAGAATGCGCAAGTCTTGGAGAAAGAGAGGGAGACGCAGCAAGGGTTTATCTGTTTTCTGTCTTGGCATTGTTCTTGGTTGAAGAATCTATACATAAAGAAGCTGGTGGGTTTTCTTCCCCTAGAGGGTTTCCCAAAATTAAATCTGTGTCTATTTTGTTTTTGTGATTGTCTCTCCTTCAGTGATCTTGTATATGCAGTTAATGAGCTAAATAATTGTAATAACTAAAAGAGAACTGTAATTGTTAGCTGCATAAGTAAATTTTCAACATGGTACCAGAGCAGGTCTGAAAGAGACCAACTCACAGTCTAAGAAGGCTCACCTAGCCTCAGCACACCTTCTCCAAGAACTAGCTTTCAGTTTCGCAGCTGTTGTAGAATTTGGGTTTCTGCATAAACCCTAGGTGTGACGTTTTCCCTATTTAAGGAGGTCGCTGGAGAAAGTGAGCACACCTAGGAACTCTCCTAGGCAGGGAGAATCTATTCCCTGGACCATAATTCAAAGTCTCACAAGTTGAAAAATTAGGGTTTCCTCATAAACGCTAGGTCTGGTTGCAGCTGCTGCAGATTTTGTGACAGAACTCACCTTTGGCTCAGCAATCTCTCTGGTAAGGTCTAAGATCCATATCTTGAAAAGTTATTTGTTATTTTACTTGTTCCGGACAGGATGACTACCAGTACTAAGCTTGACGAAAAGCTTGAAGGAGTCGATGACTTTCGAGCATGGAAGTACAGAGTAATGCTCATTCTAGAAGAGAATGACCTTGTAAGTTTTGTTGAGAAAGACATTGAAGAGCCAAAGGGAGATGAGGCCAAAGCCAAATCTAAGAAGGATGATCAAAGCGAAGAGGATCATTGTCGACTCCATCAAGAACCACTTGATTGCTCGTGTTTCAGCATTAAAAACCCCAAAGCAAATGATGGATGCCTTATCCCGTCTGTTTGAAGGCAAGAACATCAATCGAAAAATAACCTTGAGGACACAACTCAAGAATGTGAAGATGCAAGATACAGAAACCATACAATCTTACTTCACAAGGGTGTCCCAGATTAAAGAACAGCTTGAATCCATTGGAGACTCAGTTGAAGAAGATGAGTTAACGATGATCACATTGAAGGGTCTCCCAAAGTCTTGGGAATCCTTCATTCAACGAATCTGCTCTAGAAGGAAGTTAACTAAGTTCAACAGATTGTGGGAAGATTGTACTCAAGAAGAAGCTAGATTAGAGGCAAGAAAAGAAAAGATAGAAAGCAATGAAGATCAAGCGCTAACAGCTCGCACAAGAAAAGGAAAGAACAAGAAAGAAGTTCACTCTCACAAGAAGTCTCAAAAGCCTTATAAAGGACAAGAATCTCATAAAGATTTCTCAAGCTTCAGATGCTTCATTTGCCAGAAAATGGGACACATTGCAAGAAATTGTCCCCAGGCAAAAGATCAGAATAGAAACAGAAAGTTTAAAAGACATCATGCTCATATCGCAGAAGAAGATGAACCTGATCGGAAAAGAACAAAAGAAGATGATTCAGATGAACCATATCTTCTGTGATATAGGACTTAGTGCTTCCGAAGCACTTGATCTATATCGAGTGATATTAATAGCAGTATTTCTTTTCTTCCCTCATTAGACTTCAAGTACTAAAAGAGTTGGAGAACTTTTGTATAAATTCTTATGTCATGAGGGCCAAGTGCAAATTGTGAAGAAGTATCATTATTCATCCAGACATCGTTCAGAATCCAGATCAAGCAAGCAGTCTGACAATGTACGCTCCAAGTATGCACCCTTCATATTTGATTTTAGTTTTAAGTTTAATGGCATTAGACATTATGCATTTAGTCTTGTTATCCCTGGAACGAGAACTCTATCTATTTGCGCAATTTGCCAAGAATGTATCTCCTTATTCACTAGGTCTAAGGAAGTTGTGATCTCAGCATATACTTGTAAGTTGGGTCATTTTCCCAGTTTGGGAACCCAGTAGTTTGTCCTAGCTTGTTGGATCATTATCCCTAGTACAAGAATCCAACAAGGTCTCATTTAAAGTCAGCCATTCATTATTGTTGTAGTTGGGTTATTTTCCTGACAGAGGAGCCCAACAAGTTTCTTGGATAATTGGGGTATCCCTCCCTAGTTTTGGGAACCCTTCAGATAGGTTTTGAGTCAAGAGATAGCTTCTCTGCTCGGGGGTGGCATGTGTACCTATGGTTGGGTGACAATAATGTAATATTGTCTATGGTGAAACGAGCACATTAAAATTCTAAAAGCTATTGTCCCTGGTACGGGAGCTCATCAGTGTCATGCATCAGCAATATGTATGGCTCACAGTGTCCTGCAGTTTCCCGATGAGAAGACCTGGTCAGTGGACAGTGAGGCCACCTTGACAGGAAGTAGAATTCGTTTGAAGTCTGACTTAGTTTTTCATATTAAGACTTGGTAACCAACACCAAGTATATATTACAGAGATTTTGAGGATATTGTGGACTCATAGGACGTCAAGGCTCAGAGGGAGCCAGTTTTCTCATGTAGGGAGCAGTGCACCTCCAGGACGGATAATACCAAAATCGAAGAAATGGTTCCAATGCTCGTGAATACAGCTGGTTAGATCAACTATAGAACAACCATGATCCATTAAAAGAGGCCGATGCAGTATGAGATTCAGAGGGAGCGGGTATGACAGTCCTTGTATTTGAGATTGAGTTACCTCCAAGAAAGAGGAAAAGCTACCTTCAGTGTCAGTTATTGAGCCACTCTCAGTTTCAGATGAAGTTGTTGTCATGATAGAGTAGAGGAGCTACTCTTAGAGTTCAACATTTATAGTGAGAATGGAGTAGTCATTCTCAGTTTCAGAGAGAGAAGCTGCAGGTGCAGAGTCCTAGTCTCAAAAGGAACAGTTGCAGAGAGAGTAGAGGACATACTCTCAGGCAATGAGACAGATAGTGCTTTGCGGAAAGCACATAGAGCGAGCACATGATTGAGCAGATTGAGTTGCAGTTGAGCAAGTGTACAAGTTTGGTACAATTTGATGTGAAAATTTGGTTTGTGGATATATTTGACGAACACGAGAACAGATATGTGTTTTGCGGTAAACACAGTATATGATTGAGTTGAGACGTGTTCACCCTGTTACGAGGTACCCAAAGGATTCAGCGGACTATGGACTCGGTTGTAATACAGATTGTGAGACTAGATTGCATGCTTGTGCAAATTCAGTTTGGGTCGATGTTTCAGCTTGAGATCAGTCATGACCTCATGGTTCACAAGAAAGCAATCTAGTATGGCGCTCAGTATGGCTAAGACAGAGTATATAGCAACATGTTCATCCAGCAGTGAAGCAGTGTGGCTTCGAAAATTGTTGACAAGCTTGATCTCGAATCAAGAAGTGACTTGTATCTGGTGTGAAAGCCAAAGTTGTGTAAAGTTGTCCAAGTGTTCTATGATAAGTCCATGCATGTCAAGATCAAATACCATTATGTTCGGGACATGGTAGAGAAGGGAGCAGTGAAGCTCCAGTATATTTCTACCGACAAACAGGTAGCAGATATGTTGACCAAGCCTCTATCAAGGACAAGCTTGAAGTGGTCCAGATAGATTTCTCCAATAGTGAGAAGTAATGTTTTTCTCCAGTAGTGAAAATTGATGTGTTCCCTAGTAGCGGGAAGTGATGTGTTCCCCAGTAGCGGGAAGTAATGTGATCCCCAGTAGTGGGAGCTACCCCAGCACAAGTTGGTATGCTATTCCAATGTAGGTTGGTATATTACCCCAGCGCAGGTTGGTATGCTACTCCAACACAGGTTGGTATATTACCCCAACGCAGGTTGGTATGCTACTCCAATGCAGGCCGGTATGTTACCCCAGTGCAAGTTGGTATGCTACTCCAACACAAGCTAGTATGTTACCCCAGCGCAGATTGGTATGTTACTCCAACGCAGGATGGTATGTTACCCCAGCGCAGGTTGGTATGTTACTCCAACAAAGGCTGGTACGCTACTCCAGTGAAAGTGCAGAACTTATGATGCATAGATTCGTGAAATTCAACAAGACAATGGTCGAAGTGTACATACATGCAGAAGCAGATTGTTCCTGAAGAATACCTTGCTAGCTAAGAGGGAGTGTTGAAGAATATGTAGCTGCGGATGATATTCTTATTGTACTTATTATTGTATTTGATCATGTAGAAACCCTAAAAGGGTAATGACAAATTCTACTTGTAAGTTCCGCCCCATTGAGGCCAATACAAAACCCTAAAAGTCATTGCAAAGACAATTTAGTCAAGTCGGCCCCTATTGTGGCTAATGTAATGTAAATAAAGTGTAATATGTCAAGTCGGCCCTAATGTAAAAAGGAGGCCATGTCATTGTGTATAAATAAGAGAGGCTAGACGCCTCATTCACTCACTCTCATTCACTCAAGCACGAGAGAGAGAAAAGAGTGTGCAAGTCTTGGAGAAAGAGAGGGAGACGCAACAAGGGTTTATCTGTTTTTTGTCTTGGTATTGTTCTTGGTTGAAGAATCTATACATAAAGAAGTTGTTGGGTTTTCTTCCCCTAGAGGGTTCCCAGGATAAAATCTGTGTCTATTTTGTTTCAGTGATTCTCTCTCTTTCAATGATCTTGTATATGCAGTTAATGAGCTAAATAATCGTAATAACTAAAAGAGAATTGTAACTATTAGCTGCATAAGTAATTTTCAACAGGGGTTACCACACAATCTCACACCCAAAGATGAAAAGTCTCGACACTTAGGTGAAGATTTGTGGAACTAGGAGGTTGGCCACTTTCACCTCACCAACACTCCTCTGCACTTTAGACCAATGTTGCACTTATCGTTATCGGGGATTTATCACCGGGGGTCCAAAATTGAAATTATCGAAAATATCGGAGAAATATCAGAAATTATCGGGAAACTTTAACAAATACAAAAATAATCATTTTTTTCCAATTTTTTAAACTTCTAAAACAACATCAACATCAAACAAACACATTGGCACATAAATATGAAAATAAAACTGCAATATAATATGTATATGATGTCAAGTGGTCCATCAAACATCGATACTGAAATATGATATTTGTCTTGACTCTTGAGTCAGAAGTCCTGAGTTATGACAAGGCAATACAAAATCACATCCAAACGAAAATAAATGTATCTCATGAGATGATCATCATGAGCCATCTAGATTCTAGATACTATAAAGATAATCATAGTGCTCTAAGAAAGCATGGTTGAGGATTAGGTTTCCCCTGCCCCTAAGAAGCTTGTGGTTTCCATGTGGTTCCTCAATTCTTCCCTCTGATTTTTCTTCCTAGTAATATCAAGAATTGAGTTCTTTGCAACAAGGACAACATCTGGGGTAGCTGCAAGGAAAATTTCCACTTCATGCCCTGGGACTTTGGCAAGGTGGTATTTCAAGCAGTTGATTTTGCCATACATTTCCTTTCCACATAGCTTACAACTCAACTTTGTTCTATTATGACCCATTGGTTCACCATACTGCCACATTGGATCCATTTTGTTGAGAACTGATTAAATCTTTAAAATTTAAACCTATGGCACAAAACTAATGGGAAAATTCAAAATCTAGATCCACAAATTTCAAAACACTTAAAGAATGTTGCAATTAAACTATCATAGCTACATAAGTGTTAAATCTCCCATTAAAAAATGGCAAGAAGAGGAAAATCTAATGGACATTGCAAACCCTATACTAAATCTTGAAAAACAAAGAAAAGAAAGGCTTAAAGTTTTCTACATACCTAGGAATATGAATATGGTAGATTGGACTAGTTGATGGCAATGAAAACTATGGATTTCCCCTTGTTTGTTTGATGGAAAATGGCCACAATACCCTAAGAGCTCAATCCCTCTAGACACCATTTAAAAAATGAAATGGAAAGTTTAAAAGAGTTGGGGAGATTGAAAGGGATCTAGTGCCTTATTGCTTGGGCTATGGAGTAATGGATGCAATCGAAGAGGGCTTCTCTACCATTCATGTTTTCTTGAGGTGGTTTTGAGGATTTTGAGGGTGCCCACTTGTTTGAGGAGATTGTTGTACATGTGGCATCTAGTCCACCTTATTATATTGTTATTTAACTCCATACACTCTAGTTGGTTAGAGAGTTTCCATTTGGAGTATGGGAGGTTATAGATCTATTATTATTTTATTTAGGAAGTTGTTGAGATTTCCTTCTTTATACTCTCTAGTTGGTTAGAGAGTTTCCATTTTGGGTATGGGAAGTTATAGATCTATTATAATTTTATTTAGGAACTTTTTGAGATTTCGTCCTATATAAAGAGCCTCCTCATTGTAATTTTGTTGGAAAATATCAGAGGACCTTGTAGTGGTAAGGTAATGTTGAATTTTCACTATGCTAGGCTCAAGCATGAGGTTTATTTCATTTTAGCATTTACTTGAACCATAAACAAATGCAGCTACACCATTGACAATTGCTGCAATAACCAAGATCACAAAAAGAGATACCATGCACAAGAACACAAGAAATATCATGGGAAACCCTTCTCAATAAGGGAAGAAAACCCAGCATTCATTTGCTATATTCTCAACAGAAAGACCTCCCACACCATAGACCTAGCACACAAAAGGGTGCTCTCAAAAACCAAGAAGGCTAGCACCCAAGAGAGGTGTACACTTCGGCCCTAGAATATGTACTTGCTGAAATTACCAAAATCACATGTGTGTGTTTTTTTTTTGTTTCCTTAATGGGGAAATCACCTTTATTTATACTAGACTGGACACATCAAAAGTGTTATCTATTGGCACAACAGGGCCGACCTCAATAACTCATAATATAATTAATAATTACCATATTAATTATCTTTTACAATAATTATCTTTCACTTTATGGTGGGGTCGACCTGTACCCTTTTCATCACAATTAGGGTTATAAGTAAATCTAACTCTTAGACAA
>ML802444.1:5515-69787 GCA_009831015.1 Picea engelmannii
TTGTCTATGTTTAATTTCAGGCTGTCCAAGGCTAACAACCAAAAGATTTTAGAGCTGGCGAAATTGGATTTCAACATTATACAGGCCATCCACCAAAAAGAGATGAAGAATGTTACTGCGTAATCAACAAACCCTGATCATTTCGGCTATTATTCTAGAATCTAGTATATATCCACTCTACGTCTCCATGAAGAGAAACTAGTTACCTGTTTTCAAAGTCGTTCTAATTCCGTCTTCATTGATTCTGCATCACAGATGGTTTAAAGATTCGAAGTTCCCTCTATGACCCTTCGCTCGGCAGAGGCCGGTGGAATGTTTCTTCGCAATAGCGGCAGGCACGTATGAACCCCAGTATGCCAAATGCAGATTTCTCTTTTCAAAAGTAGCATGCTTGAATACTGTTCTGGACGATATGTATGACACATACGGAACCCTTGACGAATTGAAGCGATTCACTGAGGCTGTGAGAAGGTAGGTCACTGCTACAATCATCATGATCTCGCACATCATCTATATATCGTGTGCCTAATTATACTATATTGGCCCTTCAGATGGGACCTCTCTTTGACAGAAAACCTTCCAGACTATATGAAGCTTTGCTACAAAAACTTTTACGATATTGTTCACGAAGTGGTTTGGGAGGCAGAGAAGGAACAGGGGCGCGAATTGCTTAGCTTTTTCCGAAAGGGAGTAAGTAATAATGAATTTGGAAATTGTTATTCAAGACAGAATTAAGGCATACACAAGGCTCTTAAGTATATATACTTATTACTTTGAACGACTGTGAATGAAAATTAATTAATTATTTGTTAAGTGTACTTGAGTCAGAGGCGTATTGGGATGGGTGACTATTTCAGAAGTTTTGGTTATCGGGTGCAAGTCTTGGAAGTGATGATTAATGTTATGTGATTCATTTTGATGGTTTCAATTTCATTTCTTCACTCCTGTGAGCATCACCAGATGTAATGAGTATTAAGTGGACTATTCAAATCATGAGAATTATTGATCAGTTACAACTAATACTAATAGATATGGATAATAGATTAATAACTTACACTAAAAAGTTAATCCCTAAAATAATATTTAATTATTTGTTGTACTATGCTAATCTGAATCTCGACCCATTGAATTGATCAGTGGCAAAATTATATTCAGGGGTATTACGAAGAAGCAGAATGGTTAGCCTCTGAGTACGTGCCAAGCTTAAAAGAGTACATAAAGAACGGAATAATTTCCATCGGCCAACGCATACTTCTTGTGAGTGGAGTATTATTGATGAAGGGGCAAATCCTTTCGCAAGAGGCGCTGGAGCAATTAGATTATCCAGGAAGACGTGTTCTCACGGAGCTCAATTGCATCATTACCCGCCTTGCCGACGATATACATACATATAAAGCTGAGAAGGCTCGTGGAGAATTGGCATCCAGTATTGAATGTTACATGAGAGAATTTCCTGGAAGTACAGAGGAAGTGGCTGTCAATTACATCTACGGCCTTCTGGAGCCTGCAGTAAAGGAGCTCACCTGGGAGTTTCTGAAGCCCGACGACACATGGTATGTCCACATCCCATTTCAGTGCAAGAAGATGCTCATGGAAGAGACTAGAGTGACCATGGTCATATTCAAGGAAGTAGATGGCTTCAGCATCTCTAAAACAAAAATCAAGGAATATATTAGAGAGTGTTTCATTGCACCATTGCAACTCTAACTCAACCCAAATCAAGTAAATCTGAATTATATATTTAAGAAATTTACATTGTTTATTATTTATTACTCTATCATAATAGATCTATCTTAATTTTGGATTATTTCAAACACAAATTTTTTAGAATATAAAATTTGAAAAAATGTTAATATCTAGAAGGATTTGATGTTTATGATCCCTTGATATATAGTGAGTTAAGATGGATTTAAGATGGTTGTTTCTATATATGTGTGTGTGTCACCCGTAACTATGTTGAAAACTTCAGGAATTACACATCTCCTTCATACTCAACACATCATTCAAATGTTTTAACCATAATAGATTTTTTACTTTCAATTGTTTATATATATATATATATATATATATATATATATATAAGTTGATATTGAAATATTACTTGTTACTAATATTTTTTTAAATGACATGTGTTAACTTCATATTAATCATTGAAGGAATTACATATCTTTTACATATGGAGAAATAGAAAACACATCCGTGGAATGAGATTTTTTTTACCTTTGATTTCTCTCTCTATATAAAGTTGATATAAAATTACTTTACTTAAAAGTGAATGTAGATACACAATTATTTTATTAGATGTTAAATGTCATGTATGAACTTTCCATTGTTATATATAGAAAGAGAATGAGAGGTGAATATAGACATATTTTATTTATGGCTCACATTGAAAATATTTTTTGCTTATTAATATTTTTTTAAATGCCACATGTTAGCTCCATAATATTAAGAATTTAATGAATTATGCAACTCCCTAATTCTAGGAAGTAGAAAGCACCTATTATCTAAATCATAATTGTTTTTACTTTCAATTACTCTATCTCTTTCTTTCATGATATTGAGCATTGAAGGAATTATCATCTCACTCATTCTAAGAGGTAGAAAGCTCCTATTAACGAAATCATAGTTTTTTACTTTTAATTAGTGTATCTTTTCCTCTCTATGTAGACTTGATATAGAATTATTTTACTTAAGATAGATATTGAAATATTTTATTTATGAGAACAAAATGAATTACACATCTCTCTCATAATGGGTTGTAGAAAGGTTCATTCAATTTCAATAAAGTTGATATAAATTCGGTTTATGGCCTAGATTGAATTTTTTTTTTTTCTTATTAGTAATTTTTAAGTATCACATGTCAACTCCATATTAAGCAGTGAAGGAATTGCACATTTCTAGGAAGTAGAAAGCATCAATCAAAGAAATAAGAATTTTTTTACTTTGAATTACTTTCCCTTTTTCATTGGCTCTCTATAAATAGAATTGATATAGAATTATTTTACTTTTAAGATGAATATTGAAATATTTTATTTATGGTAGACATTAAAATTATAGTAAAATTTCCTTTAACTAAATTTATATTTAATATGGAAGGACACATATCAACTTGTAAAAGAAATCCCCTTATACTTCACTTATTATTGAAAATATTAATATTTCATTTTAAAATTTAAATTATACTTATACTTTTAAGTTATACTTATACTTGGGCATAGAGTTGTGATATAATATATTTGCTTTGTCTTAAGAATTGTTCTTTGTACCCACTTAATAGCAAGCCGAAGTAATACTCTCACTTTGATGTGATAATGTTTTGGAAGGATATTTGAAACATTTCAATGAGTGATTGATTGTTAAATATTTGTTGAGTAATGCATACATTTGAGGCATGAGAACATGCCAGAAAGTGTCAATGTATGAAATTTCTTCACTTCACACATAATTGTGTTATTTCTGTTTAGATAAACTTATTGAAAATTTATCATCTTTAATAGTTGTCCAACTACTAAATCTTGACTAACCTTCTAATAATTTCAATAAATTGTTATGAATGGATAAGATAATGTGATATAACATGTCCTTTTTTTTTTTCATAGAACGAGTATCACATTAACACACATCAATCCTAGAAAGATAGTTCCATATAAATGTTAATATCGTATTGTGCAATTTGTTGTTATAGGTTTTGAAATACCAACGATCATTTTGTATGGACTTATAAGATAAAACAATAAAGAAAGAAAACATGTAATTCAAGGTAAAGGGAAAAAAAAATTAACCATGTTTATGTAAAATTTCACAAATTGAGTTACTTAATGTTAAACTTCTTTCCACAAAAATTGAGTTACCTAATGTTAAACTTCCTCCCACAAAAATATCATATTTCATTAGCTCATAATTATTTTTATGCATACCCTATGTCTCACAAGATTCAATCCTCCTCTGACATATCGATACTATAAAAAGTTTTATAAATCTCAGACATTCACTAATGTATTTGACAATAGTAAAAATGAAGGTCCATGTTTAATCTCCTAAGTCATCAAAACTATGGTGATCTTGGGATGCTTATATCAATATTTTTCGAGCATATAAATAAAATTTTAAAGAACTCAAAGTAATATCTTACCTTCTTAAGGTCCGATAGGCCAATTGGTCTCACTGGACGTTAATCAACATCATCATCATCCTCAATATATAGGTAGTTACTTTAGAATTCATATTTGAATAGGAAATCATTGATAATCCTATGTAACCATTCATTGCTCCTTTGTTGCTAAGATTAAGGACATTTATGTTGGCTCCTTGAAATCCAATGATCGACTTTGCTAAACAATAAAAATCAAAGTTAATGACATAATTTCTCCATCATTTTGATCCATCCCATCATAACATGATCGCCCCCAATGTCATCTCATGTCAGCATATATACTTCAATAGTGCACCAATTGATGTCTACACTTTAAATATTTATGCTTGATTGGCTTATAGTTGTGCACACAAGATTCTGTGGATGTGCCTAATTACACGTTTACATGTGTTTGAATTACTTCTATGCACTTATATCTTTTATTAAATTTATCAAACACTTTCCCTTAATGAATATTCAATTTTTCCATACCAAACATTGGCCTAAACGTTTCAAACTTAACATTCTCAAAAGGTTTTGTAACTCTGCTAGTTAATTTTTCAGATACCGTGCAATACTTTAAGTGAATATAGACTCATTCTTGCACTTGTTTTAAATAGTAAACATGTACTTCAATATTCTTGTTGTGTTCATGAAAATTTTCAATCATTCCCAATTTTATAAAATCTTCGTTATCACAAAACATACTCACAACTTATAATATGAGAAGACACCACCAATTGAAATGACTTACACACAAGAGAACAAGCAAGAGATCTAAGTATATAAGTATAGAGAGATTTTCCAAAACTACATGTGTGGGTGTTCACAAGAAGATGATGGCCTCCCTCCAAAGAGGCAATGAAGATTTCCAAAAAGATGCCAATGTTACATTTTTATGAGATGTGTACATGCTATTTAAAAAATAATTGTTTTTAATTGAAAAAACCTTGACGCCTTCCAAACCTTCCATGAAAGGTCCACCTAATTAAGTAAAAGAAACACCTTCCATCCAAGACCCAGCTAATTGACTAAAAGAAACACATATGTGCTACTAAAATGCTCACACCTTCTCTATGAGTAGATTTTATTGAGATCTTGTGACTAGAAGTAGTTTATTGAGATCCTTTGTTTATATTAATAGCCATATTTTTTATCACATTACATCTAGGCTATACGATGGCTCTTTGTTGTTTTTCCTAAACAAGAGTACTCATAATTATGTTGATTTTAGAGGTGCATTGGCGATCATTTTCATGAACGTTTGAGTTAACCAAGAAGAGGGAAGCTCTATTAGATTGTATATATTCTTCATGCATTCAAAGAATTCTTCAAATTTCTTGAGCTTCCATGTAGTCGATGAAGGAAACACATAGAAAGGAACAAAGAAAACAACCAAGGATAAAGATCCCAAAATTCCGCCCAAGGTGTCCCTGTATAAAAGAAACACAAACCCCATTGCTTCATATACCACACAACACTATTAAGATACCAATAATGCCCAATTTTATGAGGTCATATGGTTTTTCAATGAATTAACCTTGCTCCTGATTGCATTTATCACTTCTCCCTTATGGGAATCCACTATCCAACCTTGGCTTTGGTAAATATATTTGGGTAGTTTAAGTGACAAGCCTATAATTAATTAAAGCATGTGAGAGGTAGGCGAGTCAGTCCTGTTGAAATTATGTGCCTTTCTTGATGTTAGATGATTGAGGAGGTATGACATATGTTGGATGAGAACAATGGTACATATTTTCATATACATGAATTATAAAGGGTATGGTACATATTGATAGTTCAAAATTACATGTCCTTAAGACCCCATTTATAGCGAGGTGGCCTCATTGTTGAGTGAGTAAACTTGATAATTATTCTCCCTCAAAATATGGAAAAATGAAATGTTTTGAAGATTACAAACCTCCTTTTGAGAGAGAGTGATGATAGATGATAGATGCAAGCCTACTATTAGATGGAGTATATTTCGAGAGAATCGACTTGATGATTTTTCTTGAATTTCATATGATGGTGAGACTTAATACCTAGTTCATTAGCTAAAAGTAAACCCTGAAAGAAATCATATGCCTTGGCTTGGTTATTGGTGGAATTTCCTAAGTCTCAAGCATAATATGTTTCAATTTTTCCTTTGGGATCAAGGATGATCCCCACACCTATCCCTTATTCATCCAGTATCTGTGTATGACCCATTTACTCCATATGTGAGTCAGATTACCAAGAATCACCATGCATGCATCCACTGACAAAGACATTATTAATAATTCATATACATGAAATCCATACTGAAATCATCATCAACAATATATGCATATAAATCAAGTACTCAAAACCAATGTAAAATTCCACTCCCTGACTCAATCCAGTGTCCAAGGAAGTTTGTCGATGTTATCATGATCCTCAACATGTCACAATTTTTGGACACTCAGGAAACCTCATCATAATACCTGGCAATTTTATACATTAATATAAATAACATATCAATTTCAATTCTAAATCATATCATAAACACATAAACCAAATTGATAATCATAATGTACCATGTTTTTAACCATATTACTTGTTCACAAGTGTCTTCAAAGGATAAGTCAATGTATGAAAAAGTAAACAGTGGAATTGGATGTTACATACACCCGCTCTTGTTTTAAACTTTGTCCTGAAGTTTGTACAATCAAATAATGAAAGCAATAAATGTAGTTGATATTAATCTATATATCAAACTATCAAAATGAATAAGGAAATCAATGATGCATTTCATATGCGTCCTCCCAAGTAGCATAATGAGGACTATAATTCTCCCACTAGACCTTGAATTGATTTCCCAATTGATGTCATAGTTGTATAGGGAATTGGTCTAGTATGGGTATTGGCTCTGCCATGATTGCACCCTTGTCTGATACCTGCAATGAATTCATGTCAATAATATGTGACGAATCTGAAATATAATGTCGTAAAAATGAAACATGAAACAGATCATGCATACGTCTCAAAGAATCAGGTAAGGCTAGTCAGTAATCCATGGGTCCTTTCCTTTCTACAAATTATAAAGGTCCCAAAAACCTTGGAGAGAGTTTATAACCCTTTCCAAACTTAATTTAACTCGTATGCGGCTTCACCCACCAGGAAAATTTATCACCAACCTCATAATTGCAGTCTATACGATGCACATCTACATAAATTTTATGTCGATCTTCCGCTTCTTTAATCCTTTTCCTTATGGACTGCATCTGATATTCCATTTCCTAAATCACTTCTGGTCCCACCAGGACCCTATCCTCTAGTTGATCCTAACTTAGAGGTGTCCTACATGGTTGTCTGTATAGAAACTCAAAATATACCATCCTTATCATACGATGATAACAATTGTTATACGTAAATTCTACCAATGGTAAAAATTCTTCCCATCATTTCTATTGATCCATCACATGCATTCATAGCATATCTTCTATAATTTGATTCATTCTTTTAGTTTTAACATCTATCTCAAGGTGATATGTTGTACTAAAATTTAATTTCTTTCCCAAAGCCTCTTGGAAACTAGTCCAAAAAATGTCCAATGAATACTAATCCTCTATCAAATATCATCTTCCTTGGTACACCATGCAATATTATAATTTCGTTATCAATTTTTTTATCTATGTCCAGTGTTTGATACATCGTACAAGATGGGATAAAATGCACACTCTTCGTCAAAGTGTCAACAACTACAAAAACATAGTCATGTTTCCTTGCCATCAATAGCAACCCAACAATAAAATACATGGATATAACTTCCCATTTCTATTCAAGAATCATATGTGGTTGTAATAATCCCGCTGGATATCTATGTTCAACCTTCACTTTCTAACATTCTAGACATCTCACCACATAGTTAACTATATCTTTATTCATTCCTTTCCAAAAGAATAATGTTTTAAGATCTTCCTTCATCTTCCTGACGCCAGGATGAGCCATATACACTACTCGATGAGCTTCGTTCAAAATTAAATTTCTCAATTCGTCATTTGGTGGTAAATAAATTATTCCATTGTATCTTAGTATTCAATCATTATCAAAATAATATCCCTCATATCTAGGTATCATCACATTATCTTGTCTGATATTGTCTTTTACTTCCTTGTACTAGTCATCATCAATTTGTAATGCTAAAATCTTTTCTCGAAGATTTGTCCTTAACGATATTACTAAGAAAATGTGTGGTCCTCGACTCAATGCATCTGCTACTCTGTTAGCTATTACTTTAATATACGTGATCTCAAAATCGTATTTGCTTAAATGTTTTGACCAACGTCTTTGTCAAGCATTCAATTCACTCTGAGTAAAAATATGTTGTAATCCACTGTGATCAGTTTTCACTTAATTTTCTTCCAATAAGATAATGTCTCCAAAATCTCAAGGCATAAAAAATCACTAATAATTCCAAGTTGTGCCTAGCATAATTCTCTTCATGCCTTCTTAGTTTACTTGAAATATATGTTATAACTCGACCTTCTTACATTGATTTTCCACTGAATTCTTCCTTTGATGCATTTGTGCATGCCAATAATTCCTTGTCGATATCCAAAATTTCCAGTATCGATGTTGTTTTTAATAGTTCTTTAAGCTTTTGAAATTCTTCCATGCAGTACTCTGACCATATGAATTTTTGTTTCTTCCATAGTAGACCTAGGGAGGTAATATGGGGCACCTAAGGAGGTACCCAATGGGAATTTAGTTATTTGTTATTAGTGGAAGTCATTTAATATATGAGAATGTGGTCATTCAATGTAAGGTAGACTAGGTCCACTATATTAATAAATGCCCACTATGGTAGTTATATGTAATAAATGTGAGAAATATCTCTAGAAGGTTCATAGGAGATAGAGAGAGCTATAT
The DNA here is from genome assembly GCA_009831015.1 of Picea engelmannii. Classification (NCBI taxonomy): domain Eukaryota; kingdom Viridiplantae; phylum Streptophyta; class Pinopsida; order Pinales; family Pinaceae; genus Picea; species Picea engelmannii. Next base: position 14,541 of record ML802444.1, read on the forward strand.
AAAGAATTGTAAGCAATGTAATGAAATATAGTGAAGAATACTGTGATTGTACAAGAAAGGATTTCTTGAGGAGTGTTATCCTTCCTTAACTATTAATATATGGTTTTACCCTACCTCAAGGGTTTTGTATACATTCTTGTGTTCATTGTTATGGTGAATGGTTTGGTTTTTATTATTGGTTTATTGTTGAGGTTTATCTTCAGACATATTCAAGTACTTAACAGTGGTATTAGAGCACTTTTATAAATTGTTAAGAACCCAAGACCTGAATACAAAATACACTAGAATAGATACAAGAATAATATATGAAAACAATCACCACACAAGATATATGGAAGAATATAAAAAACCACCACTTTATTATATCAAAACCCCTAGGGTAGGGTAACACCATATATTAATCCTTAAAGAAGGATAACACTCCTCAAGCAATTATTTCTTGTACAATCACAATATTCTGCACTATGTTTCACTACATTGCTTACACTTCTTTATATATCTCTCTATATCTCATGATTGAGGGGGGCAAATTTTTTGTATTTTTTGGACTGTTTTTCCTTAAAATTTGTCCCATTTTTTACCATCGACTTGAGTTTTGGACTGATTTAGCGTCAGCGTATTTTTCAGCTTTTTGTCCAACTTTCGCGCTTGTTTTCAGGAATTCTGTTATGTCATTCGTTTTCTAACTGTTTCAATCAGTTATGGTTCCTAACTCTTGGGATTATTCTTTGAATGCACTTGATTGCAGTCCTTAAAAGGACTTCATTGTAAAGATTTATTTTTGTACCACTGATGAGACCCATTGGTCGAAAATAATTTGGTTTATACAAAATATTTTCTTTATGATATTATGTTCTAAATTATTATATATTTCACAAAATATTCATTGTGTCCTTTTATCTTCTGAGTCTTATGCATTCCCATATCTAGTTCAATTTACTTTATTGTTTTGGTATTGCTAGCCTATTACACATTTGTTAAACCAATTACCAATTCTAAAGGAAGCGTGTAAAGCAATGGAAGTTTTGGAAATTGTGCACTCATATATGTGTTGACCAATGTCAACCTCCTCACTAAGATGGAGAGTACACCTCATATGATTTCAATATATTCTACAGAGAGGTTGGGATTAGGAGGGAGCTCACTACTCCCTAGAATCCTCACCAAAATGGTGTAGTATAAAGAAAGAACCAATCCATTGAAGAATATATTAGGGAAATGATGAATGAACAGAATATATCCATATTTTTATGGGGAGAAGCATCTATGATAGTTGTATATGTTAAGATAAGAAGTCCTCATCATATATTGAAGAACATGACTTGAGAAGAAGCCTTTTCCAAAAAGAATCCAAGTGTTGAACACTTGAGGATATTTGGTTGCTGTGTCTATATTCATGTTTCCAAGGATAAAATAAAGAAGTTGGAACCTTTAGGAAATAAGGGCATATGTTTGGTATATAGGGAGTCATTAAAATTTTACATAATCTATGTCCCATGTCAAGAGAAGGTTGAAATCAATAAAGATGTGACTTTTGATGAAAATATTGGCTTCAGGAAATCTATAGAAGATTCCATGGATCCCAAATATGAAGAAGAAAATTAAGGTCCCAAGGAAGAAACTACATGTTCTCCAGAACATCTCAATGTAGAACCTTTCACCTTTGAAGAAGCAGTCAAAAACAAAGAATGGAAGGAAGCTATGATAGAAGAATATCAATCCATCATGGAAAATGATGTACGAAAAATTATGCCTAGACCTGAAGAAAAGTATGTAGTCACTTCAAAATGGGTTTACAAGATAAAACATGAAGTATATGGGAGTATCAATAAATACAAGGCGAGATTCATGTCTAGAGGGTTCTCCTAGCAGGAGGGCGAAGACTATGATGATAATTTTTTTCTAATTTTCAGAGACACCTCTATTAGAGCCATCATATCTCTTGCATCCATGGGTTGAATTTTACATAAAATGGATGTAAAGATCACTTTTCTCAATGGAGTAATTGAGGAAGAAGTATACATAGAGAAACCTCAAGGTTTTGAGGTACACCCGAGAGAAACACATGTATGAAGAAGGTCTTGTTACTTTTCACTTTCAATTATATATATATATATATATATATATATATATATATATATATATATATATATATATATATATATATATATATATATATATATATAAAAGGTGATATTGAAATATAGATTTTTTACTTTCAATTGCTTATAGATTTTTTACTTTTTACTTTGTTAATTATGATTTGTTACTTTTTACTTTAAATTGTTTATAGATTTTTTACTTTTAATTGTTTATATATATATATATATAAGTTGATATTGAAATATTTACTTGTTACTAATATTTTTTTAAATGGCATGTGTTAAATTAATATTAATCCTTGAAGGAATTACATATCTTTTTCATATGGGAGAAGTAGAAAACACATCCGTGGAATGGGATTTTTTTTACTTTTGATTTCTCTCTATATATAAAGTTGATATAAAATTACTTTACTTAAAAGTGAATGTAGATACACAATTATTTTACTAGATGTTAAATGTCAACTTTCCATTGTTATATATAGAGAGAGAATGAGAGGTGAATATAGACATATTTTATTTATGGCTCACATTGAGAATATTTTTTGCTTATTAATATATTTTAAAATGCCACATGTTAACTCCATAATATTAAGAATTTAATGAATTATGCAACTCCCTAATTCTAGGAAGTAGAAAGCACCTATTATCTAAATCATAATTTTTTAACTTTCAATTACTCTATCTCTTTCTTTCATGATATTGAGCATCGAAGGAATTATCATCTCACTCATTCTAAGAGGTAGAAAGCTCCTATTAATGAAATCATAGTTTTTTAATTTTAATTACTGTCTCTTTTCCTCTCTATGTAGAGTTGATATAGAATTATTTTACTTAAGATAGATATTGAAATATTTTATTTATGAGAACAAAATGAATTACACATCTCCCTCATAATGGGTTGTAGAAAGGCTCATTCAATTTCAATAAAGTTGATGTAAATTCGGTTTATGGCCCAGATTGAAATTATTTTTTTCTTATTAGTAATTTTTAAGTATCACATGTCAAATCCATATTAAGCACTGAAGGAATTGCACATTTCTAAGAAGTAGAAAGCATCAATCAAATAAATAAGAATTTTTTTACTTTGAATTACTTTCCCTCTTTCATTGGCTCTCTATAAATAGAGTTGATATAGAATTATTTTACTTTTAAGATGAATATTGAAATATTTTATTTATGGTAAACATTAAAATTATAGTAAAATTGTCTTTAACTAAATTTATAGTTAATATGGAAGGACACATATCAACTTGTAAAAGGAATACCCTTATACTTCACTTATTATTGAAAATATTAATATTTCATATTAAAATTTAAATTATACTTATACTTTTAAGTTATACTTATACTTGGGCATAGAGTTGTGATATAATATATTTGCTTTGTCTTAAGAATTGTTCTTTGCACCCACTTAATAGCAAGGGGAAGTAATACTCTCACTTTGAAGTGATAATGTTCTGTAAGGATATTTGAAACATTTCCATGAGTGATTGATTGTTAAATATTTGTTGAGTAATGCATACATTTGAGGCATGAGAACATGTCAGAAAGTGTCAATGTATGAAATTTCTTCACTTCACACATAATTGTGTTATTTCTACTTAGATAAACTTATCCAAATTTTATCATCTTTAATAGTAGTCCAACTACTAAGTCTTGACTAACCTTCTAAAAATTTCAACAAATTGTTATGAATGGATAAGATAATGTGACATAACATGCCCTTTTTTTTTCATAGAACAAGTATCACATTAACACACATCAATCCTAGAAAGATAGTTCCATATAAATGTTAATATTGTATTGTGCAACTTGTTGTTATAGGTTTTGAAATACCAACGATCATTTTTTATGGGCTTATAAGATAAACCAATAAAGAAAGAACACATGTAATTCAAGGTAAACGAAAAAAAAAATTAACCATGTTTATGTAAAATTTAACAAGATGAGTTAATTAATGTTAAACTTCTTTCCACAAAAATTGAGTTACCTAATGTTAAACTTTCTCCCACAAAAATATCATAGTTCATTAGCTCATAATTATTTTTATGCATAGCCTATGTCTCACAAGATTCAATCCTCCTCTGACATGTCGATACTACAAAAAGTTTTATAAATCTCATACACTCACTAATGTATTTGACAATAGTAAAAATGAAGGTCCATGTTTAATCTCCTAAGTCATCAAAACTATGGTGATCTTGGAACGCTTATATCAATGTTTTTTGAGCATATAAATAAAATTTTAAAGAACTCAAAGTAATATCTTACCTTCTTAAGGTCTGATAGGCCAATTGGTCTCACTGGACGTCATTCATCATCATCATCATCCTCAATACATAGGTAGTTACTTTAGAATTCATATTTGATTAGGCGATCATTGATAATCCTCTGTAACCATTCATTGCTCCTTTGCTACTAAGATTGAGGACATTTATGTTGGCTCCTTGAAATCCAATGATCGACTTTGCTAAATAATAAAACTCAAAGTTAATGACATAATTTCTCCATTAGTTTGATCCATCCCATCATAACATGATTGGCCCCAATGTCATCTCATGTCAGCATATATACTTCAATAGTGCACCAATTGATGTCTACACTTTAAATATTTATGCTTGATTGGCTTATGGTTGTGCACACAAGATTCTATGGATGTTCCTAATTACACGTTTACATGTGTTTGACTTAATTCTATGCACTTATATCTTTTATTAAATTTATCAAAGACTTTCCCTTAATGAAAATTCAATTTTTCCATACCAAACATTGGCCTAAACGTTTCAAACTTAACATTCTCAAAAGGTTTTGTAACTATGCTAGTTAATTTTTCAGATACCTTGCAATACTTTAAGTGAATATAGACTCATTCTTGCAGTTGTTTTAAATAGTAAACATGTACTTCAATATTCTTGTTGTGTTCATGAAAATTTTCAATCATTCCCAATTTTATAAAATATTCGTTATCACAAAACATAATCACAAGTTATAATATGAGAAAACACCAACAATTGAAATGACTTACACACAAGAGAACAAGAAAGAGATCTAAGTATATAAGTATAGAGATATTTTCCAAAACTACATGTGTGGGTGTTCACAAGAAGATGATGGCCTCCCTCCAAAGAGGCAATGAAGATTTCCAAAAAGTTGCCAATGTTACATTTTTATGAGATGTGTACATGCTATTTAAAAAATAATTGTTTTTAATTGAAAAAACCTTGACACCCTCCAAACCTTCCATGCAAGGTTCACCTAACTGACTAAAAGAAACACCTTCCATGCAAGACCCAACTAGTTGACTAAAAGAAACACATATGTGCTACTAAAATGCTTACACCTTCTCTATGTAGTAAAAAACCAAAAGGGGGTTGATTTCTCTCATTTCTCTCGATTGTTGTGTTTTGTTCTACTACGAGGTGAATTTGTTACCACTAGGAGGAGTGTTTTTTAGAATATCATATATCATATCTCATTATAATGATGATGTGAAACTTTTTCATCTCTTCATGTAAGTCTTCTTGACAACATAGTGGCATTTTGTCTCCCTTTCCTTCAAATTACATGTAGGATTTTGTGCCAACCATATTTTTTTATAATTGCTAAATTTTATGATTTAGATAAGAAATGATTCTTTTGTTATAAATGTTCCACTAAAGAAAATTTCATTGAGGTGGTGAGGCCACATAATCCAAACTAGAGGCCACCACTGACTACACAAATTCCCAAACATAAACCTAATTAACCACTAAAGATGTAAACACATAAAACTTGGTAATTGAAATTACACACTTAGAAACCTAAATAATAATTTTAGAAGGGTTAGAGAGACAACATGTTTTTCTTTGGCTACATCCCTTGAGACAATTGTTTTTCCACTTCCCATGCCTGAAGAAAATGAACTCATATTATTGAATATAAGGTCCATAAGTTTTTTTTTTAATTGGAATTAGGAAAATCTATATTATAAAATTTGTATTTAAGCTAAATGGAAAAAGTAAATATTACTCTTTAGCAGAGTTTCCAAGAAAAATAGGAAACTTCTTATATCTCAAAAATAGATCTTGCAAATCTGTATAATCAAAACATCCTAGAACTTCTTACAACTATATATTCTACTAAAATAACATAATATTCTAAGTTCTTTAGAAAATATGAAAACTTAGTGAAAGACATGGTGATCATTGGTTTCCTCCAATCCAACACTGGAAGGAAGAGAATCCCGATTTCTGAGATCCACATCCTCTATCAGTTGGTGAACTATTCCTTCCTCCTAGAATTTCCCTTGAGTAGAATTTATTGATATCTTGTGACTATAAGTAGTTTGTTGAGATCCTTTGTGTATATTAATAGCCATATTTATCGTCACATTACTTACTCCTTCCTCCTGAAATTCTGCTTGAGTAGATTTTATTGAGATCTTGTGACTATAAGTAGTTTATTGAGATCCTTTGTTTATATTAATAGCCATATTTTTTATCACATTACATCTAGGCTATACGATGGCTCTTTGTTGTTTTTCCTAAACAAGAGTACTCATAATTATGTTGATTTTAGAGGTGCATTGACGATCATTTTCATGAACCTTTGAGGTAACCAAGAAGATGGAAGCTCTATTAGATTGTATATATTCTTCATGCATTCAAAGAACTCTTCAAATTTCTTGAGCTTCCATGTAGTCCATGAAGGAAACACATAGAAAGGAACAGAGAAAACAACCAAGGATTAAGATCCCAAAATTCCTCCCAAGGTGTCCTTGTATCAAAGAAACACAAACCCCATTGCTCCATATACCACACAACACTATTAAGATACCAATAATGCTCAATTTTATGAGGTCATATGGTTTTTCAATGAATTAACCTTGCTCCTGATTGCATTTATCACTTCTCCCTTATGGGAATTGACGTAGACCTATCAGCCCTCGTGCCGAGATTGGCTCACAAGATCGTTCTATATGCCCTTGAGTCGAATCAACTCTCTCAATTCCCACTGAAATCTACAAACTATCGATCCACATCTCCTTGTCGCAGCTCGCAATCTCGCAAGTTCGCGAGTCGTGACTCTTGACTCTTCCTCTCCAATACTGCGATACCCAAGATTGCGAAATGTGTATAGCTCTTCCCCTTTCATCTCTTTCTTTGCACGATCGCCGGCTAGGCTAAGCACTATCACCTTTCTCTATTCGTCGCTTTGCAGGTTCGAGTGTCCAACCTTGGTACCCTCCCTTCCCGAAACCCAAAGAAGTGATGTTGACTTTTCTCCTCGCGTTCTCGCTACTCATGACTTCGTGAGTTCCAATGTCGAACTCTTGTGTTCTTATCTCGCAAATCCCTGAGATGTGAGAGGTCAACGGGGTGTTGACTTTTTCCAATAGGTGACGTGTGCCCGTCGGTCTACTTCCCGGGCCCACTTCGTGGTTCCGCCATGTGTCCCTCATGCCTGGCTTTCGGCACTTCGCGACTTCTGCAATTGAAAACAACTCCTTTCAACTTCTGAAACCCTGAATGTGAAAAATGTGATGGGGTTCCTGATCCAATAGTCCTCCCGTGACCTGGATCCGACGGTTGTCCTCGCTCCTCACGATTTTGTGACTTCACGACTTGAAGCACCCAAGTTTTTGGCTCTCGCCTGGTGAACCTCCGAGTTCGTGAGTTCCTCCAATCTCTGCCACCTGTCCTCCTCCTAACATACGGTTGCAATTCTCTCATGGTTTCACGACTTCAGGACTTTCGGGACAAAAGTCTTGACCCCTTATCCTCCGATATGCCAAAATGGTGAAATTTCAACATGTCGTCTATGCGGGTCCCACAATGGAACTTCTTTCCTTTTTGGAGTTCTCGGACTTCGCTACTTCGCGAATCTGGATTTTTTGCTCTCGGATCTCCAACTCACGAAACCCTAAAATGGTCAATGAAGGTCTAACCTTTGTGTTGATGAGCATGCCACCTGTCCACTCTCAGATGGATGGTCCTGATCCTATTTGCAGCTTCACCACTCGCGAAGTTGAATGAATTTCCTTTCTAGCCTCCGATGTCTGAATCCTTGATAAGGGTGATCTCGCGACATGTGTCCTTCCAATTGGAGGGCTTAGATTCTCTCACTATTTTGGGACTTCGCACCTCATGACCTCACGAGTCTTGATGCAAAGGTTTTGACCCTTCAAATCATGAAACCCCAAAACGAGATTTACATGGGTGATCCAACGGCCCTTGTTGGTTCAGATTCTACGGTCCAATTCTCCCAATATTTTGCTTCGAAAAATTCTTACCATAACCTTCTCTCTCCTCTACAAGATCTGACTGTTCTTGAAACCTCGTGAATTCTCCATGGATAATTCCGACTGTTTAATTCCTCCTTGACGATTCCTACGAAATGAACAAAGTGTTCCTTCGCGAAACTTATCCATCGGCAAACAAGGTCGCTATGCCTCCGTCTGACACTTCAAGGCACTAGCCCTCTTGAGCTTTTTTTCGACAGCTTCGAAGATCATATCCCTCCTGAGCTTGATTGAAAAATCCTCAACTCCTTTGGGGAAAATTCCAGCGCGCACTCCTTGTGGCAATTCTTCAAATACTTCCAAGTATTTCAACCTCTTCGACTCTACACACTCCCTGCGACAGCAGTCTTTTAACAATTTCACTCAGGTCGCAAACACTAAGACTTCACTCGGCCCACGCACTCCTTGCATGGATCCTATGCTTGAATTTCACTCCTACAATAATGAGAACAATACTATCCCTCCTGAGCTTGCAGAGACAAACTTTGACTTCTGTCAATGCACACCGTGTGGACAATTTCACTGCACTCCTTGCAGGAAAACTCTTGCTCATATAGAGAAACAATTGAAACTCATTCTTTACTCTCCCTCTCTTCAGATTTCAGACATTTAACATGAAATCATACATTTATGCATCAAAGAAAATGTATAACAGAGAGTAAACAAGCGTCAGCATAACATCCAATCATGCATACACAGAAAGTATTTGAATGCCATGAGTCTGAATAAGCTTCATATATTAGTCTTAGAACTTCTGTACATGGGTTTTTCTACACATTTTTCTACTTCTTCTCTCCTATGTTCTCTTCTCATAATAATATTACAACTATACAATGAGGGTGTCTATATCTCGTTTCCCTCCTCACTCTAAACTATCTAATCTAAGAATTCAAAGCTACCTACTTACATTTACTAGCATAAATGCTTCTTAGTCCTTCAGATGAGAGCGGGATGCTCAAGGTATGATTACAATCAATAATTATGCCCTTCCTTAACTTCTTCATTTATGTTTCGTGTATCAAACTTCAAAATATTTCAAACAATTCATCATGTGCCAAAATGCGTTGGCGCTTGCCCCACACTCGCTTGACATTGGATATTCTCTTGCATCAGGAATCCACTATCCAAACTTGGCTTTGGTAAATATATTTGGGTAGTTTAAGTGACAAGCCTATAATCAATTAAAGCATGTGAGAGGTAGGTGGGTTGGTCCTGTTGAAATTATGTGCCTTTCTTGATGTTAGATGATTGAGGAGGTATGACATATGTTGGATGAGAACAATGGTACATGTTTTCATATGCATGAATTATAAAGGTTATGGTACATATTGATATTTCAAAATTACATGTCCTTAAGACCCCATTTATAGCGAGGTGGCCTCATTGGTGAGTGAGTAAACTTGATAAGTATTCTCCCTCAAAATATGGAAAAATTAAATGTTTTGAAGATTACAAACCTCCTTCTGAGAAAGAGTGATGATAGATGCAAGCCTACTATTAGATGGAGTAGATTTCGAGAGAATCATTTTGATGATTTTTCTTGAATTTCATATGATGGTGAGACTTAATACCCAGTTCATTAGCTAAAAGTAAACCCTGAAAGAAATCATATGCCTTGGCTTGGTTATTGGTGGAATTTCCTAAGTCTCAAGAATAATATGTTTCAATTTTTCCTTTGGGATCAAGGATGATCCTCGCCCGCACCTACCACCCCTATATTTCCTTTAGATGCTTCGTCAAAGAACAGAATAGAAGAGTTCTAAGAGGGTTTCTAGATCTAAAATTCTTGAGAATTTATTTGGAACTATCACAATGAAAACTAAATAGGACTACTAATGTTTAAACTTGGGGATTAGAATGGAGGATGAAATTGATGAATCCATTTTTGTTTGTCCAAATCCATTCTTTGATGATCTAAAATTTTCTTGTTCCTTCAGTTGAGAAATTATGCTAGTAATCCTTTTGCATTTTTTCTTACTGTGGTGGGATTCTCAAGTTCCTAATTGAAAATGGATTTGTTGTAGGACAACCAAATTTTCCAACAAAGATATTTAGGTAAGGCAGTCCGCAATATTCTAAAATGGGTTTATTTCTTAGTGTCCCATATAGATTTTAGACCAAGGAGAGAACATGGCTTTCCATGAGTATGGTTTTCACATTATAAGGCTAATTCAAGAAATAGAGTTTTTCCAAACCCATTTAGAGAATGAACAATCAAAAAAGAGATGGTGAATCATCTCCTTAATGTAAAAACATAGAGCACAACTGGAAGGATCTTGAATCCTTGTTTTTCAAAGATTTCCAGCTATCAGGATATTCCCATGAACCATTATCCAAAAAGGGATATTAATTTTAGCGAGACATTGTAGTGCCAAACTTGATTCTAGATCACTAAGCATCGTGGAAGAGGAAGATATCAAAGTTGGTGTAGATACCCACTCTTTACATTGTAATCCGAGGTTCCAAAACCCTTGCAATCAGATGTGGATAGATCCCAAGGTGTACATCCTTTTAGAGAGTCAAATAGAAACAACACTGATAGAAAACGATAAGGAGGAGGTGATCCAATAGAACAACCCACCCAACGTCCCATGCTAGTTGACCAAGATGAAATATCAAAGGAAGTGTTGAAGTTTTGGTGATCTGTCCAATTTCTCAAAGGAAGAAGATATTGATTTTGTTCCAGTGATTGGTTTCCCATATTACCATATCTCCAAATGAAAATTTCCGTACTTTTTCCTAGGATCCAAACAATTCTTCATTTTATTATAGGAGATACTACTTTAAGAAGATTCTAGATCTGAGATCCTTTTTTGTTTCAAGTGGACCATAAATGCATCAATTGCAATATCCACTAAAATGATTCTTGAAGAGGTCTTTCTTCCACCATTCCATCTTACCAGCTATAATCCTCGGGATGATTTTGTTTCATAGATATATATATTCATAAGCTTAGGTTCCTTAATTTCCAATCTACCTTGATCTTTTGGGGCTCTAACAATCTTTCAATTGACTAGATGAATTTTTTTCATGTTTGATTTCCCTTCTTTCCCTAGAAATTTTATTATTTCTTGGGAGATTTGTTGCATTATTCCCATTGGGGATAACATGGCCAAGAAATAACAGATTCAGAAGGCCAAGAGAACCAATTTGATAAGCACAAATCAACATATTGGGTTCAACCATTATGATCCCCTTTGCTAGAATTTTTTTCTAAATTTTGCAAATAACACTTTTCCAAGAGTGTGCCATTGGATCGCTCAACGATATGGGCATTCCATGGTACTTGAATGAGGTCCATAATTCCTATCAAGGGAATAATAGAATTTTGGAGATGGCTTGGAGAATATGAGGGCTTGTATTCCAACCATAGATCTAAATTTTATGGTTTTTTATATTTCCACTTGAAGCATAAGTAAATTGTTCCATAACCTTTTAAATCTCTTAGCCATAATAGTGGATACATCACCTGGAAGGAGGGTTTCGTCTACAAACTATGAATGATTCATAATTTTGACTCCCCTTAATAATTTGATTATTGGAAGATGACGGAATTCCTTGCTACCTCCATTTTTCTACTCAAATACTCAGTCACAATAATGTAAAGAAAATGGGAGATGGGATAGCCTTATTGCAACCCATGAATACCTCAAAATAAATCGATGGATCTCCCATTTATGAAAGGGTAAATTGAAGGATTTATAATGCAAGAGGAGACCCACCAAATAAAGGAAGGACAAAAATCTGATTTGAATTGTAACAACCCTCTTGTTATACTAAATGATGCATGAACAATTTACAAAAACATCAACTTAAATTTATATATATATAAAGAAAATATTAACCTTAATATGATGTAACTAAAATTTTCAATAAAAATACACGTGTAATACTTAACCTATACATATCCCAAATCATTTACTAAATGTTTTTAGAATGTCACCTAAGTCTAGGGGATTCTATCTAATGAACAATACAAAAATCAGGAGGAATTCGTTCTTCCATCTCACTTGAAAATTCGTAACTTGCGTATTTGTAAAGTCCCTCTTATTAAATTCATCTTTCATAAGAAATTAATGGACTATGAACATTGATTGAATAATTCCAGCATAATCCTATTCGCGATAAAATTCAACCTAAAAAGTGTAGTTAAAGTGGGACACCATTGATACGAAAGTGAAATTCATTTCGTTAAGAGTTTATAAGAAGCTTGAACCTAGAATTATATTTCCATCAATGACACAACTGGTTCAAGTAAAGATATTATATCTACATTGCCTAAGGTTTTGCCAAAATTCCCCCTATAATAAGTCCATAATTCTATTTCGTTTTCCTAAATTATAAAATCATTTAACAATGCCATAATTATAACATTGAAATCATCTACTAAGATATTTATTAATGGAATCAATAATATTATTTATTATTGTCCAATAATTAATAATCATAACTGAACTAATTTGATAATTTAATCCCTTTATACTACATTATATAATTTAAATTTCATTATAATATGTTGAGCTGTAATTATGTTTATTCTAAATAGATACCATCTAGGGATCTAAGGTTAATTTATAATTTATGTGTGTGCCAATTGGCCCTGATAAACTTTATAATTTATGTGTGTGCCAACTGCCCCTCGGTCTTAAGGTTATCAATGCAAAATTTTTCTCTCAAAACTCAGTGGACAAATTGGCTTAAGTCTAGTTCCAATGTTGAGAAAAGGGTCAACGTACAAGAACAACATGCACAGTGTCCATAGATGAAACCCATTACACTTTTGTCGAAAGTAGACTCTCGTTACACTCGAGATAGGCTCGATAAAGCGACCAACATTCTTGTATGCTCACACCAGATTTCGATCAAAATGTATCCTCTGGCTTGTATCTATGGTCACCGTGTAAAAGTCTAGGAAAAATTACACGGATGGATTTGACTGTTGTTCATATATATGTTTTCATATAGTAAGCCAATTGTTCTTCACCTAATCTTTATTCAAGTAATTTTAATATATTGGTGCGGTCACCAGTGAATTATAAACATTCCAAATCTCATTACACTCGTTAACGGTTTATTTTTGTTTTGCACAGCTCTTTACACATGGATAATCTATTCATTCACAACATATTGTTGTATTCCATTCTTAACTCATTAAAACATAATTTTACTTATAAAAGTTGCATGCGGTATATAGATTAAGAATAAAGTCAAAAAGAATTTGTGTTCTACGAGTTGAGCTCAATTAAAACGTCCAGACTGTAATGGATGCATGATCAAAGGGTTGATTTTGTAAGCTACAGTTAAGGACAGAGTGATGAGGATTAAGGATACTATTAACCCTTCATATAACCACTTGATCAAGGAGAAAATTTGGTACAATATCATTCTTCATTAGTAAATTATATATATGTATTGCAGAGTAATTCCTGAACATCAATTAATTCAATCATGTATATAAAATGCAATACCTACAAATAAAAAAATAAATCCTTGATCCAACCATTTTGAACAATTTATATATACACAGGAATTTGTTTTTTTGAAAATGGAATATTTGTTTTGCTGTAAATATCTTGAATTCAACATTGACCTACGCATAAAATAAGAAATGTACACATTTATATTTCATGAAAAATATATCGAGTTCAAGCATTTAATCCATGTATTATTCAAGAGAAATATTTATTTACATGAATAGAGTCTCAAATTAATCAATTAGGTCACATATAAAATCAGAATATTACATCAAAATTCATTTAATATTAAAAACTAGAACAATGGAAATACCGTAGCCATAAAATTTGATAGTTGGTTGAGGTTGATCTTCAATCCAAAGCCTGTGAAATATTATTCTTTTCTTTCTAATCATAAGACTTCAACGGCACCTCCCAACCAACGCTAGGGGTACACTTCTTCCCCCTTAGCCCCCTAAGCCGCAAAGGGGTCACACACAGAAAACCAAATCTCAATAGAACAAGATTTCCCTCATAAGGAGAGGCTTCCACCTATTGTACAAGCTTGTATCCCAATTTACACAATTAAACTTACTCAATAAAATTTTAACAACATTTCATTCATCCAACAATATGGTAATTTCTCTCTTCCTCACCATTCCTTTTATAAGAAATTTCACTTTGACACTTGTCATCTCATGCACAGTTAGCTAATTTTTAATAATTTAATCATATATTATTCACCCCAACACATGTCATACTATCCCCAAGTTGCACATGTTTGATCCCTTGTTAATTTAAATAATTAAGCATTTTCCCTTACACCCATAATTAGTTCCCAGATTTCCTCCTAGCTGTCCATGACTTCCCCAAATTCTCTTTATTTGTTTCCCATCACTAATTTTCAGTTTGAATTTGATTAGGACTCTACTTCTAGTTAAGCTTAGAGTCTAGATTGACTTAGGATTCTAACTCCATGTTGACTACACATTTTCTCATGAAATGCTTTTGTTTTAATTAAAAAAATCATTTTTATTAATTCCATGCACACATTATGCACATGCATAAATTTTATTCACATTCTCCCTTCACTAGAGTTTATTTAGTCTAAAATCCCTTAACCCATTTTACAATTTTACTGAGTCAAAACATCTAGGCTTAAACTTTTGATTATATTATTTAGTTTAGAACTAAATAATAATTTATACTTTCTTTTCTACAAGGTCTAAGTATTCAATTTATTTTCTAGGGTCCTCTACTTTTTTATTGACTCACATGTATTCATGCGACATTACCTTCAAGACACACTACCATGCTTCAAGGGTTCCACTCATCATTGACTTAGTTTGGAAGTTGTCTGACACTTGGATTCAATACTCCACTTGTTGACCTTATTTGAGACTAAGGGATTACTGAGGAATAAATAATATGCCTTATTGCACGCCCCTCAGGAATCCTCATGAGCGATTGTCTCATTCTTCCCTCATGACATCATGAACCTCTCGGGACAAGGTAGTCATAACCTTTAATTTAGTTCACAACGAGAGTTCTAGTAGGCTGTGATAGGGACACTGCCACACCTATCCCTTATCCATCTAGTATCTGTGTATGACCCATTTACTCCATATGTGAGTCGGATTACCAAGAATCACCATGCATGAATCCACTGAAAAAGACATTATTAATAATTCATATACATGAAATCCATACTGAAATCATCATCAACAATATATGCATATAAATCAAGCACTCAAAACCAATGTAAAATTCCACTCCCTGACTCAATCCGGAGTCCAAGGAAGTTTTTCGATGTTATCATCATCCTCAACATGTCACATTTGTTGGACACTCAGGAAACCTCATCATAATACCTGGCAATTTTATACATTAATATAAATAACATATCAATTTCAATTATAAAGCATATCATAAACACATAAACCAAACCGATAATCATAATATACCGTGTTTTTAACCGTATTACTTGTTCTCAAGTATCTTCAAAGGATAAGTCAATGTATGAAAAAGTAAACAGTGGAACTGGATGTTACATACACCCCCTCTTGTTTTAAACTTTGTCCCGAAGTTTGTACAATCAAATAATGAAATCAATAAATGTAGATGATATTAATCTATATATCAAACTATCAAAATGAATAATGAAATAAATGATGCATTTCATATTTTTCCTCCCAAGTAGCATAATGAGGACTATAATTCTTCCACTAGACCTTGACTTGATTGCCCAATTGATGCCATATTTGTATAGCACATTGGTCTAGTATGCGTATTGGCTATGCCATGACATCACCCTTTTCGGATACCTGCAATGAACTCATGTCAATAATGTGTGATGGATCTGAAATATAATGTCGTAAAAATGAAACATGAAACAAATCGTGCATACATCTCAAAGAATTAGGTAAGGCTAGTTGGTAATCCATGGGTCTTTTCCTTTCTACAAATTATAAAGGTCCCAAAAACCTTGGAGAGAGTTTAGAACCCTTTCCAAACTTAATTTAACTCGTATACGGCTTCACCCGCCAGAACAATTTATCACCAACCTCAAAATTGCAGTCTATACGATGCACATCTACATAAATTTTATGTCGGTCTTGCGCTTCTTTAATCCTTTTCCTTATGGATTGCATCTAATATTCCATTTCCTAAATCATTTATGGTCCCATCAGGACCCTATCCTCTAGTCGATAATAACTTAGACGTGTCCTACATGGTCGTTTGTATAGAAACTCAAAATATACCATCCTTATCGTACGATGATTACAATTGTTATACATAAATTCTACCAATGGTAAAAATTCTTCCCATCGTTTCTATTGATCCATCACATGCATTCGTAGCATATATTCTATAATTAGATTCATTCTTTTAGTTTTTCCATCTGTCTCAAGGTGATATGTTGTAATAAAATTTAATTGCGTTCCAAAATCCTCTTGGAAACTAGTCCAAAAAATGTCCAATGAATACCAATCCTCTACCAAATATCATCTTCCTTGGTACACCATGCAATATTACAATTTCGTTATCAATTTTTTTATCTATGTCCAGTGCTTGATAGGTCGTACAAGCTGGGATAAAATGCGCACTCTTCGTCAAAATGTTCACAACTACAAAAACATAATCATGTTTCCTTGCCATCAATAGCAACCCAACAATAAAATCCATCGATATAACTTCCCATTTTGATTCAAGAATCATATGTGGCTGTAATAATCCCGCTGGATGTCTATGTTCAACCTTCACTTTCTAACATTCTAGACATCTCACCATGTAGTTAACTATATCTTTATTCATTCCTTTCCAAAAGAATAATGTTTTAAGATCTTCCTTCATCTTCGTGATGCCAGGATGAGCCATATACAGTGCTCGATGAGGTTTGTTCAAAATTAAATTTCTCAATTCATCATTTGGTGGTACATAAATTATTCCATTGTATCTTAGTAGTCAGTCACTATCAAAAAAATATCCCTCATATCTAGGTATCGTCACATTATCTTGTCTAATATTGTCTTTTACTTCCTTGTACCAGTGATCATCAATTTGTAATGCTAAAATATTTTCTCGAAGATTCGTCCTTAACGATATTACTAAGAAAATGTGTGATCCTCGACTCAATGCATAAGCTACTCTATTAATTGTTCCTTTAATATACGTGATCTCAAAATGGTATTTTCTTTTAAGTTCTGACCAATGTCTTTGTCAAGCATTCAATTCACTTTGATTAAAAATATGTTGTAATCCATTGTGATCAATTTTTGCTTAATTTTTGTCCAATAAGATAATGTCTCCAAAATCTCAAGGCGTAAACAATCACTAATAATTCCAAGTCGTGCATAGCATAATTCTCTTCATGCCTTCTTAGTTTCCGTGAAATATATGTTATAACTCGACCTTCTTCCATTGATATTCCACTGAATTCTTCCTTTGACACATCTATGCGTGCCAATAATTCCTTGTCCATATCCAAAATTTCCAGTATCGATGTTGTTGTTAATAGTTCTTTAAGCTTTTGAAATGCTTCCACTCACTACTATGACCATATGAATTTTTTTTTCTTCTGTAGTATACCTAGGGAGGTAATATGGGGCACCTAGAGAGGTACCCAATGAGAATTTAGTTATGTGTTATCAGTGGAAGTCATTTAATATATGAGAATGTGGTCATTCAATGTAAGGTAGACTAGCCCCACTATATTAATAAATGCCCACTATGGTAGTTATATGTAATAAATGTGAGAAATCTCTCTAGAAAGTTCGTAGAAGATAGAGAGATCTATATAAAGAAGTGTAAGCAATGTAATGAAATATAGTGAAGAATATTGTGATTGTACAAGAAAGGATTGCTTGAGGAGTGTTATCCTTCCTTAAGTATTAATATATGGTGTTACCCTACCTCAATGGTTTTGTCTACATTCTTGTGTTCATTGTTATTGTGAATGGTTTGGTTTTTGTTATTTGTTTATTGTTGAGATTTATCTTCAGATATATTCAAGTACTTAACAAGTGGTACTAGATCACTTTTACAAATTGCTAAGAACCCAAGACCTGGATAAAAAATACACCAGAATAGATACAAGAATAATATATGAAAACAATCACCACACAAGATATATGGAACAATATAAAAAACTACCACTTTATTATATCAAAACCCTTGGGGTGGGGTAACACCATATATTAATCCTTAAGGAAGGATAACACTCCTCAAGCAATTCTTTCTTATATAATCACAATATTTTGCACTGTGTTTCATTACATTGCTTACACTTATTTATATATCATTCTATATCTCATGATTGAGGGGGCCAATTTTTTTGTATTTTTTGGACTGTTTTTCCTTAAAATCTATGCCATTTTCAACCACCGACATGAGTTTTGGACTGATTTAGCATCAGCGGATTTTCCGGCTTTTTGTTCAACTTTCGCGCCTGTTTTCAGGAATTCTGTTATGTCATTTATTTTCTAACTATTTCAATCGGTTAGGGTTCCTAACTCTTGTGATTCCACTTTGTATGCACTTGATCACAGTCCTTAAAAGGACCTCATTGTAAAGATTTATTTTTGTACCATTGATGAGACCCGTTTGTCAAAACTAGTTTGGTTTATACAGAATATTTTCTTTATGATATTATTTTCTCAATTATTATATATTTCACATAATATTTGTTGTGTCCTTTTATATTTTGAGTCTTATGCATTTCCATATCTGGTTCAGTTTACTTTATTGATTTGGTATCACTAGCCTATTACACATTTGTTTAAACCAATTACCAATTGTAAAGGAAGTGTGTAAAGAAATAGAAGTTTTGGAAATTGTGCACTCATATACGTGTTGACCAATGTCAACCTCCTCACTAAGATGGAGAGTACACCTCATATGATTTCAATATATTCTATAGAGAGGTCGAGATTAGGAGGGAGCTCACTACTCCCTACAATCCTCAAGTAAATGGTGTAGCATAAAGAAAGAACCAATCCATTGAAGAATATATTAGGGAAATGATGAATGACCAGAATATATCCATATTTTTATGGGGAGAAGCATCTATGATAGTTGTATATGTTAAGAGTAGAAGTCCTCATCATATATTGAATAACATGACTCAAGAAGAAGCCTTGTCCAAAAAGAAGCCAAGTGTTGAACACTTGAGGATATTTGGTTGCCCTCTCTATATTCATGTTCCCAAGGATAAAATAAAGAAGTTGGAACCTTCAGGAAATAAGGGCATATGTTTTGTATATAGTGAGTCATTAAAATTTTACATAATCTATGTCCTAGTTCAAGAGAAGGTTGAAATCAGTAGAGATGTGACTTTTCATGAAAATATTGGCTTCAAGAAATCTATAGAAAATTCCATGGATCCCAACTATGAAGAATAAAATGAAGGTCCCAAGGAAGAAACTACATGTTCTCCAGAACATCTCAATGTAGAACCTTTCACCTTTGAAGAAGCAGTCAAAAAGAAAGAATGGAAGAAAGCTATGATAGAAGAATATCAATCCATCATGGAAAATGATGTACAAAAAATTATGCCTAGACCTGAACGAAAGTATGTAGTCACTTCAAAATTGGCTTACAAGATAAAACATGAAGTAGATCAGAGTATCAATAAATACAAGGTGAGATTTGTGTCTAGACGGTTCTCCTAGCAGGAGGGCGAAGACTATGATGAGAATTTTTTTTCTAGTTTTCAGAGACACCTCTATTAGAGCCATCATATCTCTTGCAGCATCCATGGGTTGAATTTTACATAAAATGGATGTAAAGACCACTCTTCTCAATGGAGTAATTGAGGAAGAAGTATACATAGAGAAACCTCAAGGTTTTGAGGTACACCCGAGAGAAACACATGTATGAAGAAGGCCTTGTATGGAATCAAGAAAGATCCAAGAGCTTCGTATGCATGAATTGACAATTAATTAATGAGACTTGGATTTTCCAAGAGCTATGTTGATCCATATCCTTATTACAAGGTTGTGAACGATGCATCTATGAATCAGCTACTATATGTTAATGATTTGTTTTTGATAGGTGTAAAGCCTCTCATTATTCAGTGTAAGATGAAGTTATCCTCTGAATTCGATATGAAGGATATTGGTCTCATAGATTATTATTTGAGACAATAAATATGGCAAAAGCATGGTGAAATCTCTTTGGGGCAAAGGAAGTATGTTGTAAAGATCCTTTAGAAGTTTGGGATGATGGATTTAAAATCCATGGAGACTCCCATGGTGATAGATCCGAGGAATTTGAGAGACTCTAATTCTGATCCAATAGATTTATCCCCGTACTAACAGTTTATTGGCTCATTGATGCATTTGATTAATACATGGTCGAAAATTTGCTTTGTTGTGAACATGTTGAGTCAGTTCCAAGTGGAAAGTGGACATGAGCAGTGGATAGATGCAAATCACATTTTGAGATATCTTTGATGGATGCTAAATTATGGTTTGAGATATTCCTAAAACAATGACATACATATGCATGGATTTACTGGTTTAGATTGGGCATGGAGTACATGTGACAGAAAGAGTACTTCTGGTATATAATTCAGTTTGGTCTCTACTATGATATAATTTGATAGTAGAAAATAGAAGTATGTTGCACTCAACATTGCAGAAGTAGAGTATATTGCAACTTGTGATGTTTGTAGGAAGAAATATGTCTCTATAATCTAGTTTTGGACTATTTGATTAGGTGTTGGATTTGACTGTGATATATTGTTATAATCAAAGTTGTGTGAATCTTTCAAAGAACCTTGTGTTCCATGACAAGTCGAAGCACATTAATATCAAGTATTATTTTTTTCATGATAAAATCCATAGGGGAGAAGTGATTCTCCAGTACATCTCCAACAATGAGAAGACAACTGATATTTTGATGAAGCCTATGTCCAAGATAAAGTTTGCATACTTGAGAGGCAAGCTGGGACTTGTGGAGATACCTCCCTTGGCTTAAAGGGAGAATACAACTTCCTCGATTGGGAGGGAATGATGATATATGGAATCCTGGATAGTCAGTGTGTTGGTGGACAGACATTCTCTAGGTGGAGAATGGTCCAGGAAGAACATATTGCTAGTGGGAAGACATTCTCCCTATGGAGAATGGTATATGTCAACATATTGTTGATGTACCATGGACAACTATTTTCTTGGGGAATTTCTCGGAAAAATAGAATGGTCCAGGATAACTATTCTCCTAGGGATTTTCCTGGATAGATAAAATGGTTTGTCTCACTAAGTTCACAATAGTGACTAGAGTGGGGATATTGGTACATGACAAACATTTTCCCCGAGTTCACAGTAGTGACCAGAGGGGGGAAAATGGTCTAGGAAAATCATTCTTCTGGGATGTATGTTTGTATTAGAAGAATGGTTCTTATAGCCCATGGCATGGATTTTAACATCTAGGAGGACATCCATTCTTTTAGGACGTATGTCTCGATTAGAAGAATGGTCCTTGTAGCCCATTGCAGGGCTTTCAATATCTATTGGGAAAATCATTCTTCTTGTGTTACAAGTAGTGATGAGGATAGGAAGTATGGTCCCTATATCACTTTGTTGAGTGAGTGACTTATGAAATACAATATGTTGAGTGCACTAGGTTCAACACATGACTCATTCATTATCATGCCCGATTACTTAGGAAGAGTATGGCCTCGAAAGATGATGCAGACGATGATATGATTTGATGTCAGGATACTGTTGTATTTCATGGTGATAGTTTGTGTAGCTATTAGTTTATTGAAGTGGATATCGTGTTTCTATGGAAAATATCTATGTGCTACTATGGTGGATGTGTTCCACTGGTAGTGACTGTGTGTCACTAGATAGTAGTTGTGAGTTACTGGGAGTGGTTGTGTACCACTGGATAGAAATTGTGTGTTGCTATGGATTGACACTATTGTGATATATTGGATGGAATTGTAGTAACTGTGTACTACTACATGATTTCCATGGAGACTAACAGTAGTGTTGAAGGTGTTTCCTAGGCTGGTGTGCCAACCAATAGTGTTGGAGGTGATTTCTAGCTATATGGAGAGTGATGATGATGCTCGTGACTTGATCTATGTGATCACGAGATAGCCTCTATGGATATGATGATGCTATCTGTATAAAGGTATTCAAGATTATGTGAGCCTCTCCCATACCATGTGAAATGGATGGATGGTTTTGATACCATTAGAGTTATTACCTCCCTAGCTAGGATGGAGTGTTAATATTATGGTAGTTGTGGGAGGTATTAACCTCCATGTGTAACCTTTTTTCTAGAATAGAATATTCTGTAAGTAAGAGAAACCCTAAAAAAAATGTAGAAACCCTAGAAGACAAGTCAACTTAGTATAATAAATAATATTAAAGCATTATCCTCGAGAAAGAGAAGTCATCATAGATAGGTGAAAAGAAGAACTATAAATAGAAGGTGATTGAGCTCATTTGTACACTCACTTCACTCACTCTCTCAAGTATCACAAGTATGGAGTTGCAACTGTAAGAAAGGAATGGGGTATCTTTTGGGGTGATTCTTGGTCTCTCTCTGTAGTGTTATCTAGCATAATATATGATCCCTCCATTCTAGTATCTCTTGGTGGTATTCTTGGTGACATTCTTGGTGGTATTTTGATATTCTTGGTGCTATTCTTGGTGGTATCCTAAGAAGTGAAAATGCAACTTCTACAGTTGAGTATTTTCCTTGTATTGTACTGTTGTTGCAATTGGATGGTGTTTTATGGTTCCATCTCGTGCTATTTCTGAAGATAGGGTTTATTTGTTGGTTCTAGTATGGATTTCTAAAATCAATCTATCTAGAAAAGTTTAAGGTGCTCGAGGGTGGATGCATGCCTATGGTTGGGTGACAATAGTGATTTTTTCTATGGTAAAATGAGCAGATTGAAATATTCTAACAACTTACACTATAGAGTGGATAGGCATGTCTGGATAGTATGATATGTTATATCTATCGTAAGTGAAATGAGCAGGATTGAGATGGTGATTTCATCAAGACTAATATAGAAACCAACCATTGTGGATGTAGCCCAAGGATTTGGTGAACCAATTTAAATATTCTATCTAAATGTGTTGTCTTGATGTGATTTCTCATGGGTGTTATCTTTATGCATGATTAGCATTGATATGTTTACTATATGATTGATGCACAATAATAATGAATGATACAATGGGTGACTTATGTTGTAATCTATGTTATAAGTCTTTTGCACAATAGAGTTTGGTAACTAATCAAAGTCTTATATCCTCAAATAAATTGGTGGGTTTTTTTCGCTTTTTGAGGTGATAGGTCGTGATCTAAATTTTATTTCTAAATTTTTGTAAGTAGGTTAGAGAGTTTGTATTTTGAAAACAAGCTCAAAAGAAATTTTGTTTTTGGTTCGGTCAAGAAAAAGTCAAAATATCAGGTTTTGGTGGTTTAGGAGAGCCTCCAATGTGCTTATTAACCACTGAAAGTCTTTGTTCTCGGCAGTTAAGGGGTCGAAGCAAGAAGGCGAGTAACCACCGAAAGTGTTTCAACGGGAAAAATGGAAAGCCCGTGCTTTCGCACGAGCCAGCTGTCAAGTTGGCACAATGATTAAAAACACAACCGCCCAAAGCTCGCCATGGGGGAGGGTATGCACATTCGTGGTGTCTATCCGAAAGGTTTGAAGCCCCTATGTCTTATCAACCACATTGGTCATTTCAAATCCATACACGGTGGTGATTTGCATGTATGATTGCATGGAGATACCCTCCATTTCAGTTGCAAGTACACTAGCCATCATGATCTGGTTATTCCTTCATTTGAAACCTCAATGAGTCATTATGAATCCTGAAGATTGTTGAAGATAACCATGAGCTTGCGATTTCATCAACAAATCATATTTTCAAGAATCCTGATCCCGCTATCTCTGGTGATTGTCAAAGTGTCATTAAGTCCAGCAAGCACTCTCGAGTCAAGTAAGCCTGGATGGGTTATCAGGTAAGCTCAGAATCTATTCTCTTTCAGTTTCAGAAATACAAATGCCACCGAAAATAAAAAGTTTCGGCATATTATCAGTCAAATGGTCGTCTGAAACTGGGTTAGTTTTCCGAACTCGGTTTGTGTCACCCTGTTCCACTGGTTTTTTATGAATGATATTCACTATCTGCCTAATTTCTAGAGTCATTGTCTCCCAAGCATCCATCTTCCCATAATCACAGGCACACTGAACATTGAGCCATGTTGAAAGCAGGGCCGACTTTGAGATATGAGGTAGATGGAGTTTGGTTTTTAGAAGCTCACCCAGAGGTGGCCGAATTTTTCAAACAGACTGGAGTTTTTGCATACTGTGAGAAATTAACCAAATTTCACCGACAGGTGGCCGAATCGTTTACTAGTTCCTATGATGGAAGGACAGCTAAAGTTGGCAAGGAGGAAATTATCATTGATGAAGCAGCCATTGCCGAGTACATTGGTTTACCGAGGTCGGGAGACTGTTGGTTCAAGACTACCTCACCATCAAACATCGAATTCAGGTCATATTTGTTACCAGTGCATAAATCTTTGACATGGAAGAAGGATATTCCCATGTCTTATTTGGAACCAAAGTGGCAGTCCCTATTGAAGGCAATTTTGGTGTACATTACTTGTGAGGGGCGCTACAACAGGGTAATGTTTTATCATTTTAAACTTCTGAATCATTTCACAGGCAGAGATCCTATAAACCTTCCTTACTTCTTTCACAAAACCCTGACGAAGATGGAAAGACAAGTGAAAGCCCAACCTGCTAAGGTTATCAACAGATTATCACATCAAGGGATAATTACTCTTCTTGTGAGAGAAGCTCTGTAGAGGAAACAAATTGAGTGGGGTTTCTTTTTGTTTTGGAATGAATTTCAAACAGAAATACCACCAGAGGCAGAAACTAAGAAAGCTACAGGAAGAAAAACTCCTACTCCAAAGAGCAGTCACAGGAAAAGGAAAGGAATCTCAATACCAAGAGATCCCATAAAATCATCCCCTAGAAAGAAGGAAGGAATCAAGAGGAAATTACAGTTTGAAGATAAACAATCTAAAAACCCTGCCACAGTAAAAAACCTTCTAAATCTACCTTACAGTGATTCTGAAAGAGAACAGGAGGTGGCAGAGACATAGGATAACATGCAGACTGAACAGGATGCAGATTTTCGTTCAAATCTACCTTCACTAGATCCTCCAGAGGCCCATAGGCAACCATAAGTAGAAGCCTCCTCAAGCAGACCTAAAAAATCTAGAACACGGAAAATCAACAAGCTCCTGCAACAGGTTTATGAGATGGAAGTCCTAGAAAGGGTGATCAAAAAAGCCAATACAGATCTCACTGACAGAAATGCAGAACTATTCCAATTGAATCAAACCCTCAAGGAGAAGCATGATAAAAGTAAATATAGAAACAGGGTACTGATCAGAGAAAACATGAAGCTGTATGGACAGCTCAGGATCTTGAGGTTGAATTTAAAGCAGCTTCAATCACCAGCAGAGGAGCAGACCGGATTGGAAACTTTGGCTAATTTAGCTACAATTATGATGGACACACCAGAACACCCCATACAGCCAGTAGAAGTTCATAGGTCTACAAGAACAAGGGCTACCTCATCTAAGAAACCCCGAGCATCAAAAAAGGGATCTAAGGTGAGCATTTTTGCAAATTTTGAAATTTTCTCAAAGATGCATTTTCGGTGGTTTAGGCGAACATGATGATTTTTCATTAACCACCGAAAGTTGTGCTTTCGGTAGTTGATCCACCCAAAATCTTTCCAAGTTAACCACCAAAAGCCTGTCATGTTCAGAATAATCAATTTTTTGCACAAATCAAGGTTTTTTGAGTGGAAAAGG
Organism: Picea engelmannii; assembly: GCA_009831015.1. Classification (NCBI taxonomy): domain Eukaryota; kingdom Viridiplantae; phylum Streptophyta; class Pinopsida; order Pinales; family Pinaceae; genus Picea; species Picea engelmannii. The sequence goes on from ML802444.1 coordinate 40,745, forward strand.
TTTGAAATATTTTCTAATGAACATCTGATGAATTATCAAGACAAAGCCAACAGTTATTTTTGACAGATTGTTGAAAGAAGAGGTGTTCTAAAGTTTTTTGATGTCTTTAGACAAGACAAGAAATCTGGGCATTTTGCCATCTCAACAAATTCGAATTTGCCTCTCTTGGAGAGTCATCATTTAGCCTTGGGAGTCTATCCTGCACTTCACCAACAATCAAGAAGAGAGAATGACCATGAAATCTGGGATTGACCTCATTTTTGGGGATCATCCCACATATTTTGCAACTGAATTTTAAGTTACTATCTTTAGTATATTTGATCCTTGTTTTCAGGATCTCAGAACTACTTTGTAAAGCTATAAAGCTTAGGATAGAAGATGAACCAAGGGTTCGATGTTGGGTTCTATATGTTGCTACTGTAAATGTGACTTATTCTTAATATATTAAGCATTGCAATCTTCCTTCATCTGTGCTGTCAGACTTTTTCTCTTCTGTTCTCTGATATCTTATGAGTGAATGATTTCTTTATTGGCACTTATTCAATATACATGTGATTGTCATCTCACTAATTGATTAATTAAGTTAAGAATCATAAGTTATCTCCTTAGTTTTAAAATCCATTGTGCTTGTTTTTATATGAGTATAATCTGGTTCAATAGCTATCTTCTCTTCTATTTAATCAACCCTTGTCTGATTGCATTCCTAGAAGGCCTTGTGATATTTGATATCTCTAGACAGTCTTAAAGACATAGTCCAGTCCCTAGATATTCATCTTGATCCAAAAACACATCCATTATTAAGAAAATAGTTCCCAAAAAGAGTAAGTTACGAGGCATCTCCGACTTACAACCTAGGAGAGTTTCCTAGAGTGATAACAAATTGGCATCGTTGCTGGGGAGAGGAGATCGAAGCTTAGCTTCTCTGGGAGACGAAATAAATCTAGTTCTTGATGATAGACAAGAAGTAGACACTATCGGTTGTACATTTTCTATCTGGTGACTCCATTGAAACGAAGTGGCTCTAAAAAGAGCTCACACCAGGGCGAACCAAGAAGGCCCATTGACAGCACCAGTTCCTGATCCCGAGAAGATCATCAGTAAGGGAAAAGCTTTGCAAATACAGGCTTTTGGATCTGCTAGGGAAGTAGATTTAGGTATTCAAATTGATACTCATCCTTCCATATCTAAAAAGCCTTTGGTTGAATCCCCTGCTGAAACTCAAAATTCTCAGGAAATTGAAAATTCATCTCAAGTTTCTAAGGTAGAAGAACCTTCATTTTCTTATAATATTACTGACTCTGTTCTTGAGGTTGACATTTCATCCCATCCAAAAGAATTGAATACAGAATCCTCTCAACAGAAAGAAAATTCTTCTTCATCTTCTTTCGATTCTTCACCCATCAAACCTTCGAAAGATGTCTTATACACTCACACCAATCTGCCTGTTCTTGAAGATATTCTCCATGATCTGTCCTCTAAAGGTGAAGAAAATTTAGCGTTGTTGCTTGGTCAATTTTATAAAGCCTCTTATTTTTCACCGATTTCTGAAACTTCTGCTCAAGGTGAAGTGAGACAACCATTCTATTCTAATTCAGGCATCTCATCTCCTCCGTCATCTCCTACAAGTTCCTCATCTGTATCAATCACCAAGACTGCCATGGCTACCCCTTTGACCAGGATGGAATAGATTTTGGCCAACAGATATGCCCCACTTATATTTCCAAATCCCTTCTCTTCTATGCCAACCGAAGACTATCAGAAATACATGCCAAAGTTTACAGGAGTAGGGGAATATACTGCTGAAGAACATATTGAAGCTTTTTATGCTTATGCAGAAAATATCAATATTTCAGAAGAAGATGTGTGGACTAGATTTTTTGTTTAGAGTTTGGATGCCCAAGCCCGAAAGTGGTTCAAAGAGATACCAGAAAATTCGATCACTAGTATTGAACAATTAGATGAGGTATTCTTGAAACACTGGGGAGAACAAAGAGATCTGTTATACTACATTTCTGAGTTTGGAAATTTGAAGAGAGAAGACGGAGAGTCGGTCTCAGACTTCATCAAGAGATTTAATAAGATGTTTGGTAAGATCCCTGCAGATATTAAACCAAGCGACGCATCGGCAAAGATCACATTCTCTGCTACCTTTGATTCATATTTTTGTCTTATTCTTAGAGAAAGACGATCAGCCACACTTTCTTTAATGCAAGATGTCGCCCTCGAGGTTGAGTCTAACATTACAGCATCTCAGAAGCTTAAAGGAAGGGCTGAGAGGAAGAAGTCTGTTGTTGATTCCTCCTCTTCTTCTAATAATAAAATGGAAAATATGGCTAAGATGTTGGATAGTCTGACATCTGAAATGTCCAAATTGAAAGTCCAAAATCAGCAACCAGCAAGGGCAAAAGAGCCAAATGCTTTTGCCCCAAGAAATCCAAATGCTTTTCCTTACAGAAGGAACAATACACAAGTCCAGATCCTTCAAAGAGACCAGAATGCAGCTGATCATTAGAGGATTAGACCGCCTCTTCAAAATGCAATGTTAGATGAAGAACAACCATCATCTCATGATGAAGTCGAAGATGCAGATGAAATAAACTGTTTTGGTGATGAGAATGATTCTTCATTTTTGACAGAGGTAGACTATGAAGAGGCCCCGATGGATCCGAAAATTTAGGAGGCAAGTGTTGAAGGAGATGTTTACTTGATGGATGATCAGAAAGGTTACAACTTAAGATCCAAGAATGCTGGTCTAAAACCACCCATTGTTGCTCCTGTGAAGAACAAGGAAGATACTGCTCCTGTGAAGAGTAAAGAGGTTGCTGCCAAGTAGCCTCCCGCTCCTGAAAAACAGATTCCCCCTCCAGAAAAATAGCAGAAGAAACAAACTCAACTCCCAGCTAAGGAGCAACTCAGTCTCAAAGCCCCTTCCAATGAGGTAAAGGTTTCAGACAGACCATCTTTTTCTTTCAATTTTGAATCAGAAATTCAAAAAGTTAAGATACCGATGCCTTTAACTGAACTCATGAAGAATGAAATCTTTAAATCAGCCATCCTAAAGTCTCTTGAGCCAAAGACCTCTCCATCAGATGATTTCGTTAACCTACAAGATGATAAGCCTAAAGTGACCATAGGGCCTATGATAGAAGACCGAGATGATTCTTGTCCACCATTTGACATATCCCTAAATGTCCATGACAAAATCCTTCAAAATTGTTTGCTTGATTCTGGGGCATCACATAATCTTATGCCAAAAGCGGTGATGGATGAGCTTGGTCTCGACGTCACCAAACCATATCAATATCTTTTCTCCTTTGATTCTAGGAAATTCAGATGTCTTGGCCTCATCAAAGACATGGTTATAAACCTTGCTCAATTGCCAATGAGAAGCATGGTTATGGATGTGGTGGTTGTTGATATTCCACCTAAGTTTGGGCTTCTTTTGTCTCGTTCATGGGGAAAAAGGTTAGGAGGTACCTTGCATATGGATATGTCATATGCTACAATTCCGTTGTTTGGGGGGGAGATGAAAAGACTTTACAAGGAGAACCAACTTGCTTACATCATCAGTGATGGAAAGAATTATGTCAATCATCCTATCTATGTTGTGGATACAGATTTTGGTTCATTCATCCTTTAGATCGATGATGCTCAATCGACTCCTATGCAGCTAGTGAAGCCTATTGAACAACAATCTGAAGGTGAAGACATTTCAGTCTGGACTATGTACTTTGATGGGGCCAACACTAAGGATTTAGCAGGTGCTAGGGTAGTTCTGATCTCTCCGTTAAAGGAGACTATATCTTTGTCTTTCAAGATCGACTTCAGAACTACTAACAACATAGCAGAGTATGAGGCTCTGCTATTGGGATTAAATTCAGCCAAAGAGATGGGGATAAAAGGTTTGAAGGTATTGGGAGATGCGTACCTCATCATAAAACAGGTAAAAAACACATTTCAAGCTAAGCATGTTAGATTGAAGGCTTACAAGGACGAGGTATGGAAAGTGCGTGACTCTTTTTCTATTTTTTAAATTTCATATATACCAAGGGATATGAATCAGCTCGTTGATTATCTTGTTGTTTCAGCCAACACATTCATTCCGCCCATGCCCCCTAGGCTCAGTTATGAGATTCAAGTAAAATATCGACCATCCTTACCTGACAGTATCAAATATTGGAAAGTTTTTTAGGGTGATGATGAACTTAACAGATTTCTCCAAGTGGTAGAAGAATTTTCTGATTTGCATGTTGACCAACAGAATCTAAATGAATAAGCTAAAGAGACTTGAGCTAAAGAAAAAATTGGGCCAGCATGATATTGTTCAGCTACGCAACAATTATATACCTCGAGGTTTGGTACCCTTGGAAAGGCTTTTTATTCAGAATGATGTTCCTTACCATCTAGACAAAAAGGAGAAAGATCCAGTTGTTCATGAGCATAACATAGGGGGTAAAATCCAGCCCAAACTTATAAATTTGTCTTCCGAGTTGACTGCTGATCAGAAATCCAAATACTGCAGTGTTTTGAAGGAGTTTTCTGATGTTTTTGCTTGGAAATATAGTGATCTAAAGACTTATGACCCTGATATTATTCAACATAAGATACCTCTTGAAAAAGACACCATTCCTTTCAATCAAAACATCAGACCTATCAGTCCTCTTCTACTGTCGGTGATTGAGAGAGAAATTAAAAAACTCCTCGATGCCAAGATCATAATTCCCTTGAGATACTCCAAATGGATTGCCAATCTGGTGATAGTAAGGAAGAAAAATGGTGAGGTCAGATTGTGTGTGGATTTCAGAAACCTAAACAAATGCTTTAAGAAAGACAACTATCCCCTCCCTAAGATGGAACACTTGTTGCAAAGGATTTCAGGGGCCAAGGTCATGTCTTTCCTTGATGGCTTTTCTGGTTACAATCAGATTTCTGTCCACCCTGATGACCAGGAGAAGACTGCATTTACTACTCCTTGGGGTACCTTTATGTATGCCAAGATGCCCTTTGGGTTAATGAATGTCGGAGCCACATTCCAAAGGGCCATGGAAATAGCCTTCGTGGGAGAAAAGGACAAGTTTTTCCTCATATACCTTGATGATATCACAGTATATTCCAGCATCCATGAGGAGCATCTAAAACATCTAAAAAGAGTGTTCTTAAAATGTAGGGAGTTCGGGATCTCATTGAATCCCAAGAAATCCCAGTTTTCTCTAAGGAAAGGTAATCTCTAATGATTGATCCAGCATGGGTGGAGGCAATTCAAAAGATGTCCTTGCCGAGGTCAAAAAAGGACATTCAATCACTGCTCAATAAGATAAATTTTGTTAGAAGGTTTGTGCCAAATTTTGTTGAATTAGTCAAACATATAACATGCATGCTGAAAAAAGGGTCTGAGATAAAATGGACAGACGATGCGAGAAACTCTTTTCAGGATATCAAGCAAGCGATCATCGAATCTCTGACTCTGATCAGCCGAGATTACAGTAAGATTTTCTATGTATTTTCCTTTGCTTCTTATGACACAGTGGCAACAGTTCTTCTACAGAAAGACGATGACAACTTTGATCATCCTGTGGCTTTCTTCAACAAAATACTCAGGGATGCTGAACTAAGGTATGACCCTATCGAGAAACAAGCTTATGCTCTCATAAAAGCTTTAAAATCCTTCAGAATTTATATTCTTCACTCAAAAGTCATCGCATATGTTCCTTCATCTTCTGTAAAAGATGTTTTGACTCAGCCGGATATTGACAGAAAGAGAGCTAGATGGATTGCAAAGATGATTGAGTTCAATATTGAAGTAAAGCCCACCAAATTGGTAAAAGGCCAGGGCCTTGACAAGCTTTTAACGGAGGAAAATCATAAGCTGTTGGATATTAATTTCATAGGAGAAAGTTCAGAAAATTTACAGACAGAGTTGGTAGCGGAAGGGCAGCATGACAGTCAGCAAGTGGCAGAGCACTTGTGATGAAAGAGCATCGACAACTCAGCAAGCGAGCCAGTGCGTGGAGCAGAAAAGACAGCTGGGTAGCGCCAGCATCAAATTTTGAAAACACCTTGAGATTGTTTTGCCGCTCTTTCATGAAGCCATTCATAAAGAAGTGAACTTGTATTGTATTGTAGATAGGAAGGCATTTAATAGTTTTAATGCTGGTAGATAGGAATTGATTGTAGATTTGATAGCTGTAGAATTTGAGAGGGAAAACGAAATATAGGCACCCTCCTTTGTACATTGTAACATTATTCAGATTATCATAGAGAGAAAGCAGAGCAGAGCAGAGAACTTGTGGAGAGCCCTCATGTACAGATTGGATTAATAGAAAGAGATTTTGATTCAATTTCATGACTGGTGTTGTTTCCTCTGTGTATGTGCTTATGTGCTTGTGAATGTTTGTCTTCTTTGTATGCAATTGCTTTGAATATTCTTTTCATGTGGTTTCATAGGATTAATAGAAGTCTGAAAGAGATGAGAATGATTTTCAATTGTTTCTCTGTCTGAGACAAGAAATTCCTGCATAGAGTGCAGATTGAATTCATCCGGATAGAGTGCGTTGATGAGGCTAGACAATTGAACTCTTATTCTCATCTGCCCAGAAGTTGAATTGGGTTGGTAGAGCCATGTAGGTGAAGTGCAGGCCAAGGTTGGAGTATCAGTAGCTAGTCTGAGAAAAGGAAGACAGAGATTACTGTGGCTGCGAGTGCACAAAGTCCGGGTGACTTCAACACTTTGAGAGCTATTGGAGGTCGAGCACGTAGAGCGTGCGAAAGGTCTCGGAAGGATTCAAAGGAATCAAACTCAGGAGGGATAGTTCCCATCCTAAATACTGTGGGAACAGACCTAGGAGGAGTTCCAAACAGAACCGGAGCTTTGGAGCAGGAGAAATCCTCCAGGAGGAGAATCAACAGCCAGGGATCACTGTGGAGAGTCGCGAAATCCCACTGACTGTTAGATATGAGAGGAGCTGCGAGGAAGTAACCCATAGGCGCATGAAGGATAAAATCCTATCGGGGTTTGGCATTCGGCGGTTGACGAGGTGAGGCGCAGACTCGTTGAAATCTCGATTCGTGATTTTCCAAATCAACGGGAGCCGTTGATCAAAGCAGGGACACGTGGCGCAAGATCCCGAGGAGTCGGAGAATCGGGGTTCCGCGTTCGGGGTTTCCGACAACAAGGAAAAATTGCATCGTGGATTCGCAACCCATGAAATCCCAAGGTGACGTGGCAACAAGGGATTCCGGGAGCTAGTGGAATACAGGTGGCGCTGTATCGGGGAATTGGTACCTCGGTACTCGGGGTTTGAAAATACAGAGCGTTGATATCGTGAGTAGCAATATCCCGATAGGGAAGTCCCCGAAGGAGGTGAACCGTTGACCCTTTGACCATCGGGGTTCGGGGTTTCGAATTGCACGAGAACGTGCACACAGGGTTCGCGATATTGCGAAGCCCGATTTCCCGAAGTGACTGTCGGGAGATCAAAAGAGTGTCCTGTGGGGAACAAGAAGTCCCGATATGGGATTTGAAGAGGGTTACAGCTCTTCGGGCCAGTGAAGAGAAGATCCTGGTGAGAGCGGGTTGGACCGTGAGGGTCGCGACTTTGCGTCAGAGTGGTATCAGAGCCTTGAAATCTTGTCTGTATATTTCAGGCGGGAGGAGTGAAGGCGAAAAGGAAGGTACTCTGATACTCACAACTTGTGTCAGAGTGGTATCAGAGCGGGAAGTCTTTTCTTTCAGTAGCAGAGAAGAGAAGACATCATGCCTCCTAGAAGGGAAAGGAAGTCACCTGGTCCAGAAGAAAGGGATGCTCGAAGGAGAGGTAGGCTGCCAGGGAATCCGAAAATAGAGCGCCAAATGCGAGATCTTCGAGCAAGGCTTGAGGAGATGGAGACAGCGCAGAGATGCGGAGTCGGAGCTGGAGAGTTCAGTGATTCCGAGGTTGAAGAAGAAGTTGGACATGATGCAGAAGAGGTCTCAGCAGAGGATGCTTCGATCGAGCGGTTGATCAAGGCCATCGCTAGGATGAGCTCTAAAACCAAGATGGACGTTCCTGTCTATGAGGGGAATCTAGATGTAGAAGAGTTGTTGGATTGGATCTGAGCACTCAACACCTACTTCGATTATGAGGACATCGAAGAGGACAAGAAGGTAAGGCACATTGTTACCAAGTTGAAAGGACATGCAGCCTTATGGTGGGATGAGTTGCAGGCGGATAGGCGTTGCAAAGGCAAATAGAAGATCAAGAGCTGGGACAGGATGATTGCTAAGATGAAAGAAAAATTCATCCCCAGAGATTATCAGATCACACTGTTCAGGCATATGCAGAACCTGAGACAGAAGTTTATGACGGTGAAGGAGTACACCGAGGAATTTTACGGACTCAACATCAGAGCAGGTCATCGGGAGAGTGATGATGAAAAAGTGGCAAGATATCTGAATGGTCTAAGGTATGACATTCAGGATGAATTGAGCATGGTTACCATCTGAACAGTTGAGTATGCGTACCAGATGGCTCTAAAAGCTGAGGAGAAGCTGAGTCGTAAGAAGGGTCAGCGAGGGCGAGGCAGAAGCTAGCCCAGAGGCAAGGTAGTTGCCCAAGAAAGAGCTCAGAAGCCCAAATAGGACTGGAAGAGACCCCAGGGAAAAATGGAAAAAGGTGGAACCTCACAGCAGAGGCAACAATATGTTGAGCCGAGGAGGCAGCATACAGAGCAGGGTGGCGGTTATGCTGATGCAAACACATTTCCTCATACCCGAGGTAGAGGAAGAGGTCGAGGAGGAATCATGACATGTTTTACATGTGGGAAGGACGGACATAAAGCCGTGGATTGTCTAGACAGAAATATGGACAGAAGAGAAGCTCACATCATAGAAGTGCAGAAGCGTGATGCTGAGAACGAAGATGCAGATAGCGGAAGATCGTTGGGGATGCATAAAATCCTTTTGACACTTGAGAAAGAGGTGGAAAGCTCAGTGCAGAGGAGAAGACTGTTCAGGACAGCTTTCACAGCCAAGGACAGGAAATGCAAGGTCATAGTGGACAGCGGGAGCAACGATAATCTCGTTTCATCCGAGATGGTGGAAAAGCTGGAGCTGGAAACAACTAAGCACCCGAGCCCATATAAGGTCTCGTGGCTACAGAAAGGACACCGGGTAAGTGTCACTAAACAATGCTTAGTTAAATTCAATATAGGGAATTATCATGATGAGATTCTATGTGATGTTATTCCCATGGATGTGTGTCATATACTGCTGGGTAGACCATGGCAGTATGACCAAAATGTGGTTCATGATGGGAGGATGAACACATATACGTTGGAGAAGGATGGGAGAACACACAGATTGCTTTCGATAAAGGACAAAGAAGTGAAACTGGAAGTAACCAGCACAATACTTCTCATGAGTGGGAAGGAGCTTCTCAATGAGATGGAGAAGAACAAAGATCCGCAATTCTTTGTGGTCAGGAAATCGAGAATTGTCCTAACTAGCACAAGAGTGGACGACTTGCCAGGAGAGATTCAGGAACTGCTGGGAGAGTTCGTTGATATCATCGTGGACGAACTACCTCATTCGTTGCCACCGATGAGGAGTGTAAGTCACCACATTGATCTCATTCCAGGAGAAAGTTTGCCCAATAAAGTTGCGTACAGGTTGACACCTCAGGAGAACGAGGAGGTCAAAAGGAAAGTGCAGGATTTGCTGGATAAAGGACTAGTCAGGGAAAGTCTTAGTCCATGTGATGTTTCGACAGTACTGAGTTCAAAGAAGGATGGAGGCTGGAGAATGTGTACAGACTCCAGGGCGATAAACAAGATCACCATCAGATACAGATTTCCACTGTCGAGAATGGATGATCTGATGGATTGCCTAAGTGGGGCAAATTATTTTTCAAAGATAGATTTGAGGAGCGGATATCATCAGATCAGGATGAGAGAAGGAGATGAATGGAAGACAACATTCAAGACAAATGAAGGATTGTACGAATGGTTGGTCATGCCGTTTGGTTTGACAAACGCGCCGAGCACATTCATGAGGCTGATGAATGAAGTCCTGAGGGAATTCATTGGAAAATTTGTGGTCGTGTATCTGGATGATATATTGATTTTCAGTAAGACCAAGGCTGAACACTTGAAACATTTGGCCATTGTGATGAGAAGGCTACAGCAGGAGAAGCTGCTGATCAATCTGAAGAAGTGCTTGTTCATGCAGATAGAACTCATTTATTTGGGTTTTGTAATCTCAGTGAATGAGTTGAAGATGGATCCTGAGAAGGTGAACGTGATAAAGAATTGGCCATCGCCAAGGAATGTTTTCGAGGTGAGGAGTTTCCATGGACTGGCTAGTTTCTACAGGAAATTCATTCAGAATTTTAGTGGAATTAGCACCGCGATGATGGACACAGTAAAGAAGCGACATAAAGTTTTTCATTGGACAACAGAGGCTGAAAGGAGCGTCAATCTGTTGAAGCGAAAGATCACAGAGCAACCGATTCTTGTGTTGCCTGACTTTCAGAAAACATTTCAGGTGAAATGTGATGCTAATGGGTATGCTGTTGGAGGGGTCTTGAGTCAGGATGACAGACTTGTTGCATATTTCAGCGAGAAGCTGGATGATGCAAAGATGAAATACTCCACATATGATAAAGAGTTTTATGCCATCATACAGGCATTAAAGAAGTGGAGGCATTACTTGATACCCAAGGAATTTGTATTGTACAGCGATAATCATGCATTGTAGTTTGTAAGTCAACAGGAAAAGTTGAATCAAAAGCATGCTAAATGGGTAGAGTACATGCAAAATTTCACATTTGTCATTAAACACATTTTAGGAACTTCTAACAAAGTGATTGATGCTTTGAGCAGGAAATGTTTGTTGTTGTAGGAATTCAGAGTCAAGACATTGGGTTTTGAAAATCTGAAGGATATGTATGCAGGAGATACAGACTTCGGAGAAGCATATGAAGCAGACGAGAACCCAGTTCTTAGGGATCAGAGTCCTTGGATAGATTACCTGATTCAGGATGGATTGCTGTTTAGGGGCAATCAGCTGTGCATTCTGAATTGCTCCATGAGGGAGAATTTGGTGAAGGAAAAACACAGTGGAGGCTTAGCAGGTCATTTTGGACATGACAAAACACTCGCCAAGCTGAGTGAATCATATTTCTGGACAGGAATGCATGCATATGTAAAAAGGTTTGTTGACAGATGCAGGATATGTCAACATTCGAAGGGCCGAAAGCAGAATGTTGGGTTTTATCAGCCATTGTCCATACCCGAGAGGCCATGGGAGGCAATTAGTATGGATTTTGTTCTGGGCTTACCGAGGACGCAGAGAGGAGTTGATTCCATCTTTGTGGTGGTGGACAGGTTTTCTAAAATGGCACATTTCATACCGTGTCAGAAGACCAGCGATGTGACCCACATCATGAACTTGTTTTTCAAAGAAATCGTTAGACTGCATGGATTGCCGAGAAGCATAGTCTCGGACAGGGATATGAAATTCATAGGTCATTTTTGGAGGACACTATGGAAGAAGCTGGGAACTAATTTGGCATTTAGTTCAGCATACCATCCGCAGACAGATGGACAGACAGAAGTAGTGAACAGAAGTCTGGGGGATTTATTAAGAAGCTTGGTGACAGAGCACCACAGCAGTTGGGACCAGATATTGCCACAGGCAGAATTCGCGTACAACGATTTAGTGAACAGGAGTACAGGAAGAAGCCCATTCCAAATTTTGTATGGAACATAGCCGAGGGGAGTTTCTGAGCTCAGGGAGTCAGGACAGGCTGAAACTAGCAGCGCTTGTGCAGAAGAATTCGCTGAGGCGATGGAGGAACTTCACACGAAGGTGAAGCAGCGACTGCAGAAATAAAATCAAGAGTATAAGCACAGAGCCGATCAGTGGAAGAGGAAACTTCAGTTTGAAGTTGGGGACATGGTTCTGGCACACCTAAGGAAAGAGAGGTTCCCAAGGGGAACATACAACAAGCTCAAGATGAAGAAAATTGGGTCGTGCAAAATCCTCAGGAAGTTCGGGGAGAATGCATATGAACTTGAGTTGCCAGAGGGCATCGGGATATCTCCGCTATTCAATGTCTCGGATTTATACCCATATAGGGATAGGGAAGCAGGAGTTGAGAGTGATGAACAGCCAGACATCCAGTGGCAGAAGCAGATGCCGATAGCTGAAAAGCCACAGATGGAGTGCATACTAGACAAGCGAGTAGGAAAGAAGATCAGGTGCAAGAAGTATTTTGAGTACCTTGTGAAATGGAAGAACCACCCAGTGGAGGATGCCAGCTGGGAGACAGAGGCAGTGATACAGAAACATGGTCACACCGTACAGGAGCTCATGGACAGGAGCCCATGAAATATTTCAAGCCGAGGAGTATGATGCAGGAGCATCGACAACTCAACAAGCAAGCTAGCGCGTGGAGCAGAAAAGACAGCTAGGTAGCTCCAGCATCAAATTTTGAAAACACCTTAGGATTGTTGCGCCGCACTTTCATGAAGCCATTCATAAAGAAGTGCACTTGTATTGTATTGTAGATAGGAAGGAATTTAATAGTTTTAATGTTCGTAGATAGGAATTGATTGTAGATTTGATAGTTGTAGAATTCGAGAGGGAAAACGGAATATAGGCACCCTCCTTTGTACATTGTAACATTATTCAGATTATCATAGAGAGCAAGCAGAGCAGAGAAGAGAACTTATGGAGAGCCCTCATGTACAAATTGGATTAATAGAAAGATCTTTTGATTCAATTTCATGACTAGTGTTGTTTCCTCTGTGTATGTGCTTATGTGCTTGTGAATGTTTGTCTTCTTTGTATGCAATTTCTTTGAATATGCTTTGCATGTGGTTTCAGAGGATTAATAGAAGTCTGAAATAGATGAGAATGAGTTTCGATTATTTCTCTGTCTGAGCCAAGAAATTCCTGCATAGAGTGCAGATTGAATTCATCCGCATAGAGTGCGTTGATGAGGCTAGACAGTTGAAATCTTATTCTCATCTTCCCATAAGTTGAATTGGGTTGGTAGAGCCGTGCAGGTGAAGTGCAGGCCAAGGTTGGAGTCTCAGTAGCTAGTCTGAGAAAAGGAAGATAGAGATTACTGTGGCTGCGAGTGCACAGAGTCCGGGTGACTTCAACACTTTGAGAGCTGTTGGAGGTCGAGAACGTAGAGAGTGCGAAAGGTCTCGGAAGAAGTCATAGGAATCAAACTCAGGAGGGATAGTTCCCGTCATAAATACTGTGGGAACAGACCTAGGAGTAGTTCCAAACAGAACCGGAGCTTTGGATTAGGAGAAATCCTCTAGGAGGAGAATCGACGGCCAGGGATCGCTGTGGAGAGTCGCGAAATCTTGCTGACTGTTAGATCTGAGAGGAGCTGCGAGGAAGTAACCCGTAGGCGCATGAAGGATAAAAGCCTATCGGGGTTCGGCATTGGGCGGTTGACGAGGTGAGGCGCAGACTCGTTGAAATCGTGATTCATGATTTCCCGAATCAACGGGAGTCGTCGATCAGAGCAGGGGCACGTGGCGCAAGATCCCGAGGATTCAGAGAATCGAGGTTCGGCGTTCGGGGTTTCCGACAACAAGGAAAACTTGCATCGTGGATTCGGGACCCACGAAATCCCGAGGTGACGTGGCAGCGAGGGATTCTGGGAGATAGTGGAATACAGGTGGTGCTGTATCGGGGAATTGGTACCTCAGTACTCAGGGTTTGAAAATACAGAGCATTGATATCGGGAGTAGCAATATCCCGATAGGGAAGTCCCTGACGGAGGTGAAACTTTGACCCTTTGACCATCGGGGTTTGGGGTTTCGAATTGCACGAGAACGTGCACACAGGGTTCGCGATATCGCGAAGCCCGATTTCTCGAAGTGACTGCTGGGAGATCAAAAGAGTTTCCTGTGGGGAACAAGAAGTCTCGATACAAGATTTGAAGAGGGTTACAGCTCGTCGGGCCAGTGAAGAGAAGATCCTGGTGAGAGCAGGTTGGACCGTGAGGGTCGCGACTTTGCGTCAACTTGTCTTCCTGTGAATGGTATTCTGGCATCATACATTTTTTACAAAAGCTTGAAGTTCCCCTTAAACTCAGTTTGACTCAAGCTCAAGATCTTAAGCTCAGAGCTATCAAATTCTACATTTACAATAATCTATTATATTGGAGAGACCCTGCTGGTTTGCTTCTCATATGTTTAGATAAAGAAGATTCTGTCGAAGTGACACATTAGTTTCATTCAGCTGTTTGCGGTGGTCATCATTACTGGAAGACTACTGCCCATAAAATCTTGGGGGCTGGATATTATTGGCCTTTCCTCTTCTCAGATGTGTGTGCATTCGTCAAATCTTGCAACAAATGCCAAAGATTTACCGGTAAGCAATAGCTAAAATCTTTACCCTTGAGACCTATAGTGGTGAATGGCCCTTTTTAGCAGTGGGGTTTAGATTTTATAGGTGAGATAAATCCTTCATCCAGTGGTCATCACAAGTGGATTTTGGTAGCCACAGATTATTTCACAAAGTGGATAGAGGCGATTCCCACCCGGAACGCTACACACCAGGTAGTCATGAAGTTTCTCTATGAAAATATTTTGAGCAGATTTGGTTTTCCCAAGAGGCTGGTAACAGATAATGCGACAACGTTTAAAGCAGAAGCATTGGTAGACATGTGTGAATCAATGGGCATCCAGCTGGTACACTTGAATCCCTATTACCCTCAAGGTAATGGCTTGGCTGAATCATCAAATAAGAGCTTGATCAAAATCATAAGAAAATTGTTAGAGGAAAATAAAAAGAATTGGGATTCCAAATTGAAATTTTCTCTGTGGGCAGACAGAGTAACTATTAAAAAATCCATGCTATTTTTCCTGTTCAGTTAGTTTTTCCTGTGGCTAAGTTCTTTCAGGAAGAGCAGACCGAATCAAATGACATGGTTAGAAGGATGCTTGATTTGGTGGAACTACAACAAGCTCGTGAATAGTTAGTGGACAGATCAGAAGCTCATCAGATGAAGATCAAAAAGACTTTTGACAGAAAGGTGAAGGTGGAAAGTTTTCAGATCAGTGACTGGGTTCTAAAATGGGATGCTCTTAGAAAGGACAAAGGAAAGCATAAAAAGTTTGATTCCTTGTGGACAATACCTTTTATGATTACTCAGGTGCAAAATAACAACACTTTCATTCTGCAGAATCTGGAAGGCGAAGAAATGTTTGGTGGCCCGGTAAACGGGTGATTTTTAAAACTCTATTTCGTCTAAGGCTGTGAAGCCTAGACATTGTAATGTTAGTCTTAGTTTTTATTTTTGAATAACTCCATGCCCAATGGAAACACTAGAAGATAGTTTAGTTTTTAGGTTCTTTTTCAGGATAGGCATTGATTCCATTTTAAAAATAAATCCTTGATCCAACCATTTTGAACAATTTATATATACATACGAATTTGTTTTTTTGAAAATGGAATATTTGTTTTGCTGTAAATATATTGAATTCAACATTGACCTATGCATAAAATAAGAAATGTACACATTTATATTTCATGAAAAATATATCAAGTTCAACCATTTAATCCATGTATTATTCAAGAGAAATATTTATTTACATGAATAGAGTCTCAAATTAATCAATTAGGTCACATACAAAATCAGAATATTACATCAAATTTCATTTAATATTAAAAACTAGAACAATGGAAATACCGTAGCCATAAAATTTGATAGTTGGTTGAGTTTGATCTTCAATCTAGAGCCTGTGAAATATTCTTCCTTTCTTTCTAATCATAAGACTTCAACAGTACCTCCCAACCAACGCTACAGGTACTCTTCTTCCCCCTTAGCCCCCTAAGCCGCAAAGGGGTCACACACAGAAAAATAGATTTCAATAGAACAAGATTTCCCTCATAAGGAGAGGCTTCCACCTATTGTACAAGCTTGTATCCCAACTTACACAATTAAACTTACTCAATAAAATTTTAACAACATTTCATTCATCCAACAATATGGTAATTTCTCTCTTCCTCACCATTCCTTTTATAAGAAATTTCACTTTGACACTTGTCATCTCATGCACAATTAGCTAATTTTTAATAATTTAATCATATATTATTCACCCCAACACATGTCATACTATCCCCAAGTTGCACATGTTTGATCCCTTTTTAATTTAAATAATTAAGCATTTTCCCTCACACCCATAATTAGTTCCTAGATTTCCTCCTAGTTGTCTGTGAGTTCCCCAAATTCTCTTTATTTGTTTCCCATCACTAATTTTCAGTTTGAATTTGATTAGGACTCTACTTCTAGTTAAGCTTAGAGTCTAGATTGACTTAGGATTCTAACTCCATGTTGACTACACATTCTCTCATGAAATGCTTTTGTTTTAATTAAAAAAATCAGTTTTATTAATTCCATGCACACATTATGCACATGCATAAATTTTATTCACATTCTCCCTTCACTAGAGTTTATTTAGTCTAAAATCCCTTAACCCATTTTACAATTTTACTGAGTCAAAACATCTAGGCTTAAACTTTTGATTATATTATTTAGTTTAGAACTAAATAATAATTTATACTTTCTTTTCTACAAGGTCTAAGTATTCAATTTATTTTCTAGGGTCCTCTACTTTTTTATTGACTCACATGTATTCATGCGACATTACCTTCAAGACACACCACCATGATTCAAGGGTTCCACTCATCATTGACTTAGTTTGGAAGTTGTCTGACACTTGGATTCAATACTCCACTTGTTGACCTTGTCTGAGACTAAGGGATTACTGAGGAATACATAATATGCCTTATTGCACTCCCCTCAAGAATCCTCATGAGCGATTGTCTCATTCTTCCCTCATGACATCATGAACCTCTCGGGACAAGGTAGTCATAACCTTTAATTCAGGTCACAACAAGAGTTCTAGTAGGCTATGATAGGGACACTACCACACCTATCCCTTATCCATCTAGTATCTGTGTATGACCCATTTACTCCATATGTGAGTCGGATTACCAAGAATAACCATGCATGCATCCACTGAAAAAGACATTATTAATAATTCATATATATGAAATCCATATTGAAATCATCATCAACAATATATGCATATAAATCAAGCACTCAAAACCAATGTAAAATTCCACTCCGCGACTCATACCAGAGTCCAAGGAAGTTTTTCAATGTTATCATCATCCTCAACATGTCACATTTGTTGGACACTCAGGAAACCTCATCATAATACCTGGCAATTTTATACAGTAATATAAATAACATATCAATTTCAATTATAAAGCATATCATAAACACATAAACCAAACTGATAATCATAATGTACCATGTTTTTAACCGTATTACTTGTTTGCAAGTATGTTCAAAGGATAAGTCAATGGATGAAAAAGTAAACAGTGGAACTGGATGTTACATACACCCCCTCTTGTTTTAAACTTTGTCCTGAAGTTTGTACAATCAAATAATGAAAGCAATAAATGTAGCTGATATTAATCTTTATATCAAACTATCAAAATGAATAATGAAATAAATGATGCATTTCATATGCGTCCTCCCAAGTAGCATAATGAGGACTATAATTCTCCCACTAGACCTTGACTTGATTGCCCAATTGATGCCATATTTGTATAGCGCATTGGACTAGTATGCGTATTGGCTATGCCATGAGAGCACCCATTTCTGATACCTACATTGAACTCATGTCAATAATGTGTGACAGATCTGAAATATAATGTTGTAAAAATGAAACATGAAATAGATTGTGGATACATCTCAAAGAATCAGGTAAGGCTAGTCGGTAATCCATGGGTCCTTTCCTTTCTACAAATTATAAAGGTCCCAAAAACCTTGGAGAGAGTTTAGAACCCTTTCCAAACTTAATTTAACTCATATACGACTTCATCCGCCAGAACAATTTATCACCAACCTCAAAATTGCAGTCTATACGATGCACATCTACATAAATTTTATGTCGGTCTTGCGCTTCTTTAATCCTTTTCCTTATGGATTGCATCCGATATTCCATTTCCTAAATCACTTATGGTCCCACCAGGACCCTATCCTCTAGTCGACCATAACTTAGACGTGTCCTACATGGTCGTCTGTATAGAAACTCAAAATATACCATCCTTATCGTACGATGATTACAATTGTTATACATAAATTCTACCAATGGTAAAAATTCTTCCCATCGTTTCTATTGATCCATCACATGCATTCGTAGCATATATTCTATAATTTGATTCATTCTTTTAGTTTTTCCATCTGTCTCAAGGTGATATGTTGTACTAAAATTTAATTGCGTTCCAAAAGCCTCTTGGAAACTAGTCCAAAAAATGTCCAATGAATACCAATCCTCTATCAGATATCATCTTCCTTGGTACACCATGCAATATTACAATTCTGTTATCAAAATTTTCATCTATATCCAGTGCTTGATATGTCGTACAAGCTGGGATAAAATGCGCACTCTTCGTCAAAATGTTCACAACTACAAAAACATAATCATGTTTCCTTTCCATCAATAGCAACCCAACAATAAAATCCATCGATATAACTTCCCATTTTGATTCAAGAATCATATGTGGCTGTAATAATCCTGTTGGATGTCTATGTTCAACCTTCACATTCTAACATTCTAGACATCTCACCATGTAGTTAACTATATCTTTATTCATTCCTTTCCAAAAGAATAATGTTTTAAGATCTTCCTTCATCTTCGTGATGCTAGGATGAGCCATATACACTGCTCGATGAGGTTTGTTCAAAATTAAGTTTCTCAATTCGTCATTTGGTGGTACATAAATTATTCCATTGTATCTTAGTAGTCAGTCACTATCAAAAAAATATCCCTCATATCTAGGTATCGTCACATTATCTTGTTTGATATTGTCTTTTACTTCCTTGTCCCAGGCATCATCAATTTGTAATGCTAAAATATTTTCTCGAAGATTCGTCCTTAACGAAATTACTAAGAAAATGTGTGATCCACGACTCAATGCATATGCTACTCTGTTAACTGTTCCATTAATATACATGATCTTAAAATGGTATTTGCTTAAAAGTTCTGACTAATGTCTTTGTCAAGCATTCAATTCACTTTGATTAAAAATATGTTGTAATCCACTGTGATCATTTTTTGCTTAATTTTCGTCCAATAAGATAATGTCTCCAAAATCTCAAGGCATAAACAATCACTAATGATTCCAAGACGTGCATAGCATAATTCGCTTCATGCCTTCTTAGTTTCCTTGAAATATATGTTATAAATCGACCTTCTTGCATTGATATTCCACTGAATTCTTCCTTTGACACATCTATGCATGCCAATAATTCCTTGTCCATATCCAAAATTTTCAATATCGATGTTGTTGTTAATAGTTCTTTAAGCTTTTGAAATGCTTCCACTCACTACTATGACCATATGAATTTTTTTTTCTTCTGTAGTATACCTAGGGAGGTAATATGGGGAACCTATAGAGGTACCCAATGGGAATTTAGTTATGTGTTATTAGTGGAAGTCATTTAATATATGAGAATGTGGTCATTCAATGTAAGGTAGACTAGGCCCACTATATTAATAAATGCCCACTATGGTAGTTATATGTAATAAATGTGAGAAATATCTCTAGAAGGTTCGTAGGATATAGAGAGATCTATATAAAGAAGTGTAAGAAATGTAATAAAATATAGTGAAGAATATTGTGATTGTACAAGAAAGGATTGCTTGAGGAGTGTTATCCTTCCTTAAGTATTAAGATATGGTGTTACCCTACCTCAAGGGTTTTGTCTACATTCTTTTGTTCATTGTTATTGTGAATGGTTTGGTTTTTATTATTGGTTTATTGTTGAGATTTATCTTCAGATATATTCAAGTACTTAACAAGTGGTACTAGAGCACTTTTACAAATTGCTAAGAACCCAAAACTTGAATAACAAATACACCAGAATAGATACAAGAATAATATATGAAAACAATCACCACACAAGATATATGGAACAATATAAAAAACCACCACTTTATTATATCAAAACCCCTGGGGTGGGGTAACACCATATATTAATCCTTAAGGAAGGATAACACTCCTCAAGTAATTCTTTCTTATATAATCACAATATTTTGCACTATGTTTCATTACATTGCTTACACTTCTTTATATATCTTTCTATATCTCATGATTGAGGGGGCCAAATTTTTTATATTTTTTGGAATGTTTTTCCTTAAAATCTATGCCATTTTCAACCACCGACATGAGTTTTGGACTGATTTAGCATCAACGGATTTTTTAGCTTTTTGTTAAACTTTCACGCCTGTTTTCAGGAATTTTGTTGTCATTTATTTTCTAACTATTTCAATCAGTTAGGGTTCCTAACTCTTCGGATTCCCCTTTGTATGCACTTGATCACAGTCCTTAAAAGGACCTCATTGTAAAGATTTATTTTTGTACCATTGATGAGACCTGTTGGTCGAAACTAGTTTGGTTTATACAAAATATTTTCTTTATGATATTATTTTCTCAATTATTATATATTTCACATAATATTCGTTGTGTCCTTTCATCTTTTGGGTCTTATGCATTTCCATATCTGGTTCAGTTTACTTTATTGTTTTGGTATCGCTAGCCTATTACACATTTGTTTAAACCTATTACCAATTGTAAAGGAAGTGTGTAAAGCAATAGAAGTTTTGGAAATTGTGCACTCATATACATGTTGACCAATGTCAACCTCTTCACTAAGATGGAGAGTAAACCTCATATGATTTCAATATATTCTACAGAGAGGTCGAGATTAGAAGGGAGCTCACTACTCCCTACAATCCTCACCAAAATGGTGTAGCATAAAGAAAGAACCAATCCATTGAAGAATATATTAGGGAAATGATGAATGACCAGAATATATCCATATTTTTATGGGGAGAAGAATCTATGATAGTTTTATATGTTAAGAGTATAAGTCCTCATCATATATTGAAGAACATGACTCAAGAAGAAGCCTTGTCCAAAAAGAATCCAAGTGTTGAACACTTGAGGATATTTGGTTGCCCTCTCTATATTCATGTTCCCAAGGATAAAATAAAGAACTTGGAACCTTCAGGAAATAAGGGCATATGTTTTGTATATATTGAGTCATTAAAATTTTACATAATCTATGTCCCAGGTCAAGAGAAGGTTGAAATCAGTAGAGATGTGACTTTTCATGAAAATATTGGCTTCAGGAAATCTATAGAAGATTCCATGGATCCCAAATATGAAGAATAAAATGAAGGTCCCAAGAAAGAAACTACATGTTCTCCAGAACATCTCAATGTAGAACCTTTCACCTTTGAAGAAGCAGTCAAAAAGAAAGAATGGAAGAAAGCTATGGTAGAAGAATATCAATCCATCATGGAAAATGATGTACGAAAATTATGCCTAGACCTGAAGGAAAGTATGTAGTCACTTCAAAATTGGCTTACAAGATAAAACATGAAGTAGATCGGAGTATCAATAAATACAAGGTGAGATTTGTGTCTAGAGGATTCTCCTAGTAGGAGGGCGAAGACTATGATGAGAATTTTTTTTTAGTTTTTAGAGACACCTCTATTTAATTATCATATTTCTTCCAACATCCATGGGTTGAATTTGACATAAAATGGATGTAAAGACCACTTTTCTAAATGGAGTAATTGAGGAAGAAGTATACATAGAGAAACCTCAAGGTTTTGAGGTACACTTGAGAGAAACACATGTATGAAGAAGGCCTTGTATGGAATCAAGAAAGATCCAAGAGCTTAGTATGCATGAATTGACAATTAATTAATGAGACTTGGATTTTCCAAGAGCTATGTTGATCCATATCCTTATTACAAGGTTGTGAACGATGCACCTATGACTCAGCTACCATATGTTAATGATTTGTTTCTGATAGGTGCAAAGCCTCTCATTATTCAGTGTAATATGAAGTTATCCTCTGAATTTGATATGAAGGATATTGGTCTCATAGATTATTATTTGAGACGATAAATATGGCAGAAGCATGGTGAAATCTCTTTGGGGCAAGGGAAGTATGTTGTAAAGATCCTTTAGAATTTTGGGATGATGGATTTAAAATCCATGGAAACTCCCATGGTGAAAGATCCGAGGAATTTGAGAGAATCTAATTCTCATCCAATAGATTCATCCCCATACTAACAGTTTATTGGCTCATTGATGCATTTGATTAATACATGGTCGAAAATTTGCTTTGTTGTGAACATGTTGACTCAGTTCCAAGTGGAAATTAGACATGAGCAGTGGATAGATGAAAAGCACATTTTGAGATATCTTTGATGGATGCTAGATTATGGTTTGAGATATTCCTAAAACAATGACATACATATGCATGGATTTACTGGTTCAGATTGGGCATGGAGTACAGGTGACAGAAAGAGTACTTCTAGTATATAATTCAGTTTGGTCTCTACTATGATATAATTTGATAGTAGAACATAGAAGTATGTTGCACTCAACATTGCAGAAGCAGAGTATATTGCAGCTTGTGATGTTTGTAGGAAGAAATATGGCTCTGTAATCTAGTTTTGGACTATTTGATTAGGTGTTGGATTTGATTGTGATATATTGTGATAATTAGAGTTGTGTGAATCTTTCAAAGAACCTTGTGTTCCATGACAAGTCGAAGCACATTAAGATCAAGTATTATTTTTTTCGTGATAAAATCCATAGGGGAGAAGTGATTCTACAGTACATCTCCACCAATGAGAAGACAACTGATATTTTGATGAAGCCTATGTCCAAGATAAAATTTGCATACTTGAGGGGCAAGCTGGGACTTGTGGAGATACCTCCCTTGGCTTAAAGGGAGAATACAACTTCCTCGATTGGGAGGGAATGATGATATATGGCATCCTGGATAGTTAGTGTGTTGGTGGACAGACATTCTCTAGGTGGAGAATGGTCCATGAAGAACATATTGCTGGTGGGAAGACATTCTCCCTATGGAGAATGGTATATGTCGAAATATTGTTGATGTACCATGGACAACTATTTTCTTGGGGAATTTCTCGGAAAAATAGAATGGTCCAGGATAATTATTCTCCTAGGGATTTTCCTGGATAGATAAAATGGTCTGTCTCACTAAGTTCACAATAGTGACTAGAGTGGGGATATTGGTACATGACAAACATTTTCCCCGAGTTCACAGTAGTGGCCAGAGGGGGGAAAATGGTCTAGGACAATCATTCTTTTTTGACGTATGTTTGTATTAGAAGAATGGTTCTTATAGCCCATGGCATGGATTTTAGCATCTAGGAGGACATCCATTCTTCTAGGACGTATGTCTCGATTAGAAGAATGGTCCTTGTAGCCCATTGCAGAGCTTTCAATATCTGTTGGGAAAATCATTCTTCTTGTGTTACAAGTAGTGACAAGGATAGGAAGTATGGTCCCTATATCACTTTGTTGAGTGAGTGACTTATGAAATACACTATGTTAAGTGCGCTAGGTTCAACACATGACTCATTCATCATCATGCCCGATTACTTAGGAAGAGTATGGCCTCGAGAGATGATGTAGACGATGATATGATTTGATGTCAGGCTATTGTTGTATTTCATGGTGATAGTTTGTGTAGCTATTAGTTTATTGAAGTGGATACCGTGTTTCTATGGACAATAGCTATGTGCTACTATGGTGGATGTGTTTCACTGGTAGTGACTTTGTGTCACTAGATAGTAGTTGTGCGCTACTGGGAGTGGTTGTGTACCACTGGATAGAAATTGTGTGCTGCTATGGATTGAGACTATTGTGATCTATTGGATGGAATTGTAGTAATTGTGTACTACTACATGATTTCCATGGAGACTAATAGTAGTGTTGAAGGTGTTTCCTAGGCTGGTGTGCCAACCAATAGTGTTGGAGGTGATTTCCAGCTATATGGAGAGTGACGATGATGCTCGTGACTTGATCTATGTGATCACGAGATAGCCTCTATGGATATCATGATGCTATCTGTATAAAGGTATGCAAGATTATGTGAGCCTTTCCCATACCATGTGAAATGGATGGAAGGTCTTAATACCATTAGAGTTATTACCTCCCTAGCTAGGATGGAGTGTTAATATTATGGTAGTTGTGGGAGGTATTAATCTCCATGTGTAACCTTTTTTCTAGAATAGAATATTCTGTAAGTAAGAGAAACCCTAAAAAAATATGTAGAAACCCTAGGAGACAAGTAAACTTAGTATAATAAATAATATTAAATAAATACCGTCGAGAAAGAGAAGTCATCATAGATAGGTGAAAAGAAGAACTATAAATAGAAGGTGCTTGAGCTCATTTGTACACTCACTTCACTCACTCTCTCAAGTATCACAAGTATGGAGTTGTAGCTGTAAGAAAGGAATGGGGAATCTTTTGGGGTGATTCTTGGTCTCTCTCTCTAGTGCTATCTAGCATAATATATGATCCCTCCATTCTAGTATCTCTTGGTGGTATTGTTGCTGACATTCTTGGTGGTATTTTGATATTCTTGGTGCTATTCTTGGTGGTATCCTAAGAAGTGAAAATACAACTGCTACAGTTGAGTATTTTCCTTGTATTGTACTGTTGTTGCAATTGGATGGTGTTTTATGGTTCCATCTCGTGCTATTTCTGAACATAGGGTTTATTTGTTGGTTCTAGTATGGATTTCTAAAATCAATCTATCTAGAAAAGTTTAAGGTGCTCGAGGGTGGATGCATGCCTATGGTTGGGTGAAAATAGTGATTTTTTCTATGGTAAAATGAGCAGATTGAAATATTCTAACAACTTGCACTATAGAGTGGATAGGCATGTCTGGATAGTATGATATGTTATATCTATCGTAAGTGAAATGCGTAGGATTGAGATGGTGATTTCATCAAGACTAATATAGAAACCAACCATTGTGGATGTAGCCCAAGGATTTGGTGAAACAATTTAAATATTGTGTCTAAATGTTTTGTGTTGATCTGATTTCTCATGGGTGTTATCTTTATGCATGATTAGCATTGATATGTTTACTATATGATTGATGCACAATAATAATGAATGATACAATGGGTGACTTATGTTGTAATCTATGTTATAAGTCTTTTGCACAATAGAGTTTGGTAACTAATCAAAGTGTTATCTCCTCAAATAAATTGGTGGATTTTTTTTGCTTTTTGAGGTGATAGGTCGTGATCTAAATTTTATTTCTAAATTTTTGTAAGTAGGTTAGAGAGTCTGTATTTTGAAAACAAGCTCAAAAGAAATTTTGATTTTGGTTCGATCAAGAAAAAGTCAAAATATCAGGTTTCGGTGGTTTAGGCGAGCCTCCAATGTGCTCATTAACCATCGAAAGTCTTTGTTCTCGACAGTTAAGGGGTCGAAACAAGACAGCGAGTAACCACCGAAAGTGTTTCAACGGGAAAAATTTAAAGCCCGCGCTTTTGCACGAGCCAGCTGTCAAGTTGGCACAATGATTAAAAACACAACCGCCGAAAGCTCACCATGGGGGAGAGTATGCACGTTCGTGGTGTCTATCTGAAAGGTTTGAAGCCCCTGTGTCTTATCAACCGCATTGGTCATTTCAAATCCATACACGACGGTGATTTGCATGTATGACTGCACCGAGATACCCTCCATTTCAGTTGCAAGTACACTAGCCATCATGATCTGGTTATTCCTTCATTTGAAACCTCGATGAGTCATTATGAATCCTGGAGATTGCTGAAGATAACCATGAGCTCGCGATTTCATTAGCAAATTATATTTTCAAGAATCCTGATCCCGCTTTCTATGGTGATTGTCAAAGTGTCATTAAGTCAAGCAAGCACTCTCAAGTCAAGTACGCCTAGTTGGGTTATCAGGTAAGCTCAGAATCTATTCTCTTTCAGTTTCAGAAATACAAATGCCACCAAAAATCTAAAGTTTCGGCATATTCTCAGTCAAACGGTTGTTCGAAACTAGGTTGGTTTTCCGAACTCGGTTTGTGTCACCCTGTTCCACCGGTTTTTTATGAATGATATTCACTGTCTGCCTAATTTCTAGAGTCACTGTCTCCTGAGCATCTAGCTTCCCATAATCACAGGAACACTGAACATTGACCCATGTCGAAAGCGGGGCCGACTTTGAGATCTGACGTAGATGGAGTTTGGTTTTTAGAAGCTCACCCAGAGGTGGCTCAATTTTTCAAACAGACTGGAGTTTTTGCATACTGTGAGAAATTAACCAAATTTCACCCACAGGTGGCTGAATCGTTTGTTATTTCCTATGATGGAAGGACATCTAAAGTTGGCAAGGAGGAAATTATCATTGATGAAGCATCCATTTCCGAGTACACAGGTTTACCCAGGTCGAGAGACTGTTGGTTCAAGACTACCTCACCATCAAACATCGAATTCAAGTCATATTTGTTACCAGTGCATAAAGCTTTGACCTGGAAGAAGGATATTCCCATGTCTTATTTGGAACCAAAGTGGCAGTCCCTGTTGAAGGCAATTTTGGTGTACATTACTTGTGAGGGGAGGTACAACAGGGTAATGTTTTATCATTTTAAACTTCTGAATCATTTCACAGGCAGAGAGCCTATAAACCTGCCTTACTTCTTTCACAAAACCCTGATGAAGATGGCAAGACAAGTGAAAGCCCAACCTGTTAAGGTTATCAACAGATTATCACATCAAGGGATAATTACTCTTCTTGTGAGAGAATCTCTGCAGAGGAAACAAATTGAGTGGGGTTTCTTTTTGTTTTGGAATGAATTTCAAATAGAAAGACCACCAGAGGCAGAAACCAAAAAAGCTAGAGGCAGAAAAACTCCTACTCCAGAGAGCAGTCACAGGAAAAGGAAAGGAATCTCAATACCAAGAGATCGCATAAAATCATCCCCTAGAAAGAAGGAAGGAATCAAGAGGAAATTACAGTTTGAAGATAAACAATCTAAAAACCCTGCCACAGCAAAAAACCTTCTAAATCTACCTTATAGTGATTCTGAATCAGAACAGGAGGTGGCAGAGACACAGGATAACATGCAGACTGAACAGGATGCAGATTTTCGTTCAAATCTACCTTCACCAGGTCCTCCAGAGGCCCATAGGAAACTAGAAGAAGAAGCCTCCTCAAGCAGACCTAAAAAAGTTAGAACACAGAAAATCAACAAGCTCCTGCAGTAGGTTTATGAGATGGAAGTCCTAGAAAGGGTGATCAAAAAATCCAATACAGATCTCACTGAAAGAAATGTAGAACTGTTCCAAATGAATCAAACCCTCAAGGAGAAGCATGATAAAATTAAATATAGAAACAGGGTACTGATCAGAGAAAACATGAAGTTGTATAGACAGCTTAGGATCTTGAGGTTGAAGTTAAAGCAATTTCAATCACCAGCAAAGGAGCAGACCGGATTGGAAACTTTGGCTAATTTAGCCACGACTATGATGCACACACCAGAACACCCCATACATCCAGTAGAAGTTTTCAAGTCTGGAAGAACAAGGGATGCCTCATCTAAGAAACCCTGAGCATCAAAAAAGGGATCCAAGGTGAGCATTTTTGCAAATTTTGAAATTTTCTCAAAGATGCATTTTCGGTGGTTTAGGCGAATAGGACGACTGTTCATTAACCACCGAAAGCTACGCTTTCAGTAGTTGATCCACCCATAAGCTTTCCAAGTTAACCACCGAAAGCCTATCATGTTCAGAATAATCAAGTTTTTGCACAGATCAAGGTTTTTTGAGTGGAAAAGGTTTGAAATATTTTCTAATGAACATCTGATGAATTATCAATACAAAGCCAACAGTTATTTTTGACAGATCATTGAAAGAAGAGGTGTTCTAAAGGTTTTTGATTTCTTTAGACAAGACAAGAAATCTGGACATTTGTCCATATCAACAGATTCGAATTTTCCTCTCTTGGAGAGTCATCATTTAGCCTTGTGAGGCTATCCTACACTTCACCAACAATCAAGTAGAGAGAATGACCATGAAATATGGGATTGACCTCATTTTTAGGGATCATCCCACATATTTTGCAACTGAATTTTAAGTTACTATCTTTGGTATATTTGATCCTTGTTTTCAGGATCTCAGAACTACTTTGTAAAGATATAAAGCTTAGGATAGAAGATGAACCAAGGGTTCGATGTTGGGTTCTATATGCTGCTACTGTAAATGTGACTTATTCTTAATATATTAAGCATTGCAAGCTTCCTTCATCTATGTTGTCAGACTTTTTCTCTTCTGTTCTCTAATATATTATGAGTGAATGATTTCTTTATTGGCACTTATTCAATCTACATGTGACTGTCATCTGACTAATTGATTGATTAAGTTAAGAATCATAAGTTATCGCCTTAGTTTTTAAACCCATTGTGCTTGTTTTTATATGAGTATAATCTGGTTCAATGGCTATCTTCTCTTCTATTTAATCAACCCTTGTCTGATTTCATTCCTAGAAGGCCTTGTGATATTTGATATCTCTAGATAGTCTTAAAGACACAGTCCAGTCCCTAGATATTCATCTTGATCCAAAAACACATCCATTATTAAGAAAATAGTTCCCAAAAGGAGTAAGTTACCAGGCATCTCTGACTTACAGCCTAGGAGAGTTTCCTGGAGTGATAACATGAAGGACATGAATAAAGATATTATTCACAAGGTGCGTAAACAATAATGGATATGATGATAGCCTCACCTCCCCTCATCCCTACAGAAACTTGGTTCCTACAGTCTTGGTTGATTCCTTAGGTGAGACTTCACTTGCATGCAAGTGATGTTTAAAGGGTCGATATCTAAAGGGTTTTGTTGGTTGAATAAAATGAACCTAGAGTATTATAACTGTGCACAAACATAGAGATATGGGGAAAGAGGGAGAGCGGTAGAGAGGGATAGAAGGGGGAGAGAAAGAGAAAGGGGGAGACAAAAAGTGAGTGAACTAGTGATAAAGAGAGAAAGAGGGGTAGAGAGGGGTAGAGTGAGAGAGGGGGGAGAGATAGGGTGATTGAGAATGTGAAAGAGAGATAGATTTTGGGAGGGATTGAAAGAGAGAGTGAGAGGGAGAGAGGG
>ML802444.1:69837-86789 GCA_009831015.1 Picea engelmannii
GAGAGAAGGGGGGATAGGTAGATAGATAGAAATGAAGAGTTGGAGATGAGATGGAGAGAGAGGGATGGGTAGAGAGAGAGGAGGGAGAGGGAGAGGGAGTGAGATAGAGAGATATAAGAGAGAGAAGGGGGGGACATAAAGTTATTGAAAAGGGGAGAAAGTTAGATAGATAGGTCAGAGAGAGACATAGGGGAATATAGAGGAAGGGAAGGAGAGAGGGGTAGAGTGAGAGAGGGGGGGAGAGAGTGAGTGAGTAAGAGAGAGAGATTTTGGAAGGGAGAGAGATATGGGAAGAGTGAAAGAGAGAGGGATGGGGATACAAAGTGGGAGAGAGAGAAGGGTATATGAAATAGAGGGGGATATAGGGAGGGAGAGAAGGGGGGATAGGTAGATAGATAGAAATGAAGAGTTGGAGATGAGATGGAGAGAGAGGGATGGGTAGAGAGAGAGGAGGGAGAGGGAGAGGGAGTGAGATAGAGAGATATAAGAGAGAGAAGGGGGGAGAGTAGAAGAGAGAGAGAGGGAGAGAGGGGAAACATGGGGGGAGAGAAGCACAGGAGAGATCAAGAAAAAGAGAGAGATGGGGGGAATAAGAGAGGGGAAGGGAGATATAGAGGGAAGGAAAGAGAAAGTAGGAGATAAAGAGAGAGAGAGAGAGAGAGTGGGGGTGTTGGGTATAGGACCATTTTGTGGAAAAGGCACGACATGGAGGAAATACAGTTGGTAGAAAGGCATGTGAGGCGCACATGCAAGAAGATGGGAAAGAAAGAGAACTGGAAGGAAAATAAGTGGAAGAAAATGCACATGCACAGGAGGAAAGCATGCAAGGAAAACATCCAAGAAGACCTAACTAGGTTAGGGTTTTGGTAAGAGAATGTAACGACTGATGAGCTAGAAATAAATATAAATAGGCACCTAGGATGTCTAAGGGGGGATTGGGTTTTGATAGAGTTTTACTCGTGTGAGATGGAGTAACATTTTTGTAACACTTCTACCATATGACAAAATATTGTAAGTTGTTGATTTATAGAGGTTCAGGAGGGTAGATATAGAGGGTTAGATAGCAGGTTGAGGAGCCTGGTGTGATCTAGTCTGCCTCATCATAGATCTCGACCCAATTGAGGATGAGTTGTAAAGCGCACGACGCTGTAGTTTTGGAACCACCATAATAAAAGAGCTTTTGAGCCAGATCTTTATGGACATAGCCCAAGAGGGGGTGAACCACAATAAAACTTATGTCATATGATTAATTGGTTTCATATGTTTTACTATTTATGAGTAGATGTTAGAATAACGTATGAATGAATTAATGGATCCTATTATAGTACATGCATGAATGAGAATGGTTGTATATTGATTGAATGAGTAGATAAGAATCACAACGTGCAACTCATAGATCCCAATTCATTCCTAGGATGCAAGCACTTGAGTATTGCAGTCACCCATTAAGACTATCATAGGTGAGACTACGCAGTGCACTCTGTGCACTGCGTTGTCTTCTAGTTTACCAGGAGAGATGATAGTTTTAGAATCTTTGTTGGATCCCTAGTAGACCTGAACTTGGGTCAATCATGTTAAATCTATAACTAAGATGATCAACCAACAAATGGTTCCATTTTTTACTAGAACAACATAGGATTGAGTGGATGAGATCCGTTGAAGATCTGGTCAAAGAATGTTCGATCTATTGAAAAACTATTAAAAGAATGAAAGATCTGAGACCAAAGTGTCAAAAAGAATCAAAATGTAGGAGGGAATTCTTAAACCCTGGAGACCCATGAAAGAGGAAATAGAGTGATGGTTGAAAACAAAGGAGATAAATTTTGTGCAACAAGATAACAAAAACCCTAGAGTAACACCACACAAATATCTTGAGAATTATGTGTTTACTGATCTAAAATTTGGTAGGATTTATAATGAAATGTGTTTAGTTTGTTATATACTTCTATTAAGATATTTCTCTATAAAAAAGGTGTAATGACAATGGAGTCAGACAACTAAACTTCCCTGCATGCATGGGGGAAGGGGGGAAGTGGTAGCACTGACATAAAAAGGAGAAATGGAAGGAGAAGTGGATAAATGAAATAATGAGGAAGCCTTGGACCCAATCATGGTGGAAGACAACCAAATCAAGTGGATCATGGAAACATATGGAAATACGCACAGTGGAGTACCCTACCAATAAAAGGTGAACACAAATAAGAGAGCCATATCCATGAGGGAAGGCTTGGAAAGTGACAAAGAGGAGGTAGATGATCTTCAGGTTGTGGAGCAGATTGAGGAAATCCTACCACTAGAAAATTTGGGTCATTTTGCGATGGCTATTTCGAGACTCTTGCAACATTATTTCATGGATATTGTGATGAATATTGAGTCTCTCAAATGTCGTTTCATGTGACTTGGAAATTTCGATGAACTTGAATTAACGTTGCACGAGTGACGACCGTAGGGAACTTCTCACAATTGTGAAAAAAAAAGAAATATCATTGCCAACACGACAATATATACAAAATCAGTGAAACCAAATGTTCGTCGCTATTGTGATGAAAACATGGTATATAGTGACGATTTCGCTATACAAATTCTGTGGTTTATATAGCAATTTTTTTGCAGAATTTCTATTGTGCGTCGCAATTGCGACGACAATTTTCGTGGTCTATCTAGAAAATTTGTCACATGATTTTTATTGTCGTTGAAATTGAGACGACCACTTTTCTTGGTTTATATAGAAAATTTGTTGTAGGATTTTTTATTGTCATCGAAATTGCGTCGACAAATTTTCTTGGTTTATATAGAAAATTTGTTGTAGGATTTTTTATTGTTGTTGAAATTACGACAACAACTTTTCTTGGTTTATATAGGAAATTTGTTGTAGGATTTTTATTGTCATCGAAATTGCGACGACAAATTTTCTATGTTTATATAGAAAATTTGTCGCAGGATTTTTATTGTCCTCAAAATTGCGACAACTTTTCTTAGTTTATATAGAAAATTCGCCGCAAGATTTCTGTTGTGCGTCGAAATTGCGACAAAAAATATTTATTTAAAAACAAAAATTAAAAAATTATTTTTGGGCGAAATAAATAAAATTTTATTTTAGAGAAATATTGTGGGAATATTTAAAATTAAGGGTTTATTGGGGAAATATTTAAAATTAAGGGCCATTCCATTTATTGGGAATATTTAGAAATATCATTCTAAGTACACATCTTGTGGGAATCTAGTTGGGCAAGGCCATTGTCTTGTTATTTCTTTAATGATTTATACACAAGGCTAATTTCCTTCCAAACTTACCTTTCTAACATTATTTTTTATGACTACATGAGAAATAGTTCACATTTAGGAAAAAAATCAATGTCATAGAGCGTTTATCCATATTAATTTTTAAACTACATGTTGCAGGTTGAATTATGTTAGAATATGAAAGATTGTGCTCATTTTACCATTGACAATACCCTTGTCACCCAACCATAGGCCGAAGCCACCCTCCGAGCACCTTGACCTTGACAGAGAAAAGAATCATGGTAGCAATCCAATAGCCAAGAGAGGCTAATGCACCAAGCAAGAAGTAACCAAGCTAATCAGATAGTCCCACCCAAGAACTGGCGCAACACCTTCCCCAGGACTTGCGCACGAAACTGCTGGACTACAGTGCGCATAAACTGCTCTCTGCAATTCTGAGAAGTGTGTCAAATGAGAGACAAGCACCTTGTATTTATAGTGATTCTGGTAGACTTACTAGGGCTGACTTATCCTTCTAGGTACTAATTAATTCATATTAATTATATTTCTATGACCAACATCTTGTGTAGGGTTTCCTTCATTTCTTTTCTTCCTTCCAAAACATTCTAATCTTGTCAAAGTTCATAATAGAGATTCATACCTCCCGAAGCTACCATAATATCAACACTCCCTCCTAGCTAGGGAGGTATGTTCTTGAGTACAAACAGACCATTCAACTGGTAATATCATGAGCACCATCATTATTATCCAACTAGATAATCTCCTATGACAACTGGTACAATATCAATTTGATAGAACACAACTGTGTCTATCCACAGTAGTACACAACTACTCAAACCGTGACACATTGTCACAAACAATGGAACATATCCACCACAGAAGTATATATCTACTATCTGGAGACAGGCAGTCTCCATAACAATCATTTGATGATGACCTGAACAGAAAATATTGTTAAAATAAACTGAACCATCTAGGCCAATCTTTCACTCACATCTGTGATTTCTGAAAAAATATCTGCCCTCGGTATAGAACATCAACAATGGGCTATATTCCCTATTCTTCTCAAACAAGGAAGAATGATTGTTTCTGATTTATGATCCTGGACCATTCCTCACCCTAGGCCATTCCTCTGACACTAGACAAAGTGTAACCTGGAGAGAATGAATCTTCCCTAAGGAATTTCAGTCCTTGATTATTGAGCCTAGACCATTCCCCACCCTGGGCCATTATTCCTACACTTATCAAAGTGAGCCCTGGAGAGAATGTATAAACCCTAAGGAATGAATTTCCGGACCATTTCCTCTATTAACCAAAAGGGGAAAAGACTATCCTGTATCAACCTCCAAAATGGACCATTCCTCATGTTAACCACAATGAGAAATCGTTGTCCGGTGAGGCGGGCTAGTCTTCTTGAGTAACCCTCAAGAAGAGAGACTTCCCTACACCACTCCCCATGTTAACCACAATGGAAAGTTTTTGTCTATGATACATCAGCAATATGGACCATTTCACATGTTAACCACAATGGGAAATCGTTGTCCGTCAGAAATCTCAATCCACTTTCCAAACAGTTATGAATCTTTCCGAGCTGGACTATTTTTCAATCAAAAAATAAATGTTTTCAATAATATTTTCAGTTCTCCCTCCCAACCTAGAGAGTCATTTCTTCCCTTTCAAATAAGGGAGTTACTTCCACGATCCCCATCTTCTCTCAGAAATATGAAAACTTTATTCTAGATACAGGTTTTGTCAGGATATATGTTGTCTGCTCATTAGTGGGGATATACTCGATCTTTATCTCTCCTTCCTGGACTTTATCTAGAATAAAGTAGTATTTTATCTCAATGTGTTTTGACCTTTCATGAAACACGGGATGTTATGATAATCTTATACAAATCTGATTATCACAATATATTATGGTCGATTCTAGAATCTGATAAAATAAATCGGAGATTAACTTCCTTACCCATATTGCTTCTGTGCATGCTTCACATGATGCCATATACTTTGCTTCTGTTGTGCTAAGTGTGACAGACGTATGTTTCCTACTGCCCCAAGATATCATAGTAGAGCTCAAGATGAAACACATGCCTGAAGTTCTCTTTCTGTCTTCTGCACTTCCTGCCCAATCTGAGTCCGTGAATCCATGAAGTTGTATATTGATGGATGAGGTATATCTGAAACCATAGTTTATTGTTCCATGAATATATCTTAATACATGCTTTGCAGTTATCCAATTCTCATGTCTTGGTTCCACCTGGAACTGGCTTAGTGTATTCACGACAAAGCAAATGTCTGGTCGAGTATTTACCAAATACATCAATGACCCAATTAGTTGTCGATATAGAGATGGATCTACTTGATTAGAATCTGGATCCTTTACTTTTATTATATCCACATTCATAGGAGTATCCATGTACTTACACTCAATCATTCCAAATTTCTGAAGGATCTTTATTGTGTACTTTCCTTGTCCAAGGAATACTTCACCACGCTTTTGCCATACTTCTAGTCCCAATTAATAATGCATGAGACCTAGATCTTTCATATCAAATTCAGAAGCTAATTCCTTCTTGCACTATATGATGAGAGACTCTTCAACTGTTATGAATAGATTGTCAACATATAGTAGTAGGATTACAGGTGCATTGTCCACGACTTTATAGTAAAGGTTTGGATTTGCATGTCTCTTAGAGAAACCAAGTCTTGTTAGATAGTTGTCCATTCTAGAATACCAAGCTCTTGGAGCTTGCCTGAGTTCATATAGATATTTCTTTAATCTACAAATGTGAGTGTCTCTAGAATGTACCTCAAACCCTTGAGGTTGTTCAATATATACTTCTTCTTCAATATCTCCATTGAGGAAAGTTGTCTTTACATCCATCTATTGTAAGTTCCATCCCATGGAAGAGGAAAGATATATGATAGCTTTGATGGAAGTATATCTAGCCACTGGAGAAAATGTTTCATCATAATATTCTCACTCCTTCTGGGAGAAACCTCTAGCTACAAATCTTGCCTTGTATTTATCCACGCTTCCATCTGCTGCATGTTTGATCTTGTACACCCATTTTGAGGTTACCACCGATTTTTCTTTAGGTCTTGGTACGATTTCCCATACCTCATTTTTCATAATGGATGCTATTTTGTCATAGTTTCTTTCCATTGTCCCTTTTGAACTACTTCTTCAAATGTGGTAGGTTCTTCATCTAGAAGCTTCGTCATGTATGTTGCATAACTTGAGATCTTTTAGGTCTTTAACTCTTTTTGAATGTTCCTTCTGGAACCTTGAGTATTTCTTTGTCTTGTAAGGTAGCTTCAGCCAATATGGTCTTTTCTTGGTCTTAGGTATGATATCTGAGTCAATGTTTTCACATGGCTCCATAGGATGATCATTTAGTTCATTTTCATCATTTTTGTTTTCTGTGCTTTCTTCGTTAATTTCTTCAATCTCTTCTTCTTCTATAGTTTCTTCTATAGATTTTTTGAAGGCCATCTTCTCATTGAATGTTACGTCTCTCCTGACTTCAATCTTGTGTTGTTCTGGAATATATATTCTATAAGGTTTGGATGAATCACTCTATCCCACGAATATCCCTTTCTTTCCTGAAGGTTCTAGTTTATTCCTCTTGTCCTTGGGAATGTGAGAGTAAATAGGACATCCAAATATTCTTAGATTTTCCACATTAGGTTTCTTACCTGATAAATCTTCTTCTGGTGTCATGTCCTTCAATATACGATGAGGACTTTTGTTCTTCACATGTATTGTTTTCATTGTTGCTTCTCCCCATAAGAACATGGATATACCTTGATCATTTAGTAAGGATTTTACGGTTTCTTCCATGGATTTGTTCTGTCTTTATGCTACACCATTTTGTTCAAGATTATGAGGAACAATCAGCTCCCTCCTAATCCTTTTCAATTTGTAGAATGCAATGAATTCCTTTGATGTGTATTCTCCACCATTATCGGTTCTTAGCATCTTGATCTTCTTATTAGTGAGGTTTTGTATTTCTACTTTGAACTCTTGAAACTTGTTGAATACTTAATCTTTTGTCTTTAGTAGATATAGCCAAGTCTTTCTTGAATAGTCATCTATTAAAATTATGTAGTAGGAAGATCCTCCTAGAGATTTTATTGGCATCGAACCAAAAACATCTAAGTGTATTAGATCTAGAATCTCCTTAGATCTATTGTTGTTGCTTGGGAATGGTTTCTTGATATTCTTCCCAAGAGCACATCCTTTGCAGATTCCTTCATGTGTAGGATGCAACTTTGGTATTCCTTCAACCATCCTTTTGAGCAAGGGTAATGCTTGATAGTTAATGTGAGCATACCTTCTGTGACAAAGCTCATTGGGGTTGACTTCATTGTGTACAAGAGCTTGTTCATTTTATTCTAGTAGTCTATACAGATTTCCTTCACGACTTCCAATAACCCTAGCATTCTCTATGCTAGAGTCTTTATGCCATGATAACACCTTTCTATCCACAAAATATATTATGTTTCCCTTGTCTTCTAGGAAATATATCGATACAATATTATTTTCTAAACCAGGTACATATAAAACATTGCTTAGGTGAACATAGTTACCTATTTTCATTTTGATGGAGGCTTGTCCAAATCCTTCCATGGGGTAAGTGGTTTTGTCTCCAAGCTCTACCTTGTACGACGTCTTCTTCTCATTTAGATTTAAGAGTCTAGCTTGATCTCCCATCATGTGCCTAGAAGATCCACTATTGATTATCCATGTGTCATCTTCAATCATTCCAGTAAGTGTTGAGTAGTGTAAAAGACTGATCGTTTCACTCATGTCTTTGGTTGACTAGTAACTGGTCATGCCTTGATCCAAAACTTCAACTTCGTCATTTCTATCTTCTGAGAGAGCCAAAAGGTGTGTTGAGTTAGGTCGCATCAAAATATCTACTTTTTTAGTGAGATGCTCCACCACAAGGTGTTGGATCCAAGATTAGGGTTTCTGCAACTACTTCTGCTAGTAACCCTAGCGACAATATCTTTGGAAGCTGCTCCTGCTAGTAACCCTAGAGACAGTTCCTCAGCGAGCTTAGTATCCTAAAAGTTATGCTTCCTTCCAGAAATTAGACTGAATGAAGGAGGTGTGGGCCCATAACCTGTTAGAATATGAAATATTATGCTCATTTTACCATTGAGAATACCCTTGTCACCCAACCATAGGCCGAAGCCACCATTCGAGCACCTTGACCTTCACAAAGAAAAGAATCATGGTAGCAATCCAATAGATAAGAGAGTCTAATGCGCCAAGCAATAAGTAACCAAGATGATCATATAGTCCCACCCAAGAACTAGCATAACACCTTCCCCAGGACTTACATACAAAATTGTTGGACTGTAGTGCGCAAAAAATGCTCTCTGCAATTCTAAGAAGTGTGTCAAATGAGAGACTGGTACCCTGTATTTATAGTGATTCTAGCAGACTTACTAGGGCCAAATTCTCCTTATGGGTACTAATTAATTCATATTAATTATATTTCTCCAGCTGACATCTTGTCTAGGGTTTCCTTCATTTCTTTGCTTCCTTCTGGAACATTCTAATCTTGTCAAAGGTCACAATAGAGGTTCATACCTCCCAAATCTACCATAATATCAACAAATTATCCATGACAAACAAACATGTTTTTAAATGGCATGTTGCAGGGGGGATCACAACATCCCCTCTTTACCTACCAACCAAACAAATCTTGAATCTTTGTTGAGAATCACAACACCCTTTCTTTACCCATCAACTAACCAAACCTAGTTAACATGGGATATTATTTAATTATATATTATGTATATAAACACCTTTTTTTTCTAGTAAGAGAATTAAATTTTGATACTACAATGAGTTTGAGACTAGCATTGGAGAGTGAGGAGTTTTACCTTTGGTCAATGTTCGTATCTTATAGACTTCACCTAATACTTTGATCAAGTTCCACTTCCATTTCCATTGTTTGACCTCTATTAAAAGACCAAAAGGAGCTTTCTAGTTATATTATCTCTAGTCATTGAAAGGATACAAGTTGATATTTGAAAGAGAACTAAAAAATACAAGGATATATGATAGGGTGTAATCTATATGTATAATGAGGTCACCTTTTTGCAACTATTCAAAATAATTGGAGGATAAATTGAGATCGTAGATATCAAATGCTAACATTACATAATCCAAGTGCAGTAGGGGTATTTGAGGGTGTTGAATCCATTTTTCTAGTAAAAACAACAAATTCATCAATCCAAAATTGCAATTTCAACAAAGATTGCCTAGATAGAATCTAGTGAGGGACAATCACAAAAGGTCAAAATCATTTAACATTTATCCTTCTTCTATAATTTCGTAGCCTCTAATTTACCATATGTTGAACTTGAAATATCCTTTGTTATTGGAAGGGAATACTTCTCTATAACTAATTTAGTAAAACATTGACCTAACAACTTAATCAAGACGATAAAAATCTTAATGAAATAGAAGGATATATCCATCATACGTTTTTGTGATACCGCATCTAATAAAATAATTAAATGAGCCAAAATAATGTTGGATAGAAAAAGAGATATATGTGCTAAGAGGGAGGCTTACTTGTAAGGCTTAATTCATGTTCTTTTTAAGGTTTTTTAGTTGAATCAATTAAATTGTGATTTAACAATGAATGAGTCAAAACCTACCATAACTAACACAACTGGAACCCTTAATTCATTGTGGTATAAATTTTCCTTGTAAATCCTTGAAGCAATACATCCCATTATTTTGATCCCCCTCACCAAATATGGTTATTATAAATGAAAATGAAAATTGAACGTGTCTAAGGTACCATAACCACCTAAGAGTTCCAAACATTTAAAATATTGTATTGAATTTAAGAGGGGCATTGCCATCAAGATCATCTTAACTATCATCGTCATTATATGACTATAACCTAGTTCATGTATAAATGAAGTAATTTAATATTAGTAACCCCACCCTAAAATGTTTCTAATTACAATGATAAAATCACCACTAAGACATCATCAATATACTAGCAAACCCCAAAACCTACTTGGAATAACCTACACTTTGATGGTGCTTCATAGGGATTGATAATAAATGATGGTGTCATCCAAGACAACCAAAGGGTGCAGTTGGAATTGGCATACTTTGGTTACATGTGCAATAAAAGGTAACAGCGAGGCTAAGCTCAAAACCTATTGCAGGATTTCAACTTAGCAAGGGATCATCTACAAATACAATATGTTCTAAAAGAACTTTCAATAGGTGTGTATTAGGATGGAAACATATGCATTTTCAATTTCAGCTATATTTGATTGAAATGAGTTACTTTCATTATATGTATTATTGGATTTGAGAAAAGGAGGCAATGTCAGAGGATACTCCAAATATTTCTCAAGGATTTGTACTTCTTCACAAGCTGAGTATTCCCTTCTACAAAGTGAACATGGATATAGTTTCTAGAAGATCTTTCACATAAACCTCATAAAATATTTCATGAGGTGGAAGCTTATATCTTGTGTTGAAATATTAGATGGACTCCGCATCTTTCATGTACATTTCACAAAACTCCTACATTTTCAGCCACATGATAAGATTCACCATAAGAATTTTTTAATGTTTATTTGAATTAAAACCAACTATGGATTTTTCAAATTGGTCAGATATTATACCAATCCCACACTTTTCCTTCAAAATTGAGTGGAAAGAACCTACAAAAAACATCTTCATGAAAAATGTTATGTAAACATAATCTTTCATTCATAATTTATAATATGCTAAAATGTGGTAGTGTTTCCTTCACCATTAAACTTCGACAAGAGATTTTATACCATTCTTGGGAGTTCATATAAAGGCCCTTGCAATCTCGATGAATAATGAGAAATAAATGCAAACAACATGTATCTCTACACAAGCTACCTTGTCATCCACTCTTCTTCTAGCACCAAAATGTTGGCATGGGAAAATTTTCTATGACAACCTCACAGGTTCACTAGGAAAAAGGGACAAATTAGACCTTCCACTGTTAAAACTGGTGAACCCTTTGGTTATAGCTCAATTGTCATAATCTTGTTTCTTATTAAATAAATAAATGCAACTATCAAGCAAGCAAAATTGCAAATTAAATGAAATCTACTCCAATCATGTGGGAGTGATTTTAATAACTAATCAACATGAAACAAAAATATAGGTACAAAGAGTAGGTAGAATAGTCCACCAACTATGGCATAAACACCAAAACCAAGGAAAACTCTAAGAATCTAGAATAGACTACAGATCACCCAGAGCTTGCCTACTTCATGTCAACTTTGATGTAAAACAAAGGGATAATTACAAAACATCAGGAGAATAGTCCACCAATTGTCATTTATACAAAACTCCTAGGGAAAACTCCAAGGACTAAGGATAGCCTACAAAACACAAAAATCACACTTTCTTCACATCAAGTTGTTAGCATGTGAAAGATAAGTGAGTGATAAGAAAGAAACAAGAAAATAATCCACATGATACAATGTTACAACCCACAAGCACCAAGATACCTAGGAGAGTAGAGAATAGCCCAAAACTAATCATATATCTAAACAACATAAAGAACTTGGCTGACAATGGCTTATGTATTCACATAAGAAGATAACTTACATTACAAAGAAAAATACCCCTACAAATGTGTACACGATTTTCCTTTATACAAAATAGGGAGAATCTTAGACCTTCTGAATTAATTTTAACCTACCAACTGACCATTGGTATCCTAAGTGACTCTCCACATTCTCTTTCTTGAAATGTCTTTTTATGACTAAAAAATAAAATTAACTAATAATCAAGTTGGTCATATTTGAAGTATAAAAATTGAGGTGGGTGAATATTTAACTCAACATATTCTCATGTACATTAACCATACTCTCAACCCTTTCCCTATGAATATCCAACAAAAGTTTCATTTTCAACATCTTGTTGGACAATTCATTATATGCTCATCTTGGTCTTTCAAATTGCTTGACAATGAGCACCTTGCAACTTTCTAGGACTACCTCATTGATATCAAGGATTTTATTGGCATTAAGTTTCCTTGATTCCATGCTCTAAACAACCCTTTCTCTACTCTTTACCAACACTGCACTCCACTATGGAACCATTTTTCTACTCTTTACTAACACTTACCTCGAATATTCTTTGCCCATCACATAGTTGAAGATAGTCATTATGGCTTGTGACCAAATTCTCTTTTGAACATCCCTTGGGAATTGGGCATTCATATTCTTAGGATTTGGATGTCATCTAGCTCAACGTTTTTTACGTCACTGATTCCTAACTCCTCTTTTGGTAGATTAACCATTGAGATTT
The DNA here is from genome assembly GCA_009831015.1 of Picea engelmannii. Taxonomy (NCBI): domain Eukaryota; kingdom Viridiplantae; phylum Streptophyta; class Pinopsida; order Pinales; family Pinaceae; genus Picea; species Picea engelmannii. Next base: position 82,433 of record ML802444.1, read on the forward strand.
CATTTTCAATATTGGATATTTCCTTTAGCTACTCAGTGGTTGTGATAAAAATGGTGCCAAACGTTACAAAGGGATTGATTGATGGACTTGGATCCACTAGGGTTGGAGAAAACAAAACTTAAGTGTGCTTCATTCTTCTATCTTCTACCTTTTCATAATCCAAATCTCTCCTATATAGCTCCTCTTGCTCATGCTCCCAATGACACAATATGTAAACTAAGGATTGAGATACAAAGCATTTCTCAATGGCCACTTGATTAGGATCATTTACTTTGATCATGTATATGAGAATATTGTATGTTTTATATTCCAAGGGTAATTTATCCCCAACAACCACATCAAATATTTGATAACTGTTGATTTTTAGTGGCAACTTTGGCCAAATCTCTTTCTTGTTCTTTTTTATTGTTTTTGTTGCCCCAATGTAGTATAGATTAAAAGGTTACCTAGTATTAGAAGAGAAATCAAATAGACACATTATTTGGAAGTGTGTGTGGAGTAATTAATGTCCCATATATCCTAATATAATAGAATCTCTCTAGTAAGTACCAATAATTAATTTTCTTCAACACTTCAATGGACTATGGTGAAAAGCATAACAACTTCTCACCATAGATTTTTTCATACAAGGGAGCCAAAAAAAAGTCAAATATAATGGAGTACTTCTGCATGGATTATCCACAAGCCTTGGAAATAATCATGTACAAGTGAAAAGGAAGGCTACTAGGTGGGCTTGAAACAAGAGAACTTTTAGCTCACACATACACAATACATAAGATAAGACGCCATGTAAAACTCAAGTGCACCACTATCTAAGGGAGTTTTAGCCTTTGGAATACATTGTGCAAGAATATTAGATATGAATTCTACCTAATAAATATCATCCCATGCTTGAGCACCCCATGCATAATCAAAATCCATCTTAACCATATGTATCTAGTGCCTCATCTACCATACAAGAGGTTCAAGAGAATTGCTAAGGCTTGGAGTTCCATTTGCAATTTTTTTATTAACTGTACCTTACTTGTGGTAGTTTGGAATGGATTAACTAAAAACCACCATGCCTTCACAATGTTATAAACATCATGCATTTTTCTAAAAAAATTCAACCACCAAAGGCTTATTGACATTGTGGGAGGTGAGAACTCATACATCCTTTGAAGAGTATCAATGCCATATTTCTCGATTATGTCATCGCTCTATCATTTCAATGTTCAACTTGTTACATCCGCATTCTCAATCAAGGTATTTAGCATGTTTATGCATGGAAACAATTCCTCTTTGTAACCCACCTTGTGGAATCACAAGACCTTAACATTGAAATCCGTGGGTTCCTGTCCTTGGCTTATTTTTTTGCTCGGAATGATTTGTGGAAGGTTCAAAATCATTGTATATGTCATAGAGGAACGAATAAGTAGGATTTGAGGCAATGTTGAGTAGAAACACCATGTCCATGAAAAAATTAAAAGACACAATGAAAGGTCTTTCTTGCATTCTCACATCTTGAATCAAGGAGTATTGAATCAATATATACCAAGTCTTATAAGAGAAGTTTAAATTATCATTAAGTGTATAACAAAATTACATTCACAGATATACATGCCATGGAAATAGCCTCTTGTATATTATCAGATGAAAATGTACCCATAATGTCAATGCATTATATGCATCATTACATGTTCAGCTATATAATGTACATCTAATTGTATTATAAAATTATTGCATGACATCATGAATTTCTTTTAGTCTTCTTTTGTTCTTTCCAGGTCTTAAGTAATTCATCCATCTCCATGTCTTTGTTTACTGGGTGCTCTTCAATAGCTGATGTTGTTTCAGTCCTTTAACACCGAGTACATCTGGTTTCGTACCCACAACGTGGATGCTGGTGTGAGGGACCATCACCTAAAAAAATAAAAAATATTAAATTTATATGGCCAATTTTTAAATATCATTGAAGTAGTTCATTAATATTAAAAAAAAACTTTGCAATGTAATTATTTACCTGGTCCTCTAGTCGGCACCATTGGAATAGCTTTCAGCCTGTTCACCTGATCTTCAGGTCGAGGAGGATCAACTATGACATTCTCTGCCATTGAAATGTCAAAATTTATAAGTACAAAATTATTAAGTATATCATTAATATATAGACATTTTAACATCATGGGCCTCAGTCACATGAACATCTTGGGGTTGCACCTCACTGGGATGGGGATGTTGGGGAGCACCATGATCTTCTGGCTGCATTGCACTATCAACACTCTGTTGTCCAGTACTAATGGTTCCATTGATAGTGTTGCTCCCCTGATTAAAACAAAATAAGACATTAAATTATGGATGATATCAAACATTTATGTATTTTATAAGTAACGAAAGGTTAATGTGCATTGATTTTTATTTACTGTATCCTACAAATTGGATCTTGGGGTCTACCCCATGCTTTTCCTACGATCAACCACGACTTTATAACTATACTTGTAAGCAAGTTGGAGGTATTCCTCCGTGGTTTTAGTTCTGAATTCATCACCCTGCATTGCATAAGGGTATGGTTTTTTAATGTTTTTGGCTACAATTACTTTAAAGTTGTAAGGTGATACAAATAATATTCTTAAGATGTTTGGGTACTTATGATTCATGACTGTAATCTCGAGTAGTCGCCTTGTCCTAGATTATGCTTGCCATGTTTGGAAATCCTTGCTTTGGTTTCCTTTGAAGTGTCAGGCAACCTATCATCAAAATTTTCAAGTATGTTATATATAAACACACTTTAATTTAGATTTGAAGAAAAACAAAGCTGGTATTGAATTCAAAAAATTGTAATTTACCTTGGTGTACCAGTTATTTGTTCTCCTGATTTTTTCAAAATCTTCTCTTTTGCATCATGAATGATCTCCTTCCATTCCCTCTCTGGAATTGAGAGAGGACACTCATACCTAGGATTTCCTTCCAAGCTTCGTCTATAAACATCCCACGTATATTTTAAATATTCACCTGCTGCAGATGCCACCTCTTTTTTATTGAATGTGTCTACTCCAAAGAGGCCTTCAAGATAATCCATAAGTTCATTTTTGAGGTTGGAATTCTGACAATTCCACCGCATGCGTAAGGTTTCCCCAAAAATAGACAAGGTCTTTCTCTCTAGGTGCCTATACAAAAAGTTGTTTCCTACACACAAAAAGATATGATCATTAATTTAAAGTTAATAATATAGATGATTTTTGTATGAGGACAACATTAAACGATTAAAATATCAATTAAAACTACCTGGGAGTCTTGATCATTTTAATGGAAGTCCATTATCGTCGACCAAAAATGTGCATGGAAGGGTCCCCGTGTGTGTCACACATCTAGCTCTAGGGAATGCAACCATCTCAACCACATCACTATGATCCTCATCTTTTCCACCATCTCTAGACTCTGATCGATGTGTGGATGCCTGGAAGTGCGTGTCATGGCTCCTATCTAAATTAGGTGTGGAAGATGGATAAGTAAATAGTTCTCTTGAAACTGTATGACTGCCCGCATCAAGACTACGTAGTGTCTCTATAGCGCCACTACAGGCTCCAAAAATTCCTTTATAAAAAAGAAAATGTTTTTTAGTGAGATAATGTAAAAGTTAAAGAACAAAGTATCATAATAGAACATATAAGTACATTAAAAAAACACTTTAAATTATGGTTATTACCTTATATGTGTTAAGTTGTGACATAAGGAGCTTGATCTTTGCTTTGACATCAGGAGCTTGTTCTAGATGATCTAACAAGGTAGCAAGTTCCTTCTTAGCTTTAATGATCTTTTTTTTTATTAATACCATCGGATCAACACATGAATAAAACCCCTCTTTATCGGTGGAATCATGATCCACATGGCACGTGGACTACATATAATTTCAACAAAAACAATGTTATTTCAATAAAACTATATAAGAAAATAATAAAAACAACATAAAATGAAAGTGGAAATTGATAATCATTTACATGTTCTATAGCTATCCCTTTTCCATGATCATCTTGCCACATTATAATATAATTAGAACCCCCAAATATTTAAAAAATTGTTAATGATAACAAAAAACCAATGTTATATATAATATTTACAACAATGTTAAAGATAATAAAAAAATATAATGCAATAAGTAGAGGTTTATTAAAGAGGTGTTGAATAAGAATATGCACACTATTAGTCAATGTTTCTATTCTATTAAAATGGTAATCCACTAATAACTCTTCCTCGGGAGCTATCCTTTTTATTGCACACAGGACTACCCGATTCTCTTCACGTCCCTCATATATGCAATTTGGTTGTTTGTTTGTTGTCCTGGGTCGTGTGTTCTTTATAAACCCTGTGATATTGTCGGAAT
>ML802444.1:93656-103963 GCA_009831015.1 Picea engelmannii
CCCCACTTAAATGTTCAAGTACAAGATGATTCAAAATGAAAATGTCTCCTTGGTATATATAGGAGACTAGGAGGTTTAATGGCCTAAAGCCAACATAAATAAAATAACATTACTAATCTAAATTACAACTAATGGCCTAAAGCTGACATAAATAAAATAATATTACTAATCTAATATGCCCCAATTATGTGTTAATGAGCCAATATTAGGGCTTAACACGACACCAAGACCAAAAAATCAAGGTTGATTACTCTGAGGGCCCCAATGCGACCTAGTGATTGACCCTTGTGTTAGAAGGGATTCCCAAATTCAGTGATATAGCAACTGGATTTCACTCCCTAACTCAAGGATTTATGTTTTTTTAGCATATTTGGAAAGTTATTCTCACAATCCTATTCTAATATGGGTTTGAATATCCCTATAAGCGTTGCTAGATAAATTTTAATTAGCGCTTGATTTTAGGTTGTTGTTACTCAAAGGAGTCATCGTGAAACCGATGGAATTTTGATTTGACTCTTTAAACCATGCAAGAGGAAAACGAAATGCAAGAAATTCAACTTCAATGAGAACTAGCTATGGGAAGGAGAAAGAAGTTTTAAGCAAAGAAATAATTTATTGATAGATTACTATGTGTGCAGTACTACAAAATGACCCAAATTTTAAAAATACCATGCAAATGTCATAGTTCACTTAGTACACCTATACAACATTGAATCAAATGTCATCATTTCTATCATAGTAAAATTTTATGATTATAGAGACCACCATACACATCTTGAATACTCATAAGGACTCCTTCATCCCCTCTCTTCTCTACCTCCCTACTTTGTTCCCCCACTTTAAATTTCATTTTAATCTTAAGCGATTAAGCAGGAGATCAGGGGTATGTTTGATGATGTTTACCTAGTGTTGAAGGTTTTCCACAATTTGGGATATCAAGTTGTTAGCTTTTGGTAGTTAACAATAAGTAGAGTGTGGGAACTTTTGAACCTTCTACTTCATTTGTACTTTTCCAATAGTTTGGTTGTGGTAATCTCAATTGAGAGAGGCTTAGAAGTTTGTTGTTTCCTTTCATGTTGGTAACATGCAAGGAGTTATTAGCTGTGAAAATGTGATAAGTATATAAATCAAAGTTTAGCATATGTTTTGGTTCCATTCTTGATCCATGGAGAACAAGCAGCCATGGAAGTCCTTTTTGAGAATTTCAATCCCTATTTAAAGGATTGGACTGAATTTGATGAGTTACAAAAGAAACGCCAAGAAAATATAAAAGATGAAAGTTTATCTCAAAATCATTGAATGAAGGCTCTCAGTCCATGGAAAAAACTAACTGCAAGGAAAAGGCATGGGTTTATGGTGGATAGTGAGATGGTAGGGTGACTAAAGGGATGTTTTCTAATTTTTTAACAAATTTCTAGTGCGTTTTTGTGGTAGGATGTTTGTTGTTGGCAACGACCAGCTTCCTGAACAAACTTTACTACTTTCATTATAACTAAAACCTATTAAAAATGAACATGGATCATTAACAAAAAGACTAAAGGTAGGTATTTGGCAAGGTACCGATTACCCCTTATTTTTTATAGAGGTACTACTAGTGAATTTCTTCACTACCCCTTGTGATTTTTGTGAGCCTTGGATAGTTGGGGCACTTATTCGGGTTCATGGATTATGACGAGATAGAGGGTTTTAATACATGTTTATGGAAAATATGATGTTTTATGTTTCCTCTTGAGCATTTGGATTCATCCTGATTTTTGGGTATCTTTATAGTTCCCAAGGCATTTCACATTTCACAAGGCATTATCATGTATCCCAAGGTAGTCCGAGGTTGGTCAAAATAGTTTAGATTTGTTCTTCATGTACCAAAACTTCTCATTCCATGTCATGTCCTAGATTATGAATCACTCATTTAGAGGCCTGTGTCAAACGACTTCATGGTACATTCACCTTGGAGGTTGAATTGTGGAACTATTTGTCACATGTGGACTTATCTAATTCTCCCATGATTTGAGGAGAAACTTGGCATGATTTGAGGAGGGTTGTTACAACTTGAACACCTCATCCATGACACATTTGGTGCTTATTTGAAGGGTTCATCCACTCTTGAGGGGTCTTACTAATGATTTATGGATATTTTTCACCTTGGAGATCTACGTGTCCACCTTGGAAGATACCTAAAAGACTTTACTTGCATACTTTTAGAATTTTTTTGAGGATCTACCCCTTTGGAGGCATTTGGATGCTAGACATTACACCTTGGATTCACCTTCTTCCTTAATTAAGGGAGACATTACACTCTCTTGGGGCCTTTTCACTTGGATCTTTGTACATGTGGTTTGACCACCTCATTTTTATTGTATTTTTTGACTACGTAGTTGGAGGAAGTAATATTTTATTCCTCCCTAGGCTAGATATAAGGATCTCACATGAGACATTGCTATAGGCTATATATAAGGATCTCACATGAGACATTTCTATTTTATTGTAAATTAAGTTGAGAAACACTCTACATGAAGATTTTTTCTTCCTCCTTATCACTCATGGTTGGATTTTTGGAGCATTCACTCCTTAGAGATTAATTGACATATCTTTCTTCGAGCATATGGTTGTGTAAAGGTTTCTTTCTTTGTAGATGATTGTTTTCAATTCTTGAAGCTTCTCTATTGTGGTTCTTGTTTGGTGCATAAAGATTAATGGTGAAATTCTCAAGTCTTCTAAGAACTAATTACTAGATCAATCCATTGAAGGGATTTTTCTACCATTGGAGGGAACAAGTTCTAGGGTAATTCATCTCCTTCTTCCTTTGTTGGTTTGGTAAGTGACTTGCTTTATATATCCATATTGGAACCCTAGAAAGAAGTGTTAAGTAATAATATAAATCCATAGTTGATCTTGTTGGTGAAGGTTATTCCCATGATGATCCCTTCTAGTTGGGCCTTCATATCCATTGTTAATCTTGATTAGATGAGGGATTACTCTTCCTTTTTGGTTCTAATCTCTTATCCCTAATCCTAGAATGAAATAGACCAGTTGTGAAGAAGGTTTATTCTTGACTCCATAATCACCTTTGATTCACATTGACTCTATTGACTCATTCCAAATATTCATGGACATGATGATTCAATCATACTACATATTTCATCTTTCATGGAATTCAATTTGAGCATGGGAATCATTCATGAAGATGTTATGATGAATTTGTTTTGCATTTAGCCTGAAAAAATATTGCAAGAGATGATTTGAACTTTGGACATCTTGGCAGAGGAGAAGTGTTATCTTTTGCAAGATTTGATGAGGCATTTTGTAGGAAATGGAGCCCTAATTATCATGAGATATGTATTCCCATTGTTGAAGGACTCAAGGAAGTATATGGTGCACAAAACCCTATTGAACAAACTCCCAAATCTCATCTTGAATATGATGAAGGCATCATTGAAGCATGCTTTCCAAATTTAAAGATATATTAGTGCTTGGATTCTACCTCCAACATTGATGTAGGTAACGTTGCATGTGGGTAGCCCTTAAGCACCCCCATCCCTACAACATGACTAATCTTTGCCAAATATTAGGTATGGATTCCAAATTTCAAAGAAAATGAAAGTGAAGACGTTTGGAATGAAGAGTATGATACATGTTTTAAATTCTATGATGAGGTAAGTCCTACTATCTTACATGATAAAGAAACAAATCTTCCCATTCTCAAGTTGGAAAATGAAGAATTCACACAAACTTCCACCAATAATCCAAGCTTCCTACTGTCTTGGTCAAGTGATGACATTGATGTTGTCTTGGAAGAACCATAAAATGGCAGATATGATGAAACCATGAAGGCAGAGGGTCATAATGGTTCCTATGAATCATTGATGAATTGGAATTTGAGCATAATCCTAGGGTCAAAAAACATCTGGAGTTTTTCTGGGTAGAGAGCATATGTGACAAAGCTACAGGCACACATAGCAAATTAGAGCACACAATGATATAACCTTTATGTTATTCTCTGACGATATTCTTGTGTTTGACTCAGTTTATGAATGTAATAAGATAATGATAGGTCTATTCTGGTTGTAGATAGAAAAAAAGACTATATTTTTTACCTTAAGGAGGAAATGCATGTTAATATGATGGAGGATGTAATTTTTTCTCCTCCTAATTTTTGGTATGACATAACTATTGTGCTTCCTAGCACAAAAATTCCACTTCAATTCAAACAAAATAATCATAGTTCATATGTGTTATATTTTGATGGTACTCCCATGTTTGATGATGATGATTATGAGTATGGGAATGATCTATTCCATGACCTAGAATATCAATCAGCCCTAGATGAAAATAATGGTCATGGTCTCTCTGATGTCCTTGAGATTGAGACCAGGGAATTTGAAGAGTCTCTTGAGAACAAAAAATCATGTGTATGTCTCCTTGACTCCATGAACAATGAAACCATTAATATGCAACCTGAACAGATAAATCCTAGATCTTATGTTTTGTTTTTTAATGCCCCCCCTATTTATGACACAAATTCAAATGAAGAAGAGCATATGGGTGATTGTGTTATAGAGTTACTTTGTGAACCACATAAGGAGAAAACAAAGAACCTTCTCCATTATTCTATAGAAACTCATATTGAATACAAAGGGTTTTATTATGTGGAGATAGTTGATAGACATCCATGGTCATTTCCAAGCACTAATATTGATATTCGAGGATGTGGAGATCAAGAACCCATTGTGAAGACTACATATAAGACTTAGGGAACCTCCAATTCCTAACAACAAAAGTCAAAAATGAAGAAAAACCTTAATTATGATATAGTGGTAGAAACTATACACTCATAATCCATGATCTATGATTGCTAATTTTTATAGGGTACTCACCATTATTGGTGCCCTTGCGTGTGTCGTCATGTTCCCTCGTGTGACCTTGACTTCTCCCCTTGGTCGTGTGTTCCACAGATTATGCGCAGACTATCTCCTTTCTCCTCATAGACTGGCGTGCTCCCCTTGCTCTCCTTGCAGACTATACCCTTTCTCCTCGCAGACACCCGTGCTCCTTCTCTCCTCGCAGACTATACCCTTTCTCCTCGATGAGGTTGTCTGCACACTTTAATCATGTAGGGTATGGAGTGCATAGTATAGGGATGCGACCGAGGTATGGATCGAGGATATGCATACAAAAATGGGGGGGGCTTCATTTTTGTTAAAAGGGTTTATGGTTTTGTTTTTTATTTATTTTTTAATTTATATATTTATAATATATAAATTATATATTATATAATATATATAATGGGTCTAATGTTTAAGACCATGTGTTTTCTCCTAAGAGGTCACAAGTTCAAATCTAGAGGGGGATAGGGTATGTATACCTATGACATAGACTTTACGATTCAAATCACTGGGAGGAGGGGATCCCTTGTCCCACAAACAAGGGGGTCTCATACAACAATTTGGTGTTTATCTTGTTATTAGAGATAAATTTGAACAGGGATTTTGTTTATCTTGTTGATATTGACATCCTTTTGTATGAGATGGTTAATTACAATGGTTAGTGTGACCTAGAAGGCAGATTGAAAACATTATAGGTTAACACCCAAATTTCTGTTGTTACCACTTATTAGTAATAGGTTTCTATGCAAAGTGACCAAAAACTCTTATAATAATCGGAGAAGTTTAGCGATTGATGAGTTGTTGTGTGGAGGAGCCATCTGTCTATATCACCAAGATCCGTCTGTCAATCTGCTGCGTGGAGAAGCCATCCGTCAAACTCTGATTTGTTGTGCATGGAGGAGGTCGCATCTTCAAGCTGCTGAAGAGTTTTTAAGGGGGTGCACTACATTGAAGGATCATTGTTATGGTTAAGCCACTGAATAATTTTATGTTCGACAAAATTTCATGAGAGAGAAAGTCACCTCTGTGGATTTAATTATTGAATTGTTGCCACTGTTCGCAAGGAATTTCTTGCAAATTGTCACATATTCTGACTGTCAGAGCTTAAGGGAGGGTGAATATCATTGTTGTTACTGCCAATAGACCCTGAAAATTATTGTCAAGAATCATTCGTTGTCTTCTTTGGTGGTCACGTTCTAGCCATATCACAAAAGATTTGTTGTACCAGATCGCAGGAGATTCGCTATCAGGAAAGTGGAATAGGATCGTGTCATGATCTGTTGTGATCTAAACTTTAGCCAACAATTGGTTATATTATCACTCCAGGAGTATTTCTAGGTTGTGATCAAAAGATACTAGTAACTTAATCAAGAACTTAATCAAGAACTCAAGAACTCATATACAATGTAACTCTTAATTCCAACCCCTTAACTTTATTACACCCATCACCCCTAACACTTAACCTTTATAATGTAGAATTAATATAAACCTTAACCATTGAGCATTATAACCTCTAAATCCACTATAATTTCTTAATTATATATATAACCTTAAGTTTCATGGTTATCACCTTAATTTATCCTACAAATAACTCATATCAACCGTAACTCTTAATTCCTAACACCAGTAAATTATAACCTATAACCCCTCACCAATATAACTCCTTAACCTTAACACATATTCATTATAACCCGTAAAACATAACCATATAAATCCTTACACCTAATCCTCATATTATAACCTCAATAACACTAATCCACTAAGCAATAAGAATTATAACTCTTAACCCTTAAAACCCCTTACCCCTATAACACATGTTACCATAAAACCTAACCTACCACCCTTAATCCTTCACACTTCTAAACATTAACTCTCATAATTCCTACATGATATAAGAATGTTAAATATTAATACCTAATCAATACAACCCTTAAAACCCCTAAACATTAACCCGTCTAACCCCTAGCTCCTATAACCACAAACCATCTCAAATCTTAACTCAAAAACATTTCTTTCTTATAATATCTATAATCTTGACCCTATAAACCCTCACCCCTCAACCTTATAATCATTAACCCCTAAAATATAAATCTTATAATCATTACCACATATAACCCCTGTAATCCCTCACCATATCACCTAATATATAAGTTATCCCTCATAACCCCTATCACTTGATATTTATAACCTAAATAGATATATATCAACCCCTATAATCCCTTATCATTAACACCTAACTCATATATCCTTAAAAATATCTAACACCCAACCCTTAAATTGTTTATAACCTTCATACCATATATCACATATCACCTCTTTCCTATAACCCCTAATCCAATAAATCCTAACCATTAATTCTTTTAACCCCTACATGTTAACCCTATAATAATTAACCCTTGTAACCCCTAAAACATAAAGCACCCCTAAAACATAAAGCTTATAACCTTACCACCTATAATCCCTACTATAACCTTACCACCTATAATCCCTAACCATAGCACCTAATATATAATTATCGCTCATAACCCCTAACATAAAACCTAGCTCATATATCCTTAACAATATCTAACACCTAACCCTTAATTTTTTTATAACCTTCATACCATATATCACATATCACCTCTTACCTATAACCCCTAATCCAATAAATCCTAACCCTCTAATGCTCCGTCATGATTGATTTTGATGATGAACGTTAATAAGAGGTATGTATCGAAGCTAGTACACTCATAATATATGATCTAATACTATGTTCACCTTTCTATATATTATGGATAATATGTATGAGCTATACTTGGTACATATGTGATCAGTAATCTCTGTTATTCTATGATCAGTGTGATATCAATCATATACCTTGTATCATCTTATATGGGTGCTAACCCTATAATCATTAACCCTTGTAACCCCTAAAACATAAATCTTATAACCTTACCACCTATAATCCCTAACCATAACACCTAATATATAATTATCACTCATAACCCCTAACACTTGATATTTATAAGCTTAACGGATACATCTCAACCCCTATAATCACTGACAATCAACACCTAACTCATATATCCTTAACAATATCTAACACCCAACCCTTAAAACTTGTATAACCTTTATACCATATATCCCATATCACCTCTTCTCTTAACCACCAATCCAATAAATCCTAACTCTTAATTATTTTAAGCCCTACCTATTAACCTTTATAACCCCTAATCCAATAAATCCTAAACCTTAATTATCTTAGCACCTAATATATAATTATCACTCATAACCCCTAACACTTGATATTTATAAGCTTAACAGATACATATCAACCCCTATAATCATTGACTGTCAACACCTAACTCATCTATATTCCTTAACAATATCTAACACCCAACCCTTAAAACTTGTATAACCTTTATACAAGTTATCCCATATCACCTCTTCCCTTAACCACTAATCCAATAAATCCTAACCCTTAATCATTTTAAGCCCTACATGTTAACCTCTATAACCCCTAATCCAATAAATCTTAACCCTTATGTCTGTTAATTATTTTAACCTTGTTAACATCTATAAATCCTAACCCTTAATTCTCGTAATTCTTTTAACCCCTACATGTTAACATCTAGAGCATCTAACCCATATAGCCCATATAATCCTCAATAAATCCTAACCCTTAATTGTCTTAATTCTTTTAACCCCTACCTATTAACATCTATAGCATCTAACCCATATAACCCATATAATCCTTGTAACTTCTAATCCGTATAACCTCTGTTACAAATGATTTTGGTCATCATGATGATGTGTGGATGATGGTGTACTCAAGCTCTTTATAAGAACTTTCTCCTGAGAAAAGTTACTTTTTTCTCTTTCCAGAAATACCATTTTTGAAAGAGGTTTGCAGGCTGCTAATACATTTGCCTGTGAGAATGCATGATTCTCGTAGGCTTCCTTAAGCCAGGGTGTGAGAAGTTCGCACTGTGTTTGTTAAGCCCTAATATTGGCTCATTAACTCTTAATTGGGGCATATTAGATTAGTAATGTTATTTTATTTATCTCGGCTTGCTCATTAACCCTTAATTGTGGAATATTAGATTAGTAATGTTATTTTATTTATGTCGGCTTTAGGCCATTAGTTGTAATTATACCTCCAAGTCTCTTATATATACCAAGGAGACATTTTCATTTTGAATCATCTTGGACTTGAACATTTAAGTGGGGTAAAAGGAGGTTGCCCCCTTGAAGAGGCTTATTATCTGAAATTATCTCTTTGTCAAGGCATTGAGTACTTTTCCTGAGGTTTTTCTATGCTATATTGATGTTTGGTTCTTAACATATGGTATCAGAGCTCAAGGTCTTGGGGTTTCGTTGCTACATCTGAGACACTGTGTAATTTTTGATATAAATTTTTTTTATACAATGTTCCATAAGGAACCACTTGGAGGGTATTTAGCATATGGACCAAGGTACGTTGGGTTCAAAATTCAGCTCTTGAGACCTTATAATTTCGGAGATACAGCCTGTACAAGATAGGGTTCTGGAATCATCCTGAAATGAGTCATTGTGGAATTTTCACTGTAAAAAATTTTCTGTAACGTTTCATACCCTGAACTCCAGAGAAATTTACAGAAATTAGTAAGGTATCTGTGGTAAAAATTTCATCTTCTGGGTCATATTAAATTTGTAGATACACCTTGTGTAAGATAGGGTATCTAGCTAGTCCTATTGACTAGTCTCAAGAAGGTGTTCCAGGTAAAACAAGCATAAATTCTTGCTAGAGTATCCAAATTGAGTGGGACTGGTTGCATTGGATCATGGACAGCTTTTAGTATTTTGGGTGCGAGTTTCAGAATTTGATATCAAATATTTTGTGTGGGGCATTCTATACAAGTGAGATCTCCTGGAAAGACAAAAAATCGACAAGTTGTGAGGAATTTACTGTAAATTCCACTTGGCACATACAATTTTGATCAGACCTGTGGAATTACAGAGAAGAAATATCAGAGAACTACCTAAAATAAAGTTTCATACCCAAAAGGGCCGAAACTTGGGAGATAGAATAGAATAAATATTGTCTAGCATAACCACCTCAAAATAAAGACTCAAAAGTGATATTTGGCTAACATGCCACCCAAAAAGGGACCTTCTACACCAAATAAGCCTCTAGAAAATCCTAATTGGACTCTTGATGAAGGTGAAGAAATGCGTAGGGACATTAATGATTTACAAAAGAATACAGTAACCAAAGATGAACTACAAGAGATGATGGATTCAATGGAAGCTAAGTTGGATACTAAGATGGATTTAATGGAAGCTAAGATCATGGAAGTAATGAAAAATTTTGTAACAGAGAAGACACCCAAAAGTGAAAATGCATCCCATGAAATTCATGATGAGGACACAAGGAAGGTGAATCAAGAATGGAGAAACTCCAAC
>ML802444.1:107789-143765 GCA_009831015.1 Picea engelmannii
TCATATTGGAGCCTGAAGCCATCACTGACACAAGAATTCACCAACTGAGGAATAGATCCATTTCAGAGTATCTCATTAAATGGAGGAAACTATCGACTGAAGATTCCACTTGGGAAGATGAGTCTTTTATACAGAATCATCCAGAGTTACTCAAGCATTGCGGACAACACTTGTCTCAAGGGGAGGGACATGTTAAGCCCTAATATTGGCTCATTAACTCTTAATTGGGGCATATTAGATTAGTAATGTTATTTTATTTATGTCGGCTTGATCATTAACCCTTAATTAGGGCATATTAGATTAGTAATGTTATTTTATTTATTTCGGCTTGATCATTAACCCTTAATTGGGGCATATTAGATTAGTAATGTTATTTTATTTATGTCGGCTTTAGGCCATTAGTTGTAATTATACCTCCAAGTCTCCTATATATACCAAGGAGACATTTTCATTTTGAATCATCTTGGACTTGAACATTTAAGTGGGGTAAAAGGAGGTTGCCCCCTCGAAGAGGCTTATTATCTGAAATTATCTATTTTTCAAGGCATTGAGTACTTTTCCTGAGGTTTTTCTATGCTATATTGATGTTTGGTTCTTAACAGTGTTGAACTACTAGGGTGCGAACTCTTTATTAAGCAAGGAAAAAGATGAATTCTCGATGCTTCTAGAAGGGAATCTTCTAGAAGGATGAGATGACATTCGAATGGTTATCCTAGTACTGGATTCCCTGATATTTTGGGATCATTATTATCCAAGTAACTAATTCATTCTCTCCTATATATTGAGGGAATTCTCATGGAAAAGGTTAGGCAAACAAGCAAGATATTCATTGGAGAATTAGTGAAATAATTGTGTGAAGGACTGATGCTACAACAGTTTGGAGAATCTAGAAAGTTCATCCAAAGGAGTTGATCTTCTTCATGCAAGTGAACAAGAGTGTGTGTCAGAGCCAAGGGCCATCGAAAGGAAGTTTGTGACATCAAGGCTCAGGTTGTAATATTTACTTTCCCTTAATATGATACAGTAATATGTCCCTTTCCCATAAAGCTATTTCCATTTTATTGTATAATTCTTTGATCATATACATAGATTGACTGTTGAATAGATTGTGCTTTCTTTACTTTGGTTGGTTTGTGTTGTCTTGGTCTTAACTGCGCGAGAGCACTGGAGTGAAGAGGGAGAAACAAAGACCATAGGAAGGGATAATAAGGTATGTTATTATTTCTTTCCTCCTAGTTAATTCAATAGTCAAAATCTAGGGAAAGAGTATTATTCTGTCTTGATTTGTTCTAGATCCAGGTGGATATAGGGAGATTGGTTTGTTTCCACACTTACGGATTTATCCAATAACAAAATTGGTGACTCCATTGGGGATCGATCTATTTTCTTTATGGATTTTGGTATTTTTCTGTGGCCATTTGCTCTGGTTTCACTTTTTTCTTGTCCTATCAATCTCTGAGTCTTTAGGATATCCTAATAGACCCTATGGGTCTAGATACCTTTTTCATTCACCAATTTTGTTATTGGATAAATCCGTAAGTGTGGACACAAACCGATCTCCCTGGATCCACCTGGATCTAGAACAAAGCAAGACAGAATAATACTCTTTCCCTAGATTTTGACTATTGAATTAACTAGGAGGAAAGAAATAATAACATAACTTATTATCGCTTCCTATGGTCTTTGTTGCTCCCGCTTCACTCCAGTGCTCTCGTGCAGTCAATACCAAGACAACACAAACCAACCAAAGTGAAGAAAGCACAATATATTCAACAGTCAATCTATGTATATGATCAAGGAATTATACAATAAAGTGGAAATAGCTTTATGGGAAAGGGACATATTACTGTATCATATTAATGGAAAGTAAAGATTACAACCTGAGCCTTGATGTCACAAACTTCCTTTCGATGTCCCTTGGCTCTGACACACACACTTGTTCACTTGCATGAACAAGATCAACTCCTTTGGATGAACTTGCTAGAGTCTCCAAGATGTTGTAGCATCAGTCCTTTACACAATTCTTTCACTAATTCTCCAATGAATCTCTTGCTTGTTTGCTTAACCTTTTCCATGAGAATTCCCTCAATATATAGGAGAGAATCAATTAGTTACTTGGATAAGAATGATCCCAAAATATTAGGGAATCCAGTACTAGGATAACGATTCGAATGCCATCTTATCCCTCTAGAAGATTCCCTTCTAGAAGCATCGAGAATTAATCGTTTTCCTTGCTTAAGAAAGATTTCGCACCCTAGCAGTTCAACACAGTGCAAACTTATTGCACCCTGGCTTAAGTCAGCCTGTGAGAATCATGCATTCTCGCAGGCAAATGTATTAGCAGCCTGCGAACCTCCTTCAAAAATGATATTTCTGGAAAGAGAAAAAAGTAACTTTTCTCAGGAGAAAGTTCTTATGAAGAGCTTGAGTGCACCGTCATCCACACATCATCATGATGAACAAAATCATGGGTAATAGAATGCCCCCAAAAGTATGAGGTTGGAACTAGTGACAGTCGATAGACTTTGTAAGTTGCATGTGTGTGTCAAGAACCAGGAACACACCTAATCGGAAACCTGTGAACAACCAAGCATCTGCAGAATATCATATATATCAATTCTGAGGTAGGCATTCCCATACTCAGATCACATACTGATGAAATTATAGACATGGGTCATGGCCACCAATCATACACCGTGGATCCATGCCATCAAAATATAGCATAGCCACCAGAATACACTGTGGATCTATGCGAGAAATTTCAAATCAAGATGACATAGCGACGAAACATACACAGTGGATCTATGTGTCACAAATTATACATACTCCATTGCAACCTAAATCACAAAGATGATATCCAGTGTCTTCAATTTCGTCGCTCAAAGTACGAATCTAACCATGTGATTACATGTGCTGAAGTCAAACATGGTAGAAACCACTTGATTACCAGTTATTGATGAAACCGTTAACAAGTGCGAGGGAAATCACCATTGATGTCAATGACTCCCAAGGTACACATAGTACAATCCATCGAGTGTGAATAAATGAGTTGAAGTTGAACATCCAATGGAATCTTTCGATCAGGGGTCAATGATGTAAACCCACTATTGAAAGCGAGGAAACCTGCCATTGAGGCATGCAAGCTCCAACGTACTAAATAATTTTTAAGTCTTGATTCCGGATAATGAGTTGAAGTTGACGGAACAAAATTGGTCATAGGAGGGCCTTGATGTGTCCCCCATCAATGACACGAAATGAGTAACATATTTTGAAAGTGAAACAGAGTAGGACTTGGACACAGGGAAGGCCGACACAGAGAGAATGGATAATTGCAGATGGCCAACTCAATATAGGTTTCAGATGGACTTCTCTTGAACATATGAATGACACGACCAATGATTTGGAAGCATTGACTCAAAGATGACATAGGGAATGACCTTGTAGCAAATCGAATGAGAGACAAATGGATTTCCAAAACCGGCTTCAAATGATGAATAGGGGGTGTCATGTTCAAGAGCGACACTGACTGCCAATTAATACAATGATGAAAACATATCCCTTTCCCAAATTTTTCCCCACCATTTCTGGCAAGTACCTCTTTATTTTTACACAAGCTTGAGGAGGATAACATATGCTTGTTGATGTAAGCTCATCCTTCAGATGAGTCCCTTGGAGTATGTTTAATGAACCCTAAGAAGGAGTGGTTTGGTCCCATCACGGGTCTGTCAATGTTTGTTTAACGAGTCCAGAGATAGAAAACTCGAAGGTTTTTCAAGATTATAGAGTTTGGAAAAAAACTTAAAAGAGAACTCTCTCAGATCCTTTTCTGTAAAATAGTCTAGATGAGACCTAAAAAGAGATAAATTATCGCTCACAAGATGCGTACTTCAAATATTTTATCGAGCGTGGAAATAGCAAGGTCGCTCAATGATCTTTTCATGTTTAGAGAGTCTGAAAAGAGCTTAAAGAGGACTCCAGTGGGGTTCCTTTTTCGTATAACCTTGTTGAGCCCGAAAAAGTGATAAAAGTATGCTTGATTGCATTCTCATGTATTTATGAGCACAAGAACGGACAAAAACGATGCTCGATATTTTATGTAAAACCATAAAAAACAATCAAAAACACGCCATAATGAAGAAAAATATGTCCATATCCTTGTATTTAATCATCAAAGTCATCACGCCTACAATTCATTACACTCAACATGACATCAGGGATTAGGTTTAATCGATAAATAATCATAAAAACCCAAAATGACATAGTAAAAGTAAATAAAATGAGTAAATACTCTTTTTACCACATCATTTTACATTTCCACTATTGAGCTCCAAAAACCCCTCTTTTACCCTCCAAGTTTGGCGTCAATTTGTGGGAGCTACAAGAGACCATTCAGCGAGTCGTATGCGACATTAAGGTAAGCTCTTTGTCCTTGACATTTTCATGGTTTAAATTTGTAATTTCATTGGGTAAATGTTTAGTTTTGAGTTGAGTTTTCAAGCCCTACATGCGCGCTGCAATTCTCGCAGGTGGGCCATACGGGGCCTATGAGAATGAGGCGTTCTTATAGGTGAGCCTAAGGACACCTGTGAGTTTCTCGCACTCTGCACATAGGGCACCTATGAGAACTGCAAAGCCCAATTTTTTTTTAAATTTTTAGCCAATGAAAAATATCCAAAGCATGAAAAAAGTTATTAATCCTCTTATTGTGTTCCTTGTGAAGATAATTGGCCATCAACATGGTGCTAGAGTGGAATGAAAGGGAACATGAAGAGGATAATGCAATGGCCGAAAATCATCCTCCTACCATAGCTTCTTTGAGAGACTGTGGGTTCTTGAAGTACTTTTGCATCCCGGGCATGAGGGCCCAGGTCAAACTTTTAGAGTACTTGGTGCATATGTGGGACCCAGATCAGTAGGTGTTTCATGTGGGGGTCCACACACTATCCTTAGACATTGAGAACATTTACTTTTTGACTGAATTGTCTCGGCGTGGGTACTATGTAAGTCTGACAGGTAGTAGAGGTGGTGGGATAAAGATGAGTGAGTACTGCAATTTATACTGCATACTCGAGGCTGAGAGAAAGAAAGGAAAAGTGGTTATCTAGAGGGTACACGACTTGACCCTCCGTACTATCCTTTTCACTATAGCTCATATGGCTGGGGGTTCTTCTCTCCATATGGAATTACAGAGTTACTTTCAGTATGCTATTGAGTGTACTGAGCCTCGAGTGTTCAACTGGGCAGACGTTGTACTGCGCAGCATAAAAAAACAATTAACTAAATGTAGGCGAGGTGACCTGAAGCAATTCGGGTACAGATCTTTGCTGGTATCCTTATTCCTTGAGTGGGTCCCATTACTGAAGCTAAAGGTGGAGTGGAATTTACCAGATCCTAGGGATCCACGGATGCTGAAATGGTGTCGGCTCATGGCCCAGCACGTAGCAGGACCGATCATCAAATATGATGATACTTTCTTTGACTAGCTTCAACCACAAATGTTGATGGTTGATGACTATGCTTATTTTGGGCTGGATTTCCGAGGAGATCTAGATTTGGCATTGCCAGAGGATGCTCAGTGGGGATACCTTGGTAAGA
Source organism: Picea engelmannii (assembly GCA_009831015.1). Classification (NCBI taxonomy): domain Eukaryota; kingdom Viridiplantae; phylum Streptophyta; class Pinopsida; order Pinales; family Pinaceae; genus Picea; species Picea engelmannii. The sequence goes on from ML802444.1 coordinate 113,385, forward strand.
AGTACACACATTTTTTTTATTTTTTTTTAAATGTTTTTGTGAATTTTTATCATATTCAAATGTTTTTGTTTTATATATTCGTTCGAAGACTAATAAAAAATCGTTTGTTGATAACATAGATGTTGGAACTTACATAACTCCCGGCACTTCTCCCATCTAGAGGAGAGGAGAGGTAGCGGCAGCACCACAGTATGCTGAGGATTATCAAGTGGTGGAACATAATCTAGAGGGCTTGACTGCAGACATTCCAGATATGACTCTGGAAGAGGTTCCATGACGCAATCAGCGTCATACTATAGGGGTATCAACATCTATGAGTCGACTGCTTCATAGGGTTTCTAGGGAAGTCCTTTGTTACCGTGAATGTCATCCATGACGTCACTTTTTAGAAGCTATAAGCTTCAATTTTTGACATTTTGGTCTTCAGACAAACTTTTTGTAAAAAACTCTTTTGATCGTTATATATACAGACAACTTCTACCAGTTTACTTTATATTGTGTGAATTTCGATGTGTTTGATTTATAAATGATTCAAATGTCTGTCCAATACATAATTAGCCAATGCATCTGTTAATGTATTTAGACATCTAGGAATATGTTGATATTCAATATGATCAAAATAACGTTCCAAGAGGCGAATTCACAAATACACCCGTAATAAAGTAGGACTTCGAATAGAGTAAACATTACTTAACTGTAGTACTACAAGTTGCGATTCAAGTGGCACAACCAAATGATGAATTCCAAGCGAGATAGAATCAACCAATAATTCAATAATGACGCTATACTCTGCAATGTTGTTTGTCGCACGACCAAGACACACACCTTGTAAATATACAAGTTCATTTGTTGGGGTATAGATTGCCCACACAGTGGAAGCAAGGTTCTGAGTACTATGGCTAGCACCATCCACGAAGCCAATATAGGGTAGCAAAGACTCCAACATCTGGAAATCAAACACAACATCACATAAGGGCAGAGACCGGATAACGACAAAAGAAAACTATAGTAACACACACAAAGTATGATACATTAAAATACAAGTACTTGTGCACAGATGATTTATGCATAGTACTTCTTCAAGTACAACCCATTCCTGGGTTCACTCAAAGGGATACCATCGTAATCTACCAACTCATATGTTCCTTTTTCCAAGACCCGGTGAACAATATAAGGACCTTGCCACATGGGTTCGAATTTCCCAGCTCCTAACACATCTCGATCTTGTTCATAAAGAAGAACAAGATCACCTTCAGAAAAAACATGAGGCTTAACATGCTTGTCGTAGTGCACCTTGATACGTTTCTTCTGGGCTTCTATTACTAGAGTGGTGTCACGTCGAGTTTCGTCTAATTGCATAAGATACAATAGACGTTCTTCAGCATAAGTGTTGGGGAGGAGTTCAACAACTAGCTTCAAAGAGGGTATCTTGCATTCTATAGGAAGAATGGCTTCCACACCATAGACTAACCGAAAAGGTGTAAAACCAGTAGCGGATTTGACAAATGCTCGGTACGTCCACAATGCCGAAAACAAAATTGTGTGCCAACTTGTTTTATGAATTCCTATCATCCGTCGAAGCATAGTTATGAGAAATTTGTTGATTGCTTCGACCTGGCCATTAGCTTGTGGATAATAGGGTGTTGAGTTATCATGGAGAAGACCCAACTTTTCCATAAGTTCAGACATCATGAAATTCCTAAAGTGGCTACCGTGATCAGTGACGATAGCCTGGGGAACACCAAAACGAGCTATGACATGATTAAAAAAAAACAAGGTTGCAGTCTTTCCAGTATTGTCGAATGTCGGCATCGCCTTGGCCCATTTTGTAAAGTAATAAACGGCTATAATGATGTAACCATGCCCCCCAACCGAGTGAGGGTGACATGTCATGAAATCGAGGCCCCATTTCGCAAAACGACCAACTGAGACCACGGGGTGAAGAGGCGTAGGATGTGACCAAATTTTCTGATTATAGGTCTGGCAGGCATGGCATTTCTGAACGGTAGTAATGCAGTCGTTAAACAACGAAGGCCAAAAATACCCTGTGCATAAGATCTTCTGGGAAGTAGCATACCTAGACATATGACCACCACATGCTCCAGAATGGCAGTCATTTAGATCTTTTTCAGCTTCGTTGAACGTTAGACAACGTCGAAAAACAAAGTCAATTCAACGACGGTAAAGAGTATCTCCGAGGATAATGTATTGACGAGCTTGATATTGTATGCAACATCGTTCAATACTAGACAAAGTAGGCCAGAAGTCTGAGTTTGGAGATATATAATGATATCCCCATACCAAAGATCGTCAGTGCTAATAAGGAAAAGAGATCCATCAGGTAATGAATCAATTGCTACATTTTTCATGGCAGAGTGAGGAAAATCGCATATCAACTCAGCAAAAACTAAGGATTTCTTAGACTTGGCGCGATTGAATTCCAAGTCAAACTCTTGGAGTATGACAATCCATTTGGAGTATTTTCTCCTAGAAATTGATGTGTCAAAATATGTTGCATAAGGTTACAATGAGAAATCACTGTAGTCTTGCGTGAGAGGATATAGTGCCGGAAGCGTTGAACGGCTTGAATGGCAGCCAAGGCCAGCTTTTCAACATGTTGATACTTGATTTCAGTGGGTGTTGAGACTTTGAATCAAGTAATAAATAACATGTTCATTATGTGCATCATCCTCTTGGACGAGAACCATGCCAATAGTGTACTTCGAGGCAACAAGATAAAGGAAATAATTGTGACTGTAATCGGGAGGAAAGAGAAGCAAAGCTCGCGTGAGGGACAACTTCAAATCTTCAAAAGCATTGTTGGCAATGGTATCCCAGATGAACTCTAAATATTTCTTAAGTAACCGCGTAAAACCACGAGTGATCTTAGCGTAATTAGGGATAAAACGAGGAAGAAAGTTTTCTTTCCCCTGCAAACTTTGCAACTGGTGTAGTGTAGAAGGAGGAGGGAGATTAAGAATCGCCTCAACCTTAATAGGATCCACCCAAATCCCTTGACGCAAAATGATAAAACCTAGAAGACGACCAGATTCTACACAGAAAATGCACTTATGGGGATTTAAACATATCTGGTAAAATCGCCAGTGAACAAAAATGGCTTGGAGATGAGTGGGGCGATCGACTCTGCGCAAAGAATGAGCTGGTAAATCATCCAAATAGGGTTGAATGATATGCTTTATATCATGAAAATCATAAGACATAGTGCGTTGAAAAGTGGTGCCCGCATTCTTAAGACCGAAAGGGAGTTTCCGATAGGAAAAAGTACCCCATGGACAAATAAAAACAATCTTATGTTGATCCTCAGGAGCAATGTTAATTTGATTATATCCGAAGAAACTATCCATGAGGGAAAAGATTTTACTTCCAACACAGTCGTCGACAATCTGATCGACGAAAGGGGTTGGAAAGTTGTCTTTTGGACAAGCTTTATTAATATCCCTATAATCAACACATACACAAATATTGTTGCCTTTCTTATCAATCGAGACAGGATCGGAAACCCATTCTGTAAGAGCCACCGGATAAATAAATCCGGTTTTCAGAAGTTTTTCAACTTCGAGTTTGATAGAAGCCGCTTTATGTGGGTGAACTGGACGAAGGCATTGTCGGATGGGTTTAGCGTCGGGTTATGTCTTTATATCATGTACAACAATTGCAGGGTCGATACCTGGAATTTCTTCATATCTCTAGGTAAATATGTCACAAAACTCTTTGAACAAGGATGTATAAGTGACTATTTCATCCTAGGAACATGAAGCTCCAATATGGACATTTTCAACGATTCTAGGTTTAATGGATATGTCAATGGGAATTATGGGAGAGATATTACAAAGGTTCCCTTTGGTAAACACATCATGTCCAGACCCAGGAATGATCGAGATGACAACAACGGTCGATGGAGGCAAAATCCATTGGTAGTTCTCAAGAGTGTGTTGTTTTAGAAAGAGTATGGAACGATGATGCCCATCGTCCCAAGGGGTGTCCTCCATGATGGACATGATCATATTGTCAGTGGGAAAAATGACACGAAAAGGATCAGGAGACAACTCATCAAGAGAGAGAGTAGAAGGTGTTGCCGATTGAATGACCTGATAAGCGGAATCAACCGGACTTAACGACATTGTGTCGCAGAAACGAAAATGATCTCCAAGATCAGGCACTATACAAGGGTCGAAAGACACATGAAAGTCATGAGGCATGGTGGAAATCATGTTGATAGAAGAAACAGATGGGCATGGAACATCGGGCGGAGGAATGGGGAAAGTACCCATTAACGAGGAGTCCTTTAAAAGGCCTACACCGACATTCTCATAACCCAGCGGGGTTTTAGCAATAAACAGTACGTTGCTAGTACGAGTATCGGAATTGAAGAAGGTGAGTTGGTCAACGGTAACAACCTTTCCTTGATGAGGGAAACGTACTACATGAAAAAGTGTTGACACAACAGCACACATGGAATCAATCTAGTTGCGGCCAAGAAGAAAATTATAATCAAGGGGAGCGTCGAAGACTTCCACCTCAACTTGGACCGTTTTACCTTCTAACGTGATTGGCAACAAAGGAAGGACACCGTAAGGCTTAAAACTAGAGCAATTGAAGGCTTTAAGAGTGTTTTGGGATTCAATCAAGGGAGGAGAGGCAATGTCTTTCCAGCAAGCAAAACACATTACACACGTCGAGGCACCCTCATCGATAATAGTTTGACAAATGTTCTTGTCAGAGACAACAACTTGTATCTGGAACGCGAGTTGAGAGGGTAAACTTGGAATGTGATCATCCAAGTCAAAGACTATCAAATTCGTATCTATCGGGTCAATTCTAGCTATAGCTTTCAACAGTGCCTTCCATTGTGCAGGACAAGACTGAAGGAATTCAAGGGCTGACATCATTGAAGGTGCTTAGGCCAGATCTTCAATAATGTTGTAGTTCTGGGCTGCACGAGCATGGGGATTGAAAGCCGATTTCCATACGACACCTTTTGGGGGGGGTCGTAGAACTGTGTCAAGGCTCGGTCGTTCAATATGAAGAGCACCATTAGTAGGTGGAGTCATTGGAGAGGGTTGTACCAAAGCAGGAGGTAAATCGTCAACCTTCTCCTTAGACGAAGAATAATCTTTGGTGCGAGTCGTGAGTGCAATATTATTCTTCTTAGAATCACCAGTACACATCAAAACATATGATGTCGTAGAAGAGGAGGGTTGGTCGTGAATGACCAACTGAGCTTGTTGTTAAGACGGGAAGGGTTGGGACAACACAGCCGGTGCAGGGGGTTTTGGGGTTCCTTGAAGGAACTTAGTGACCTCGACACGTCGTGGACAATCCTTCATGTAATGATCATCACCACAGATAAGGCAAGGGTATCGTGGTTTGTGCTTATCCCGATCTTCAACAGGAGGGGTTTTGGTTTGCTCTGCTTGATTATTATTGTTTAGGGTTTGTGCTTGAAACAAAATGTGATTTCTCTTGGGCAGTACCAATCACACCGTCAGCTGCATGCGAGGCAACTGGAATAGTTGAAGTGTTGGAAGCATTAGGACGAGGTAACTCAGGTAGTAAATCACAAAGGGTTCCCATTTGCGAATAAACGAGATCAAGATATTGAGCATGACTTATAGCCTGCTCTTCCATGACAATGCCACCCATGGCAATGTCCTTACCAATTTCGTTCACAAAGGATTTTGTAAACCATTCTGCGAGTAGTTGATCAGGAAGCTCAAGTTTAATGAGATGGCGCCTCCTTTGCCACTCATGGATATGATCTGATATATGAGTGCCTTTAGTCTATTTGAAGGAAGTCAAAATCTCAGTCCCGGTATCATAATGGATCGGTAACTGGCAATGTGTAAGAAAAGCCATATCTAGGGTGTTGAAATAAGAGAAGAAACCTCATGGCAATTTGATATACCACTTCGCAGCAGAACCAGTAAGGGTTTGTTGAAAAAGACATAAACGAATAGAGACATCCATCAACGAGTTGGATGAACACCATAGGTGAAAAGTCATAACGTGATTGTTTGGGTCCTCTCCTACTTTGTCGTCGAATTTAGAAATGTCTGATGGAAGATTGGTTAGAATAAAAGGCCATTGAGGAGAGTGATGAATATGATCATTTAGAATCCGAGACAAATCCGATAAATCCAAAGTAGCAAGAAAAGGTAACTGTCGATTCACCTGTGGGTACTGGTGATTTTGGGGTGGAAGCCCTATTGGCAAACCAGTAGGACCATAAGGATTCTAACCATAATTGTTTCAGGATAAATCCGTAAGTGCAGACACAAACCGATCTCCCTAGGTCCACTTGGATCTAGAACAAAACATGACAGAATAATACACTTTCCCTAGATCTAGACTATTGAATGAACTGAGATATAAGGATTATGGACATACCTTATGAACACTTTCCTTAGGTCTTTGTTGTTCCAAGCTTCGCTCCAATGCTCTTGTCCCGTTCAGATCACAAAAGTACAAACCAATCAAAGTGAAGGCAGATCAATATATTCAATAGCTAATCTATACATATGATCAAGGAGTTATGTAATAAAGTGACATCATATTTATGGGAAAGGGAAATATTACTGTATTGAATAATTGAAAGTGAAACTTACAACCTGAGCCTTGATGTTGTAGATCTCCTTTCGATGGCTCCTAGCTCTGACACACACACTTTCTCATGCATGAAGAAAATCAACCACCTTTGATGACCTTGTTGTTGTCTCTAGCTGTTGTAGCATCAGTCCTCCATACAGTCTTGCACTAATTCTCCAATCAACCTCTTGCTAGTTTGCTTCTAACCTTTTCCATGAGAAATCTTCTCAATATATAGAAGAATATAGGTTAGTTACTTGGATAGAAAATGATCCCAAGATATCTGGAATGCCAGCACCTGAATAACCATTTGAAAGCCAACTCATCCTTCTAGAAAATTCCCTTCTAGAAGGCTCGAGAACTTTATCTTTTTCCCCTTTAAGAAGATGTTCACATCCTGACAATGAGGTATAGTGTGAACCCCTTGCACTCTAGCTTAATGCAACCTGTGAGAATCAGGCATTCTCGCAGGTAAATATATAGGCAGCCTGCGAACCTCTTTCAAAAACATGGTTTCTGGAAACAGACAAGATTAACTTTTCTCAGGAAAGTGTTCTTAGTGAAGAGCTTGATTTTCCATCATCATAACATCATCATAACATCGTTACGAAGACCAAAATTGTGGATAACAGAATGCCCCCCAAAGTCTGAGAGTGGAATTAGTGACAGTCGATAGACTTTGTAAGCTGCATGTGTGTGTCAAGAACCAAGAGCACATCTAATCAGAGACCTGCAAACATCCAAGCATCAATAGAATATCATGTATACCAATTCCTGAGGTAGGCATTCCCATACTCAGATCATAGACTGATGAAATTATAATCAAAGGTCATGGCCACCAATCATACACTGTGGATCCATGCTGTCATAATATAGCATAGCCACCTGAATACACTGTGGATCTATGCAACAAATTTGAAATCAAGACGACATAGCCACGAAACATACACAGTGGATCTATGTGTTTCAAATTATACATACTCCATCGCAACCTGGATCACAAAGATAATATCCAGGGTCTTCAACCTCATCACCCAAAGTACGAATCTAACCATGTGATTACATGTGTCGAAGTCGAACATGGTAAAAAACCACTTGATTACCGGTCATTGATGTAACCGTTAACAAGTGTGAGGGAAATAACCATTGATGTCAATGACTCCCAAGGTACTGTAGTACAATCTATCAACTGTGAATAAATGAGTTGATGTCAAACACTTGATGGAATCTCTCGATCAGGGGTCAATGATGTAAACCCACTGTCGAAAGCGAGAAACTTGCCATTGAGGCATGCAAGCTTCAAGGTACCAAATAATTTATAAGTCTTGATTCCGGATAATGTGTTGAAGTCGACGGAACAAAACTCATCACAGGAGGGCCTTGATGTATCCCCCATCAGTGACACGAAATGAGTAACAGAGTTTAAAGGTGAAACAAAGTATGTGGCAATTGGACTTTGGACACAGGGAAGGCCGACACGAAGTGAAAGGATAACTATAGATGGCCGACTCAAAGAGAGGTTTCAAACGGACTTCTCTTGAACATATGAATGACACGACCAATGATTTGGCAACATTGACTCAAAGACAACACATGGAAAGACCTTGTTATTAAATCGAATGAGAGACAAATGGATTTCCCAAACTGGCTTCAAATGATGAATAGGAGGTGTCATGTTCAAGAGTGACACTTACTTCCAATTAACATAAAGATGAAACATATCCCTTTCCCAAATTTCCCCCCCACCATTTCTGGCAAGTACCTCTTTATTTTTACGCAAGCTTGAAGAGGATCACATATGCTTGTTGATATAAGCTCATCCTTCGGACGAGTCCCTTGGAGTATTTTTAATGAACCCTAGGAAGGAGTGGTTCGGTCCCATCACGGGTCTGTCAATGTTTGTTTAACGAGTCCAGAGATAGTAAACTCGAAGTTTTTTCAAGATTATAGAGTTTGGAAAAACACTCAAAAGATAACTCTCTCAGTTCCTTTTTCGTAAAATAGTCCAACGAGACTGAAAAAGGGTTAAACTATCGCTTGAAGGACGCATACTTCAAATACTTTAACGAGCATGAAAATAGCAAGATTGCTCGGCAATCTTTTCATATTTAGAGAGTCTGAAAAAAGCTTAAAGATAACTCCAGGGGGGTTCCTTTTTCGTGTAACCATGGCAAGCCTGAAAAAGTGATAAAACAACACTCGATCATGTTCTTATGTTTTTCACAAGCGCAAGAACGGACAAAAGGCGCTCGAGGTTTTTAGGTAAAAACCATAACAAACAACAAAAATCACACCACACCAAGGAAAAATTTTGTCCATAACCATCCATATTTCTCACCTGCAAGTCATTTCTCTCACTTCCACATTAGTGATTAGGGTTAAATAATAAATAATCATAAAAAACCCACATTTGATATAGTAAAAAGTAATAACATGAACAAATAACAAAATTTACCATACCATTTTCACATTTTACCCTTTGAGTGCCAAAAACCCCTCATTTACCCTCTACCTTTGGCATCGAATTCCAGGAGATACGAGAGACCATTTGACGTGCCGTCATCTATATTTTTGTAAGCGCCTCATCCCTTATCTTTTCATGGTTTAGAAATTCAATTTCATTGGTAAAAAGTTCAGTTTTCACTTGATTTTTTGAACCCTATGCGCGTGGAATCATTCTCGCAGGTGGCCCATCTGGGGCCTACGAGAATGAACCATTCTCGCAGGTGGGATTTAAGCAGCCTGCGAGAAGTTCGCACTGCACATAATAGCCCACCTGTGAACAACACAGAATCCAAAATTTTATGCAACGTTTAACCAATTGCAAGAATTTTATCTCATGAATAAAATCACTAACCATGTTTGTGTGTTTTTTATGCAGGTTGCTAGCCACAATCATGGTGTTAGAGTGGCAGGAATGAGAGCACGAGGAGGATAATGCCAATGCGGAAAACCATCCTCCAACCATAGCTGCACTAAGAGACTGTGGTCTCTTAAAGTATTTCCGCATCCCGGGCATGAGAGCCCAAGTTCGATTATTGGAATACTTAGTCCAAATGTGGGATCCGGACCAACAAGTGTTCATCGTGGGAGCTCATACATTGGCCATCGATATAGAGGATATCTATTTCTTGAATGGATTATCTAGACATGGATCCTATGTCAGTTTGTCTGGCAGCAGAACAGGCGGGTTGAAGATGAGCGAATATTGCAACCAGTATTGTGTACCTGAGGCAGAGAGATAGAAAGGGAAAGTGGCCATTTGGGGAGTTACTGATTTGACTCTCGCACTATTCTCTTTACCATTGCTCGGATGGCAGGAAGTGCGGCTCCACATATGGCTCTACAGAGCTATTTCTAGTACGCCATCGAGTGTACTGAGCCCCGGGTCTTTAACTGGGCTAACGCAGTTTTACACAATATGAAGAAACAGTTGACTAAGTGCAGGCGAGGAGGTCTGAAGAAGTTTGGATATGGTTCTTTATTAGTATCCTTCTTCTTAGAGAGGGTCCCTGTGCTACGTCTACAAGCTGAGTGGCAACTTTTGGGTCCTAGGGATCCGAGGATGTTGCGGTGGTGTCGGCTCATGGCCCGACACGTGGCAGGTCCTATTGTCAGATATGACGATGTTTTCTTCGACTGGTTACATAACCAAATGCTCATGGTGGAAGAATACGCATATGCTGGGCTAGATTTCCGAGGAGATCCGGATCTAGCACTTCCTGAAGATGCTCAGTGGGGAGACCTCGGTAAGAAGAACACAAATTTTTGTTTTTAAATGTTTTTGTATTTTAATCATATTTAAATGTTTTTTGTTTTTATGGATTTACTCGAAGACCAACACTACTTACTTGTTGATAACACAAACGTTGGACCATATCGACCTGCTGGAAGTTCTCCTATCCAGAGACGAGGAGAGGTAGAAGTAGCAGTTCCACAGTACGTTGAGGATTATCTGACGGTGGAGTAGAATTTACAGGGTTTGATGGCAGACGTTCCAGATATGACTCTGGAAGAGATTCCCCGACATGATCAGCATCACACTGTGGGGGTTTCTACCTCTATGGGTAGACTGCTCCGCAAAGTTGCTAGGACATTAGTGTGTTATCATGATCATCATCCGTGATGTCATTATGTAGAAGCCAGGAGCTTCAATTTTTGATATTTTGGTCTTCGGACAAACATTTTGTAAAAACAAACTTTGATCATTATATATATACACATGGCTTCTACCGACGTACTTTACATTGTGTACATTTCAATGTGTTTGATTTATAAATGATTTAGATGCCTGTCCAATACATAATTAGCTAAAGCATCTGTCAATGTATTAAGACATCTAGGAATATGTTGATATTCAATATGATCAAAATGTCATTCCAAGAGGCAAATCTACAAATATACCCTTGATAAAGTAGGACTTCGAATAGAGTAGACATTACTTAGTTGTAGCACTACCAGCTGTGAGTCAAGTCGCACAACCAAGCGACGAATTCTAAGAGAGATAGCATCAACCAATAACTCAATAACGACGCTATACTTTGTGATGTTGTTGGTTTCCCGACCAAGACATACACCTCGTAAAGATATAAGCTCGTTTGTTGGGGCATTGATTGCCCACGCAGTGGAAGCTAAGTTCTGAGTACTATGGCTAGCACCATCGGTGAAGCCAATATAAGGTAGCGAATACTCCGACATCTGGCCATCAAAAACAACGTCACGTAAGGGCAGAGACCAGATAACGTTAAAAGCAAAATAAAGTAACACACACAGTATGATACATAAAATACAACTACTCATGCACAAATGACTTATGCATAGTACTTCTTTAAGTACAACCCATTCTTGGGTTCACTCAAAGGTACACCATCATAATCCATCAGCTCATATGCTCCTTTTTCCAAAACTTTGCTAACAATGTAAGGCCCATGCCACATTGGTTCGAATTTCCCAGATCCTAAGGCATCTTTATCTTGTTCATATAGAAGAACAAGATCTCCTTTAGAGAAGACACGAGGTTTGACATGCTTTTCATACTGTGCTTTAACACGTTTCTTCTGGGCTTCTATTACAAGAGTAGCGTCACGACGAGTCTCGTCTAATCGCATCAGATACAATAGACATTCCTCTTCAGCAAAAGTATTGGGTAAGAGTTCTACATCTAGTTTTAGAGACAGTAATTCACATTCTATTGGCAGAATGGCTTCCATGCCATAAACTAGTCAAAAGGGTGTAAATCCAGTAGCAGATTTAACAGATGTTCGATACGCCCACAATGCTGAAAACAACATCATGTGCCAGCTAGTTTTGTGAATTCCTATCATCCGTCAAATCATAGTTATGAGAACCTTATTGATTGCTTCGACCTGGCCATTAGCCTACAGATAATAGGGTGTTGAACTATCATGACGAAGGCCCAACTTTTCGGTAAGTTCAAACATCATATAATTTCTAAAATGACTACCGTGATCGGTAACGATAGCCTGAGGAACACCAAAACGAGTGATGACATGGTTGAAAAGAAATAACGCTGCAGTCTTCCCAGTATTATCGAATGTTGGCATCGCCTCGGCCCACTTAGTAAAATAATCAACAGCGACAATAATATAACCATGCCCCCTGACCGAGTGAGGGTGACATGTCATGAAATCAATGCCCCATTTTGCAAAAGGACCTGCTGAGACTACAGGATGAAGGGGAGTAGGATGCGACCGAATCTTCTGATTATAGGTATAGTAGGCATGACTCTTCTGAACAGTAGTAATGCAGTCATTGAACAAGGAAGGCCAAAAGTATCCTACACGCAAGATTTTCTGGGCAGTAGCATACCCAGACATATGACCACCACATGCTCTAGAGTGGCAGTCATTCAAAGCTCTCTCGGCTTTGTCAAAAGTCAAACAACGCCAAAAGACAGATTCAATGCCTCGACGGTAAAGAGTATCACCGAGGATAATATAATGACGTGCTTGATAACGGACACGACGACGTTCAACGCTAGACAAAGCAGGCCGAAAAGTTTGAGTTTGGAGATATATAATGATATCTTCGTACCAAATATCATCTGTACTGATAAGGAAAAGTGATTCGTCAGGTAACGAATCGACTGCTACATTTTCCGTGGCAGTGTGGGGGAAATCACAAATTAACTCAGCAAAAACTAAGGATTTCTTCGACGTGGCGCAATCGAATTCCAAATCGAACTCCTGGAGAATGAAAATCCACTTGGAGTATTTGCCCGCAAGCAATTGACGTGTCAATATATGTTGCATGGGTTTACAATGTGAAATCACTGTAGTCTTTCTGGAGAGAATATAATGGCGAAAAAATTGAACTGCTTGAACAAAAGCCAAGGCCATCTTTTCAACATGTTGGTACTTGATTTCCATCGAAGTTAGACTCTGACTCAAGTAATATATAACATGTTCATCGTGGGCATCATCCTCTTGAATGAGAAACATGACGATAGTATACTCGGACGCAGCTAGATAAAGAAAGTAATCCCGACTATAATCGGGAGGAAAAAGAAGAGGAGCTTTTGTGAGGGATAACTTTAAGGCTTCAAAAGCATTGTTAGCAACCTTATCCCAGACAAACTCGGAACCTTTCTTTAGAAGACGTGTAAAACCCCGAGTAATCTCAGCGTAATTCGGGATGAAGCGACGAAGAAAGTTTGCTTTCCCCTACAAACTTTGTAACTGGCGCAAAGAAGAAGGAGGAGGGAGATTAAGAATCGCCTCAACCTTAATAGGATCTACCTAGATCCCATGGCATGAAACAATGAAACCAAGGAGACGACCAGATTCTATGAAAAAGACACATTTATGAGGATTTAGGCGAATGCAATAGAATCGACAACGAACGAAAATTGCTCAGAGATTATTAGGGTGATCGACTCGACGTAATGAGTGAGCCGGTAAATCATCCAAATAAGGTTGAATGATATGCTTGATATCGTGAAATGCATAAGACATAGCACGTTGGAACGTTGCACCTGTGTTCTTCAAACCGAAGGGGATATTTCTGTAGGCGAAAGTACCCCAAGGACAAATAAAAGCAGTTTTATGTTGGTCCTCAGGAGCGATATTGATTTGATTATAGCCGGAAAATCCATCCATGAGGGAAAAGATTTCACTGCCGGAATAGTCATCGACGATCTGGTCAACGAAAGGGGTTGGAAAATTGTCCTTTGGACAAGCTTTATTGATATCCCGATAATCCACACAAACGCATATACTACCACCTTTATTATCAATCGGTACTGGATTGGAAACCCATTCTGTCAATGCCACAGGATAAATAAAAGCGGCTTTAAGAAGTTTTTCAACTTCGAGCTTAATGGCTGTCACTTTATGTGGATGGACAGGACGGAGGCGATGTCGGACTGGTTTAGCTCTGGGGTATGTCTTAATTTCATGGACCACAATAGCAGGGTCGACACCCGACATCTCTTCGTAACTCCAGGAAAAGATATCACGAAATTCTTTAAACAAGGAAGTATAAGTGACAATTTCTTTGGGAGAACATGAAGCTCCAATATGAACATTCTCGACTATCCCAAGTTTAATTGAAATATCTATGGGTACTGTGGGAGAAATGTTAATGAGGTTCCCTTCTACAAACACATCACGTGTAGATTGGGGAACTGTGGATATAACAACAACGGTCGACGAGGTCGAAATCCGCTGATAATTCTCAAGAGTGTGTTGTTCCAGAAACAGTATGGAACGATGATGCCCATCGTCCCAAGGGGTGTCCTCCATGATGGACATGATCATATCATCAGTGGGAAAGATGACAGGGAAAGGATCAGGAGACAACTCATCAAAAGAAGAAGTAGTAAGGTTTGCCGATTGAATGGCTTGATAAGCGGACTCAACCGGACTTAACGACATGATGTCACCGAAACGAACATGATCTCCAGGATCAGGGACTATCCAAGGGTCGGCAGACACAAGAAGTTCATGAGGCACAATAGAGATCATATTAATAGAAGCAACTAACGGGCGTGGAATATCGGGTGGTTGTGGTATGGGGAAAGTACCCATTAACGAAGAGTCTTTTAAAAGACCAACTCCAACATTCTCGTAACTCGGTGGGGTTTTAGCTATGAATGGCACGTTGCCAGTGCGAGTATCAGAATTAAAGAAGGCAAGTTGATCAACCGTAACCACTTTTCCCTGGTGAGGAAATTGTACGACACGGAACAGGGTTGACACAACAACACACATAGAATCGACCCAGCTACGTCCAAGTAGAATATTATAATCTAGGGGAGCATCGAAAACTTCCACTTCAACCTGGATGGTCTTACCTTTGAGAGTAACAGGCAACGACGGAAGAATGTCGTAAGGCTTAAAACCAGAGCCATTGAAGGATCTCAAAGTGTTTTGCGATTCGTTTAAGGGAGGGGAGCCAATTGCTTTCCAACAAGTAAAAGACATTACGCACGTAGAGGCACCCTCATCAATAACAGTCCGAAAAATTCTCTTGTCAGCGACAACAACTTGTATTTGAAATGCAATCTATGGGGGTAACCTTGGAATATGGTCTTCCAAGTCAAAGACTATCAAATTCATATCTGTGGGATCGATTCCACCTATATCTTTCAACAGAGCCCTTTGTTGTGCAGGACAAGACTGAAGGACTTCAAGGGCAGACATTGTTGAAGGTGCTTGGGCCAAATCTTCGACAATGCTATAGTTCTGGGCCGCACGAGCATGAGGATTGAATGTCGATTTCTTAACGACACCTTTCAGGGGTGGTCATATAACTGTATCGAGGCTTGGTCGTTCGAGATGAAGAGGACCATTTGTGGGTGGATTCGTAGGAGAGGGTTGTACCAGATCAGGAGGTAAATCGTCAACCTTCTCCTTAGAAGGAGTATAGTCTTTAGCTCTAGTGGTAAGTGCAACATTATCTTTCTTGGAATCACTGGTGCACATCAAAACATAATATGATGTAGAAGTAGAGGGTTGGTCATGGATGACCAACGAATCCTGTTGTTGAGACGAGAAGGGTTGAGACAAGACAACCGGCATAGAGGGTTTCAACGTTCCTTGAAGGAACTTGTTAACCTCAACACGTCTCGGACAATCCTTTGTGTAGTGATCGTCACCATAGATAAGGCAAGGGTAGCGTGGTTTGCACTTATCCCGATCTTCAATAGGAGGGGATTTGGTTTGCTCAATCTGATTATTGTTTTTACTCCCCTTATTCTTGCCTCTCCCTTTCTTAGATTTGTTCTTACCGGTCGGCGTATATTGAACAACGTTCACTTCAGAGGTTTTACCGGTGGGAGGAGCAGGAGATGGAGCACTTTGAACATTAGAAGAATTGGATTTTGGGGTTGTAGTCGAAACAGAATGTGAGTGGGTATGAGTGGTCCCAATCACACCACCAGCTGCATGTGAGGCAGCTGGAGCAGTAGAAGTGCTAGAAGTACCAGGACGAGGTAAATCAGGTAGTAGGGTGTAAAGTGTTCCCGTTTGTGAATAAATGAGATCAAGATACTAAGTGTGACTTATAGCCTACTCTTCTGTAACAACACCACCCATAGCGATGTCTTTGCCAGTTTCATTCACGAAATATTTCGTGAACCATTCTACCAGTAACTGATCAGGGAGTTCAAGTTTGATGAGACGTCGTCTCCGTCTCCACTCATGTGTATGATCCGAGATGTGAGTACCTTTCATTTGTTTGAAATAAGTCAAGATCTCAGTACTGGTATCGTAACAGATCGGTAACTAGTAATGTGTGAGAAAAGCCATAGCTAAAGTGTTGAAATCAGAAAAGAAACCTCGTGGCAATTCAATATACCACTTCGCAGCTGAACCGGTAAGGGTTCGTTGAAAAAGACGCAGATGAATGGAGTCATCCATTAGTGAGTTGGACGAACACCATAAGTGAAAATTCATGACATGGTTATTCGGGTCCTCTCCCACCTTACCATCAAATTTTGGAATATCCGATGGGAGCTTAGTAGGAATAGCAGGCCATTGGGGAGAGTGACGAATAGGATCGTTTAGAATCCTAGTCAAATCTGGCAAATCCAAGGTAGAAAGAAAAGACAACTGTCGGTTTACTTGCAGGTACTGATGACTTTGGGGTGGAAGCCTCGTTGGAAGACCAGTAGGAGCATAAGAAGACTATCCGTAGAGAGAAGCTCCTGGTTGGTTCGGTGGTGGCTGGATAGGGTACTAGCCCCAAGGATTGTAACCTTGAGTTTGAGTAGGGACCTGAGGTTGAGTAGTCTAACACGAACCCCAAATAGGATTAGTGACACCTGGATATGGTTGGCCTATAGGAGGGATAGTTGTCTGCCCCCCAGCAGTTGAAGGAAAGTTTTGCAAAAGCTTATTCCAATACTGGGCCAACTCAGGAGGTATGTTTTGTCCAAAAGGCGAGGTTGGTCCCCCTACCGTAGGTATAGTTCCACCCGGGAGTTGTGTACCAACCGTAGGTTGTATGGTAACTGTGTTGTGTCCGGGAAAAGGAAAAGGAACCATACCACCCTATCCACCAACAGGAATGTGCAAGTTTGGTGCAACAGTCGGGATAGTGCTACTAGTATTAGGATTGCCAGTAGGAAACTGAGGGAGTGTCGGAATGAAACCAGGAATAAGATGCCCAGGAAACGGAGGACCACCTAGAGAACCGGCTCGGGTTTGTGGAGGTGTTGGATGGGAAACATTCAACAAAGGATTCAATACATGGTAACCATGGGGTAAATTCGGGTTGACCTCAGGAGTTCATTGGGTATTGATAGGGGCAAGAGTAGTCGTAGGAATCTCGGTTTGGACACTCGTAGTAATCACGATATGGGCCATCTCGGGAGGGAGAACAAAACGATAAGTGGTAGTCTCTGGTGCAGTTTTTGGTTCAGGAGACACAGGAGGGTTGATTTCGTAGACAGGGGTTGACTCAGTACCAAACAGGACTCATCAAAAATCACCTGACCAAAAAGGATCTTGGCCTACTACACTGGGAGAAGGCCCAACGGTTGATTCAGAAGATGTAACAATGGTTTCTTGAGAATGATTTAATCACCCAACAGGTCGTTCACCACGACGAATGCGATAGTCCTCTATAGTATTGGTAATTCGAAAATCACCTAGAGAATCAGTGCGTACTACCTCTGGAGGTGGTGTAGAAATGTCTTGGACTTCACTTGTGTCCACGTGTGGTGGAGTAACAACATGGATTTCACCCTGACGAGGAGAGCCCTCAGGGGTGCCTTCAGGTGTTGTTGTATGCAAGGGTTGTGAAGCGTCCAGATGTTCCGGGGATAAACCTTGCATCCTACGTGAACGTTGTGGGGGAGCAATTGTAAACAAGTAACAAGCTCCGCAATGAAAATCCTATGGTCAACTTCGAGAAACAAACAAAACACACTAGTAAACAAAATCTAGAAGCAATCACCAAGCAAACAATACCTTCTAATATCGAAGCCACTAGTTGGTGATGAAATCCAATGTTGCAACAATGAGACGAGAAGGGGCGGGGCTAAGGTGGAAAAGTTACGTTGACGACCTGCTTAACAGACTTATGCCCTGGTGCAAGCTCCCACACATAATCGTGGGTATACCCTCCAAGGAGCCCGAGTGAGTTTGATCAACGTCAATTCCAGGTACCGTGAAGACTTTCCCCTCCGCAGTCACCTTGGGTAAGAACCTAGAGAGATAGGCAACTAAGGTCACCACAAACAACAATACAGCTTGGGGGAACAGTCGTCAGTCCGATCCACATGCAAGGGTAGGGTATCAAGCCCGAAACCAACTCAAAGGCTTCCACTCATAATTGTGGGTATACCTCGGAGTGATCCCCGTAATACGTGCAATCTCTACACCGATGTCAACAAAGCAGGGTTAGTAACTCTGCCAACACCAATGCGACCTAGTGCTTGACCCTTGTGTTAGAAGGGCGTCCCAGGACAGTATGTTGCAAATGGAATTTAACACTCCCTAACTCAAGATGCTATTGTGTGTTTTTGATCTTTTGGAGAGTGTGTCTCTCTTCCTACTCCAAAGCACTAGCCTAGCTAAATGTTGGTGTAAAAGAGCCCTAGAAAAGAGTTACTAGATAAATTTTAAGATTACGCAATGTTTTTAAAAGCTATTTTTTACTCAAAGGTAACAGAAGTGAAACTCATGATGTATGACTCTGACCCAAATCATGCAAGGATAATGATGAAATATAATTCTTTTCATTCCATGAATCCTATTTATGGGAGAGAGAGACAAATTTTCCAAACCAATCTCAATACTACAATGCAAATGCAATGCTCAATTTCCTTTTAGATGCCAATACAAACAATCATTTAGCAATGAGAAATTTCTATATGTCTTTTTCAAGTACTTCAACAAACTCTAAAATTTGATTTTCAACGTTTTCGAAAAGAAAAAAACAAAAATCTTGAAAGAAAAGTTGTTGTTCACTTTCCAAGAAGAACTCTGATTAATGAGAAAAGAAAATCAAACTATCAATAATCCAACAATAACAACCCAACCAAAACTTTCAACGAAAGTAAAAACAAAAGAAAGCCAAGGAGTTCCTCAATGCACATGAAAAATGTTCCTTTGAACCGACAAGCAAATGAGAAACACCAAACACTCAACTCTCAACCAATCACTGGTCCTCAGCCAATCTGACACACTCAACTCTAGAAGTCAGAGAGAATGAAAATGTCAATAAGAGCCAAGAAATGAAAGTCAAGCTATAAAGGGTAAGAAAGACCTTGAAACCCTAAATCTGATCGAGCATGCAAACTAAAGCAAGAGATGTATAATTCAATGATCCAATAAGGCAAAAAGGTATAATTCAACAGGTCTGAGCAGTTGAAAAAATCAAAACTTAATTTCAAAAATTTCAAAAATATTGCTCGCACGCAAGTAGAAGAACACAGTGCGAGAAGATAGTGTTCTCACAGGCCACCTTAAAGCAAGGTGCGAGGTGTTCACACTGGACTCTATATGCAGAGTGTGAACTTGACTGGTTCTCGCAGGCTGTAAATGAACACAGTGCGAGAATTCTTGAAGATAATAAAATTTTTGAAAATGCAAGCAAAATATAAACTGGCTTATAGACCCAGAAGGTCTCTCAGGATATCCTGAGGACTCAGACACTGACAAAACAGGAGAAACATACAAATAGATAAAATGGCCATAGAAAATTCAAAAACCATAAAGAAAAACGGGATAGTTCCCCAGCGGAGTCGCCAATTTTGTTTCAGGATAAATCTGTAAGTGCGGACACAAACCAATCTCCCTAGATCCACCTGGATCTAGAACAAAACATGACAGAATAATACACTTTCCCTAGATCTAGACTATTGAATGAACTGAGAGATAAGGATTATGGACATACCTTATGAACGCTTTCCTTAGGTCTCTGTTGTTCCAAGATTCACTCCAATGCTCTTGTCCCGTTTAGATCACAACAGTACAAACCAATCGAAGTGAAGGAAGATCAATTCATTCAATAGCTAATCTATACATATGATCAAGGAGTTATGTAATAAACTGACATCATCTTTATGGGAAAGGGACATATTATTGTATTGAATAATTGAAAGTGAAACTTACAACTTGAGCCTTGATGTTGTATATCTCCTTTCGATGGCTCCTAGCTCTGACACACACACTTTCTCATGCATGAAGAAAACCAACCACCTTTGATGACCTTGCTGTTGTCTCTAGTTGTTGTAGCATCAGTCCTCCATACAGTCTTGCACTAATTCTCCAATCAACCTCTTGTTAGTTTGCTTCTAACCTTTTCCATGAGCAATTTTCTCAATATATAGGAGAAGATAGGTTAGTTACTTGGATAGAAAATGATCCCAAGATATCTGGAATGCCAACACCTGAATAAACATTCGAAACCCAACTCATCCTTCTAGAAGATTCCCTTCTAGAAGGCTCGAGAACTTTATCTTTTTCCCCTTTAAGAAGATGTTTGCACCCTGACAATGAGGTACAGTGTGAACCCCTCACCCTAGATCCACCTGGATCTAGAACAAAGCAAGATAGAATAATACTCTTTCCCTAGATTTTGACTATTGAATTAACTAGGAGGCAAGAAATAATAACATACCTTATTATCGCTTCCTATGGTCTTTGTTTCTCCTACTTCTCTCCAGTGCTCTCGTGCAGTCAAGACCAAGACAACAAAAACCAACCAAAGTGAAGAAAGCACAATCTATTCAACAATCAATCTATGTATATGATCAAGGAATTATACAATAAAGTGGAAATAGCTTTATGGGAAAGGGACATATCACTGTATCATATTAATGGAAAGTAAATATTACAACCTGAGCCTTGATGTCACAAACTTCCTTTCGATGGCCCTTGGCTCTGACACACACACATGTTCACTTGCATGAAGAAGATCAACTCCTTTGGATGAACCTGCTAGAGTCTCCAAGTTGTTGTAGCATCAGTCCTTCACACAATTCTTTCACTAATTCTCCAATGAATCTCTTTCTTGTTTTATTAACCTTTTCCATGAGAATTCCCTCAATATATAGGAGAGAATGAATTAGTTACTTGGATAATAATGATCCCAAAATATCAGGGAATCCAGTACTAGGATAACCATTCGAATGCCATCTGATCCTTCTAGAAGATTCCCTTCTAGAAGCATCGAGAATTCATCTTTTTCCTTGCTTAAGAAAGAGTTCGCACCCTAGAAGTTCAACACAGTGCCAACTTCTCACACCCTGGCTTAAGGCAGCCTATGATAATCATGCATTCTCACAGGCAAATGTATTAGAAGCCTGCGAACCTCCTTCAAAAATGATATTTCTGGAAAGAGAAAAAAGTAACTTTTCTCAGGAGAAAGTTCTTATGAAGAGCTTGAGTACACCATCATCCACACATCATCATGATGACCAAAATCATGGGTAACAACCCCTAATCCAATAAATCCCAACTCTTAATTCTTTTAACCCCTACATGTTAACATCTAGAGCCTCTAGCCCATATAATCTATATAACCTCTAATCCATATAAGCTTTGAAAACTATAACCACTAAACCCTATAACTCATATAATCCTCACCCCCATAAATTCACACCCTCAATTCTTATACTTTATAATATTTAACAATTAAAGCATTATAACTCATGAAAACCATATTTCTTATAATACCTAAAAAAACATTCTTAACACCTAAGTTATACAACCCTTAATATTACTCTTAACCCTAATATTACTTATAAAATATAATATAACCCCTTACCAATAAAAAATGGTTCCTTAAACTCTATAGCCAATGACCCTTATAAACCATAACTTCTCTCATGTAAAACCCCTAACAATTATAACCCAAACACTTAGTCAACTAAAACCCTAACTTCCATCACCTAACAACCCATATCATCTATATTATCTTAAACCTTATTCTAACACTTAACCCCAATAAATCCTAACACCTAAAACCTATAATCGATGTACCATAACCTCTAATCCATGTTTATGATAAACCCTAAAACTCCTCTCAACCTTGAACCTTAAGCCCAAAGTACTATAACCCCTAATACTTATAATCCATAAGCATAAAACATTATAACTCATAACCCATATATATTGTTAGGTACCATTTTATGCTTATTTTCACTTCACAAATCATACTTTTGTCTCCAAAACCATCCATTTTTCCTTCATCGTATTCCATATTTTCCATAAAATAGCCCGTGCAAGGTACATTTATCATTCCTTAGTTGAAGAATTGAATTTTTGAATTTTTAGCATTAAAATTACAAATTTATCAGAAATTACAAGATTTGACTAAATCCCGTAATTGCTCCAAGGTTCGTGTACTTTCAGGACAGATGGGAGAAATCAGAGACATGTGTCATGATCCTTGATGTACAAGTATGGATGAATATATATCAAGTTCGAGATCTGAGCTTTCCAGGTGTCTGGTCAACGTTGGTCAAACAGGGCCACTTCAACAGAAAATACCCTGTTTTAGCATAAAATTATGGATAGTTCTAGATTTTCTGATTTAATACATGTATTTTTGTTTATTTAATACATGAATGTGTAGAGGTATACATGGATGATTTTTCTGTGTATGGTAATACTTTTGATGATTCCTTGAAAAATTTGGAAAAAGTCCTAAAAAGATGCATAGAAACAAATTTGTCTCTCAGCAATGAAAAATGTTTCATGATGTTAACTGAAGGAATAGTATTGGGTCATAATATTTCATCATCAAGAATTACAGTGGATCATGCAAAAATACAAATCATTGTGAACCTATCATAACCAATCAGTCAGAAGGATGTGAGAAGTTTTCTTGGATATGCAGGCTATTACCGAAGATTCATTGAAAATTTTAGTAAAATAACTTTGCCATTATTCAAATTACTTGCAAAAGATGTACATTTTCATTGGGATACTAATTTTCAAACTTCCTTTCAGAAACTCAAGGAAAATCTATCAACAACACCTATCTTAAGAAGGCCTAATTGGGCTTTTCCATCTCACATCTCTACAGATGCATCAGATACTACAATAGGGGCATCATTGGGTCAAAAAGAAAATCTTATGACTTATGACATTTACTTCATTAGAAAGAATTTAACCCCTGCAGAATTGAATTACATAGTCACTGAGAAGGAAATGTTGGCAGTAGTACATGATGTGAATAAATTTCGTCACTACATCATTGGTGATGAAGCATATACTCCAGCAGAGGGACCTAAAGAAGCACATCCAACAGAGGGACCTGAAGAAGTATATTCCAGCAAGGAACCTGATAAAACACAATGCATTCATCATAGCAGAAGGACCTGAGGAAGATACTAAGCAAAGGAATCTAAGAAGAAACTCATCAAATTTATCATAAGTGAGGAATTGCAACAACATTCCAACCAGCTTCAACCAAGCAACATCACCAACACAACGAGCAACAAACAAGTTAGTATAAATTTTTCTTTTTAATTCTTTAAGAATTTGGAAAATTCTTCATAACCTAGCAATGATAAATACCTTTCCCTTCCCCTACACTATCTCTTCATCACTTCATATACCCTCAAAGCATCAAAAAGAGTACTCAAAGAAACCAATTTGGTCTCCAAGGGAGCTATAAGGAGAAATTATATTTTCGAAATCAAACAACAAGAGCATGATTAGAAACAAGGTTATTATTGTAAATATTTTTATGGTTTCCAACCTATAAATCTTTATAAACATTTTCAAAACAAGTTATCAAACTGATTATACAAACACATTGTTTTGAATATGTCAATTGTACAATGCTCTATTTTATGGAGACATAATTTGTTGTTTACTTCAAAATAAAAATAGGGGTCATAAGGAAAATACTTTGGAGTTATAAGTTGAATAGTTATTCAAAGGAAAGTAAATCAGGGAGCTATAAGTCAAATTGGAGTCATAAGATGAACACCATTTTCTATGATGATTGCAAGAAAAGAAAGTGAAATTTCATAACTGAAAGAGGTATGATGATAGGGAATTTTCAACAATGAGTGATCATTTGAGAGATTGTACAAATGCTTTTCTACCATAATACCCTTGTTAAGAATGTGTATTCCCTCCACAAAAGTCGATTTTTCTCCTGAAGTCAACACTCTCATTCTCATTTTCCTCCACAATGTTTTTTTTTCCTCTTTCCTAAAAATGTTGTAGCTTCACCTCTTTCCATATACTTTTTTTCCACTTAGACGTTCCCATATTTGAATTGCTAATGTGTTCTTGCATTATACCTTGCCTCCTCTCTCCAACGCGTTCCTTCCTATGCCTACCTAGCCTGAAATTTATGATAAACAACATACACCATTTTCACATACACCATTTTGAAATAATGGTGTCTAGGTATGAACCAGAGAAGTTTGATCTATCAGAAACTCACAAAGATTGTCTAGAAATTCTTGAAAAAAATCAGTGGATATCTTCCTTTGAGAAGTTTGTTGGATTTTGTGAAAAGGTTGCTTTAGAATTTGCTTGTTCATTTGCTTGTTCAAAAGGTTAATAAATTTGCTTTATATTTGTGCATATTTTGTGGATATGAAGGAGGGATTATACCTTATTAGTATATTTTTTGGATCTCATCCTCATATTAGGAGACATTTTAGTATTTTCAGTTATAAACTTTTTGTATAAATACTTCAAGACATGGACTAGTATGACATCTTATGTTAATGAAGAAAACTCTTAATTTTTAGTCTTGAGATTAGTTTGGTGTTTTTTTCTTGATGATGTTTATGAGATGATTATGTGAATTCTTCTCAAATTTCCTTATTAACTGAGGCAACTCTAGGTGTACAAGTGAAGCACTGGAGGGACCCCTTTGCCAAGCTAGTACACTTCTCCTTTTTCATTCTTTTCAAGTAAATTTTGGTATGAGATTTAAGTTTACATTTTTTTGTAGGTAATGATGTTGTGTTTTACTTGATTTCAAAATTAGTTATGTTTCTAATGAATGTGGGAAATCAAAGAATGCATCTCTTGTAAAAGGGTTTAGTCTTTCTGACATTTAAAAGCCTCTAAACTAGTTTGAATGCTTATTGATTTGAATGCTTAAATTTTGTTGAATGCTTTTACTTTAACTTGCTGATTAATGGTAAGAGATTTATGAATACACCTTATGTAAACAGTCTTAGCATTTCTTTCATACTCAACACTTAGATTAGCTTTTGAATTATTTCTATTTAAAGAACTAAATCTATCTCTAATTCCATACATTTTGGATGTGTCTCTAAGTCTTACAAACACCGGATTGACAATTAAATACACTCTAATTTACATCAGTAGATTGGAGCCCAACATATATCTCCTATCCTATAACCATTTATCCTTACAAACCCCATAAATTCTAACCCAAATCACCCAAAAGCAATATAACCATAAATAACTAACAATTTTAACCTTTGAGCCATTTAACACCAAACTTGAAAATTCTATCACATGCAATCTCTATAACCCTTATAATGCATGATCCCTATTATCTCCAAACCATATCAAATATTTGATATGAACCATATATAAGACTTATTATTTATAACCCATATGTCCCTTAACATATAACCTCCAAGTCAAAGCCAATATATAGCCTAACCTCTATAACCCATGTGTATAACCCCTTATCCCATAATCCCTAACACACATAATCATTCTCTCCTTTAACAATGATCGCGATATAACCCTTAACCCCTACTAAATTAAAACCCTAAGATATTTATTACCCCAAACCCCTCTATCCAACAACTTTTGTAACCCCTCACCTATATAAGCCATATAACTCCTAATGAGTATAACCATTATTACTTCTAATACCATAGGATCATAAAAAAACTTTTGTAACCCCTCACCTATATAATCCATATAACTCCTAATGATTATAATTATTATACCTCCTAATACCATAGCATCATCAAACTACTAACATTTATAAGATCCATAAGACTCAATCCCTAAATATTGATATTATGGTAGCTACAGGAGGTATTAACCTCACCCTTAACTACCAGTACCTTAAAACCCTAGGATATTTACTACCCCTAACCCCTCTATCCATTAATTCTTGTAACCCTTAACCTATATAATCCCTATAACTCCTAACATTTATAACCTTTATACCTTCTAATACCATGGCCCCTATAATGTTGAACCGCTAACATCTATAAGAATTATAATACTTCATACATAACTACTCTAAATCATGACATATCTAACCTATAACTCCTAAATATAATTTCTTATACTTATAATCATTAACCTCTAACACCTATTTCCCCTAACTCTTAGTACCTAGTTTCTATGATCCTAAAAAATGTTCACCTCTTGGCTTAGTTGGTTATTGCACCACTATTAAGGTTTTTCTTTAACTTTCAAAGTTACAAGTTTAATATAACCCTTATTACTTGACCCATAATATTTTTTACCTAATTCCTAAATCTTATAATTAATATATCCCTTAACGCTTAACCATTTTATACCTTAACCCCTACTACCTCTATCTATAACCCTCTACATATATACTTCCTAACGCTTAATTGATGATGGAATAAAGTTGGTGTGTCACTAAAATGTGAGTCCATAAACCCTCCCATATCGTTAAGGCATGCCAATAGTCTATCCATGACAAATTTTAGTGCATACACAAATTGTTTGAAAACATTTCAACGTTGGCCCCATTCGCAGGTCGTTGTTGTCAGTGTCTAGTCCTCATACAATTTTCGTTCCTTGTTCCTTGTTCCGTGTTCCTCATTCCTTGTTCCTCATTCCTTGACCATGGTGTAGTACCCAAGATCCATTATTTTTGTACAAAACATACTAATGGCATAAAATGTCCCACACAAAGACCAAATTAATATCCACTACATAAATCTTTTGTCCTTTTTCAACGACTATGTAACGAATCTCAATTCTAAGAAGATTCAAATAGGATCTAATAACCTAAAGTTATTTCCTTAACCATGGGTGACATAACACTATCATTCAATAGTAAAATTGTTACGTTTCATTGTAAGGCATCATGTGTATTGAAGGCTTGAGCCACCATATCCACAAAGGAAACATACCAAGAGTATTTGTCTTATGAACAAGATATGGTACTATCCATTTTCAGGTTTTTCATAGAGATTTTTCTTATAGAATACACTACATTGCACCATAATATAATCCCTACACTCCTTGCAAACCATGTAAGACCATTCAAATTAGACAAAATATTCTTGTGACAAATTAGTTATACTATCGACGAAATTTTTTCGTCGATAGTATAGTAAATTCGTCACAAGATTATTTACATTTGTCTCTCTTGCGACGATATCAAATGATGCTTGGAGTCATTTCATATTTGGTTTATCAAATTGAAATATCAATTTGATACTTTGCAAGCTAGATGGACCTTCAGTCAAATACAAATATGAAACTTGGAATCATTAACATATCTACTAGAACATATGAAAAATAGTGTTTATGTTTTCCAGGATGAATTGATGATGGAATAAAGTGGGTGTGTCAGTTAAATTTGAGTCCAAAAGCCCTCCCATATCGTTAAGGCATGTGAATAGTCTATCCAGGTCAAATTTCAATGCATACAAATATAGTTTGAAAACATTTCAATGTTGGCCCCATTCACATGTCATTGTTGCCTGCCTCTATAATCTTGATGGTGTTGATTAAGAAATCAATGAAATAGAGGGATTTTTCATCACAAATATGACACAGATACATTGTATATACATTAATGTAGAACCTGAAAGAAAAATGAAGAAAGACTGACGAAAGCCTAAAACTTGCGTCAACCAAATTGGGTACTTTGAAAGAAAAATAGGGTTTATGGTTTACATGATGAATTGATGAAGGAATAAAATGGGTGTGTCACTCAAATTTGAGTCTATACATATCGTTAAGGCATGCCAATATTCTATCCATGACAAATTTCAGCGCATACAGAAACTGTTTGAAAAAATTTCAACGTTGGCCCCATTTGCAGGTCACTGTTGTCGGTGTCTAGTCCTCGTACAATTTTCATTCCTCATTCCTTGTTCCTCATTCCGCATTCCTCATTCCTTGTTCCTCATTCCTCATTACTCGTTCCTCATTCCTTGACCATGTTGTACTCCCCAAGATCCATTATTTTTGTAAAAAACATACTAATGGCATAAAATTTCCCACACAAAGACCAAATTAATATCCACTACATAAGTCTTTTGTCTTTTTTCAATGACTATGTAACGAATCTCAATTCTAAGAAGATTCAAATAGGTAACAATATTGATGAAATCTTATACAATCATGATGGTATAAAAATGAAAGAGCTTCTCTTGGTTTCAAGAATAATTTATCCTCTACTGAACAAGGCCAACCACGTGAAGGTGGAATCTTACATGGCCCCTCCCCTCCCCCTCACATCACTCTCAATTGATCCCCAAAACCCAATCTATAAAATAGAAAATAATCGAAAGAAACGTCCTATTAAGATTCATGCATACATACTACAAAAACAAAAATTAATGAAGGTACATGAAATTATGTGTTTCTAAATGATATTTTTAGTCTACCACGTACTTTAGTATATTGGTAACTATTTTCAAGTTTCAAATAACAATTAAACAACATTTAACCTAGGATATTAAAATGTCGCATAAAACTTAAAAACATGTAATTAACCCATTACATTAAAAGTAAATTATTTTAAGAGAATAATTCATACAAATTAAAATATATATAGTCACGTACCTAATCCAACCTCAAAATATGTGTAATCATTCTTATTCTCTATCTTTATCTTCTTCATCAAACTCGACATCTGTATCATCATCTAGTTCCAAAACGATGTTGAAAGGATTGATGATATCATCATCCTCATCAATGTCATTTTCAAGCATATTTTCATCGACATCATCATCCAGAATTGCAATATTGTATCCTATGCATGGATCATGATCTACTTCGTATTCTTCATCTGTCGACCCTCCATGTTCTTTTGGCTCTGTCTGGTCTGTCGAATCATCTTATTGATATTCAATATCATCTTCTTCATGTAAATTAGTATACTTAATTTGCCTTCCTCTTGAATCATATCTAACAACAAATGACCAATCCCTTTCACCTGGAACATTTGAGTAAATGAGCTATTCACATTTTCTTGGAAAGACATAGTGATCATGTCCTCTTTCAAAAACCGTTGTTCTAATCATTGGAAATCCATTGGCATGTTGAATAACAGTTATTTCCTCATCACATGCATGCATTCATAACCTATACCATTTGACATCGAACATAACTAATTTGAAGGAATTAAAGTAACACTCAAGTATATCATTTAAATACCCATAGTATCTATTTTCAGATTCTCGGGGATGTCTGTCACTCATAGAGGAAACATTAGTAACCTAGAATATTGTAGTTATCCCACTATCAGAAGTTTTCCTAGTTTCATCCAATTGTTTGATGCGAAATTTACGACCATTGCACCACATAGTCTTGTGGTGTTTCAACTACAATATGTCAGATATGTAAAATATGCATTGTCAATTAATAAATTAACATATATTTTTATAACTTCAAAAGTATCTGAAAAATACAGTACACATGCAGTCACATTAATATAATATAAAATAACTGAATAAAATGGGTGAATTTGCTTACCTGTCCATCTTTCAAACCATATGCTAGATCAATTTCCCTCTACGTAACATTGGCATCTCCGTTACGATGAGCTTCTCTAACCAATTCCGACATTCGTTTCCATGATAACCTACCTCCATTATGTTGTTTACATCTTTCAATCCATACATTCATCCAGTCAAGACTATTTGCAATGTATAAATGCAGTGCATCCCACTCTTGAGCAACTGAATCAAAAAAATACAATGCACCAATATTAAATATTAGTTATAACGTACAATATGTAGGTAATTATAAATATTTATAATTTATGAAATAAATTATATTAATATATTAATGAGTATGATCATATACACAAAAATTGAAACTTTATATGTATTATTAATATAATTTTTCACATTTATTAATATATTACCTCTCATTCTTTTCATTCTACCTTTCCCCAATAGATGCTCTTGATGTTCAAGTTTTTTTGATGGAGTTCACATCCCAAATACGATCCACTGCATGCATAGTTGGCGTTGTGTTGGCAGCCAACCCAATTTTTTCGATTGCTCTCAAAAGCTGCCTACACCCCTTGTCGTATTACGACAAATCATTGTCGCATTGTGCTAATGGACATTCGTCTCATCTTTACGACCATTACAATTCAATTTCGACCCAGTTT
>ML802444.1:143865-158913 GCA_009831015.1 Picea engelmannii
TGATTTGAGTTATTATAATCATAGTTAGTATCTTGTAAATATATAATAGTTAGTAGTTTATAGTTAGATTAGTATAGTTAGTTTGAGTTTGTTTTATTAGTTTCTAGTTTCCTTAGTTTAGATTATTTAACTCAGATCACTTTTTCTTTGGTTTCCTTACGAGACCTTAGAGCGGCCAACGGAGCCGTTAAACTCATCAGGGTGGTCCATACCAAATGGCTTGGTTTATTTAGACAACCTCGGACCGGTTCCACTCTCCTAGTTGACGGATGGACTGTTTCGCCCGTCAACACGTTGCTAATTTAGGAAGATACTGACTAATATACACCATGGATTGATATACCATATATCCCTCTACCATATAACCCTCAAGACGTGCTCTTTGTCTAACCAACGCCTTCAATGATTTCAAGTTCCTCTCCACCATCCACATTGACCTTGTGTCAACAGGTCCAAAAATTTCAATCTCCTCAACATGGTGTATGAGGTAGTGCTCTTGTGCATTGAAATATGTAGGAGGTATATACTTTTTCATTTCACACATTAGATGAGGAATTTCTCTCTTCCAATACTTTATATCATCTTCATGGATTTCTTTCAATGACAACCATCTACATGAGATCATGATAGAAGAGAGTAGCATGTTTCAACATAACATAATATAATATATTACATTACAAGTAAAACACATTTCATTAAGTACAACAATAATTTGAAGGAACATTTTTCATATAAATCACAACTATGTCGTACCTCATGTATTTTCCAAGATCATATATAACTTGTTTGGCATTGTTGTCAAAGTCATTTGGGAGATATAGTGGTAGAACATACTGTAACAACGAAATGAATCGTTATTTGTTTCGACCAAAGTAGAAAAGAAAAAATAAAAATAAATAAAAGATCTATAAGGCCAATATATATAAATATGTAAACCAAAATTATTAACTTAATGAAGGTATGCCAATCATGTGTTTTTACCCCACCAAATTCACCTTTCTTCATTAAGATATTTTTTGTGTTTGAAGAAAAACCCGTGGGAAATTTAATTCTTTGAATGACCTCTTTTACATAATTGCTTTGTTTCTTTGTTAATAACTGTGAAAGGTTATTTTGGTCTAGTACTCAATCTGATCTATTTGAATATCAAATCATACTTTGCATTGCATGATTGGCTTCCTAAATGTCATTACAAATTTTGACAATTTTTTCTTTGTCCCTCCTACCATCTATGATTTGCCAT
The DNA here is from genome assembly GCA_009831015.1 of Picea engelmannii. Lineage (NCBI taxonomy): Eukaryota > Viridiplantae > Streptophyta > Pinopsida > Pinales > Pinaceae > Picea > Picea engelmannii. Next base: position 145,109 of record ML802444.1, read on the forward strand.
AATGTTTCAGTCACATTCTTCCCGATATGCATTCTATCAAACAAATGAGATATTTTTATCTCCTAATAGTAGGGAAACCTCGTGAATTGATCGGGATAGTATTTCATTCCTCATGGAAGCCCATTATTAATACCTTCATTATGATTGCAGCCTTCATGAAGCATAAAAGAAATCGCAAAAATAATTATCAAATATGGTAAAAAAAATTCAATGATTAAAATAAACATTCAAAACAATACATGATCTACGATACATTATGAAATTGAGTACCTTAACGATTTCTATTATATTCCAACCTCCATAGGTGAGGTGTCATTCTTCGTGGTTTTAAACCAGTCTCTTCTTTCCCATTGAAAAGATGTTTTTTAGTAGTACGATACCTATGGTTCTTAGGAATAAGATGCCTATACTCATCAAACACCATCTTTCCTAAACTTTTTGAATGACGATACTTCATCTTAGGGCCACAAAATGGACATGCAAATTTACCCTTTGTTTGAAAACCTGCAACAAATGGATTAATGTCAATTATACAATGAGATTATTTAAAAATTAAACATGCACCATGATAACATCAAAATATTATATAGTATTAAAGAGAAATATTAGAATGATACATACCACAAAAATGTGTTAGTCTAGGGGCATCATGAATTGTCCATAAACGTATTCCACAGAATTTAAATTTCTTCTCCCAGATTGGTTTACATATGTCATATATTGTGATGCCATCCCATAACTTTAGTAGATAGTCGATAAGAGGATCAATATATACATTCATATCTTTAACCTGGTAATTACCTAATTTTTTGAAATTACACATAATTACTATAGGAATTATATCATTTAATATATATATAATTAAATAAATAAACAAAAGATATTATGCAAAAATTGAAACAAATGAAAATGTTAAATTCAAAAAATTAATGTAAACAAATACCTGGAACAATCATTGTCAACATTATGTGCTCCCTCTTTATTGACATCCAAGGAGGAATGTTATTGTTGATAACAAAAATAGGCCACACTAAGTAAATAGAACTAAGCTCTCTGAATGGATTAACACCGTCAACTGCCAATGAAAGCCTAACATTATGAGGTTCATCTTTGAAATATGCCCATTTTCCCTCAATTTCCCTAAATGCAAAACCATCAACAGGCATTCGAAGAACACCATATCCACTTATGTTACATGCATGGTAATCCATCAATTGTTCTATGCTTTCACACTTGAACAATTGCTGCAAATGTGGAATTATGGGAATATGATGAAGAACCTTTCGAGGCACCCTTTTTGTTACTTGATTGGTTCAATATCTACTGATAAGACATTGCAGACATTTTGTTTTTGAAGCATTTTGTCCATAATATATAATATGGTCATTAGGACATGCATCTATAGTTTGATAATCCATTCCAATGTCTTTCATAATGGCATTCAAACCTCGATATGTGGGAGGTAAAATATTTGACAATGGTAAAAAAAATTCACTTAACAATCTACAACATAACAAATAACTAGTTAATGTAAGAATATTAATCGTAAACATTGCATTCTTATTTTACGCATTAATTAACACTAAAAGAAAATAGAAAAAAATCAACATTTGTGTATAATATGAGATGAAACATACTACATACCTTAATATCTATGTCATACAAGTGTTCAACAAATTATTCATAACCTTTAAGTTCACTAGAAGAAATGTAGCAGAGAGAATATTTTCTCTTGATCCTTCATAAAGTCGTTTATTGCCTTTTCTAATAGAGGTTCATCATAAATACTAGCATGTTTCCCATCTTCATCTGGCTGCGAAAAAAAATCTTAGATCATTTGATTTGTCCAATCATATTATTCCATGGGATCATTAACTTTATTTGTCCCATCATATTCTTCCATGAGATCCTCATTTTCTTGGTCATGATGATGTTCCTCAGCTTGTACAACATCATTTCTACTAATACTTGGTGCAATATTCTGTGGAAAGTTAGAGGGCAACTCTAAATTTATAATTACAAAAAATCATGCAAAATTAGTGTATACTATAAAAAACATTCAAACAATATATATACATATATATAATTTTATATAAAATTGAAAAAATAAAAAAATATAATGAATATATAGCTAATTACCATGGGTCGATATTCATTCGATCCGCCATCAATGTGCCCATATTTCCTACAATATTTTGTAGTTGTTTCTATTAAAACTCTTACGGGATGTATGAGGAAACATATTTTACAAGTGCAATAACATATACCATCACCCTTTGCACCTTCTTTACTTTTTCCCCCACCTCTAACAACATTCTGTGACATTCTTCCACACAAAATACCTTTTCGGAACCATCGTTTTTATAGAAAGATTGTCGCAACATCTTTAAATAGTCAAGTATTTATAGTCCAATTTTAAGTCACAATCATCAAAGATGTGACGACTGTGACCTGATATATATATATATATATATATATATATATATATATATATATATATATATATACCTATTTATTTGTCATTTTTAACGGTCAATTTTAACGTTAGGTCATTCATCGCTCTTGCGATGAACGTTGACCATATTAATTTAAACAAAATGCATGCATCACTCTTGCGATGAACATTGACCATATTAATTTATCCAAAGTGCATGCATCGAGATAGCGATGAATATGGGGTGGATTTAGAAAAATTGAACTTTTTCTCTTGCATGTTGCGACAAAAGAGTACTTTCATCGCAAGTGGTCATTGCAAATTTTTCAATATGTAGTAGTGTACGTGCAACATATGAGAGGAAGACGAGAGGTCCATGAGAGGGAATAGAAGGAAACAATCCTATCCATACTAATGTCAGTGTGGAACCCATAAACCCATGTGCGACCAACACACCAAGAAGAACACCTCCATTTCGACAACCGAATTTCGGGAGAAGGAAGACAACAAGACATACATATACACAAGGAAAAACAATTGGGGTAGTCAGTTCAGGAAGCATTATTCAAGTGTCTACACTGTGCAGAGATAAAAATTCAACATTCAAGATGGTAGGACATGATTTGACTATTCAATTACCATAATTTCGAGGAGAGGAAACATAATACCTTGAGAAACACTTGTTCATTTGTGCAAAGATTCGGGAAGAAAAATAGATCATCTATTAAGATACTAAACTTGCACAGCTATCTATCACTCTAAGAGACCATGCACTAGAATGGTACATGAGTATAGACGCAAATAGTGCACCTAGGATGACAAGGACACTGACAGACATCAAGAAATTATTGATTAATGAGTTCCAGAAGTTGAGTTGAGAGGATCAATACCTGAACGAGATGATATAAATTTGATAGAAACCAGGAGAATCTGTCTGGGAAATTGACCATCAATTTAAACGAATGAAAGGTAAAATGAGGTATTCCATGAATGACATGCAACATAGGAATCTGTTTGTGAATTATTTGTTACCACACCTGAAATACCCACTCAGAAAACAAAAATTCCCATCTCAAGTAAAGGCTCTACAGGCAACCTTGCAAATGGAGGAGAATCAGTACCACAAGAAAAATCCATCTATACAAGAGTTGAAGGAGGATCTGAAGAATCTTACCTTTCAACTCAATCAGAATAAGGGAAAGGACAAGTGTGAATATGTATGGTGTACCTCATGTAGAATAGAAGGGAACCATAAGAACAAATTTTCAACATTCGTGCAGTATATGGCAATAGGGATGCCAAATCCATTGCGAAAAGGAGGACCCTGGTGTGCAATTTTCAATACACACGGGCATAATCCATATCATTGTCCTATGATGTAGAAATACCAGACAATACCAAAGAATGCGTACTGCATTTTTTGCAAGTCAGTAGGGCACGATGACAAAGAATGCAGAACCATGGATTTGATGAGGGAAAGGACATCATATACATATAGGGTGAAAGCCGAAATGATGATAGGGCAAGTTGCACCTCAATTTAATCAGGCACCACTACAGTATAATATTGTGTTGCAACATTATAACAACACACAAATGTAGTATAACACTGCGCAACCCTAGTATAACCCTACGTCGTATAATCAGGTACCTCAATACAATACACTATGTGAGGATCACGTTGGATACAGAGGAGGAGGATTAGGCAGAGGAGGCTTTGAATGTGGAAGAGTTCCAGTAGTGTGACATAACTGCCAACAACCAGGGCACTATGCAATAGAATGACCTCTACCACCTCCAACATGCATGTATTGTCACGCAACAAATCACGACACATAGGATTTCACAACACTATTGGGGAAGATACAGGAGAAACAAAATCAAAACAATCAAAATCTACATTGGATCTTTACATAATATAGAGAATATGGAAAGAACATCAACATGGTAATACACGGAGGTACTAAAATAGGAGATGATGTGGCTAAACAAGAACCATTACAACACCAGTGGATTAAGAAGAATACCAAGCCACCGAAGAATTTTGATGCAGAAAAGGAGAAGGAGACCTTTAAGGAGGCCAGGAAAGAATTCCTCAAGAAGAATGTTGCATATACATATACCGTGCAACATACCCAAGACGTCCCAATGTATGAAATGTCATCAGCATTGGACCATACCAGTGAAGTCCACTCGAGAAACCAAGTAAGTTTTTTTTTAACTTTCCTACAATACTGTATTCAATTACTTAAGGATCCATCATCTATTATAGTGTTACAAAATATGTTAGATAGATCTACCAAAAACTCTAAGGGAAATTTAGAATAGAGGATAGTCAATAATCTCCATGCCATAAGGAGAACCAACAGAGAGTTTAGATTGAATTCCAACATCGAATATTTTAACATGGGCGATGTGATATTAGATCTGGGATATGAAGTAAATGTATTACCCAAAAAGACATGGAAATGCATGGGAGAACCTACCTTAGGCTACTCACCAGTCCAACAAAAGTTAGAAAACCACCACAAATTTCTACCAATAGGAAGGTTGAAAGGGGTGATAGTAGATCTGGACAGAGTGCACACTAAGGCAGACTTCGAAGTGATCAAAATCGTGGATGACACAAAACCATATCCAACATTACTGGGATTGGATTGGGAATCTGACAACCAGGCGATAATCAACCTAAAGACTAGGAAGATGACATTTGATTTGGTATAATACAGGGTTATTTCACCTCTAGATCCATTAGAAGCTGAAAGATTTGTGGAACCGACATATTTAGATCTCGAAGAAATTAACCAATTGTACCAGACCAATGAATGCACCAAAGATTACATTAATCCAAATGTTGATGGTGTAATTAGCTAGAGAAGTATCACGTCATATGATTCTTAATCAGACACTATTATGGAGAATTGGAAGCAATTCCTACATGATTTCTCAACCAAAATATGCGCACACATAGGCCGCGTAGGAAGGTGGGTTGGGACAGAAGTCAGAGAACCTCAAATTTTCCATGGAGTCAATGAATTGGAATAATTCCTAACGAGATATGAGGAACAAGTATCAGACAGTTAGAGATTGTTATCTCTTCACATAAAACTTAATGATACACCTGTAAGATGGTGGGGAACACACAAAGAAACAATCAAGGATTGGTACTAATGTAAGCAGTTACTATGCATTAGGTTTGGCACAGAACAAAGAAGAAACCAACAATAGAAGTATGATGGATAGGGGACACCAGCAGAACACTTGGAGAAGTGCATAACGTTGTGGAAAATGACACCCCTAGAAGAATGGCCTCATCATTTTGTACACACATTGGAGGGCATCCCAACAAACTGGTATATGAAATAAGAACTGTGCAAAGGAACTATGAGCTGGCCAGTACTACAACGGAAATTTACAGTCACTTTCTCATTCGAGCATGAGAACCCCAACATAGACATAAATATTAAACAAATAAGAGGGGTGATATGCGTTAGGGAACTAGAATTTGAACTCATAAGAGAAGAACAACAACAGAACAAACTGAAAGTGAAAGAACTGTTATCATGTTTCCATGTATAGGACGAAGTACTAGATGAATATGATCTGCATGATATTCATATTGAGGAAGTTGAAAGTGAAAGATAAGTGGAAGGTCCACCTCTAGAATCATAAGTAATTCATGCGTCGATCAAGGTGAATAAAGTCAACATTTGGATAGTTGAGAATCCCAAAATGGTCAGCATTGGAGACTATTGGGACGAGCAAACAGTGGACATGATAACAAAATTAATGTGTAGGTATAGTGACATGTTCCCAATGAACTCTAAAGAAATGAAGGGTATTGCAAGAGAAATTGGAGAGATGAATATCCCTCTCAAACCGGAGGAAATACCTATTAGACAGAGGCCTTACAGATTGAACCCCATCTACAAGGAAAAAGTAAGAGAAGAAATCGACAAAATGATGGAAGCAGGAAACATAGAAATAGTAGAATAATTAGAATGGATAATCCCCATGGTAGTTTAGGAGAAAATGAAAGGAGGCATAATAATCTATGTATATCTGAGAAATATCAACGATGCTTTCCTACATGACCCCTTCCCTACATCCCTTACAGATGAAGTCCTAGAAAATTTGGGAGGCCAGGAAGCATACTCATTCACTGATGGATTCTTAGGCTACCACCAAATCAAGATAGAACCAAAAGATCGAAACAAGACTAACTTTTCAATAGAATAGGGATCCTACTAGTACACAGTCATGCCTTTTGGACTGAAAAATCCACCAGCAATTTTCTCCAGAGTAGTCATTGTTGCCTTAAAAGAATTCATCCATCAGTTTTTAGAGGTATATTTGGATGATTGGACAATGTATAAACTATTGAAGGATCATGTATAGGTGTTGAGGCTGACATTAGAAAGATACAGGAAATGCCAAATATCCTTGAACATTAAGAAATGTATATTTGGAACACCCTTCAAAATTCTATTGGGTCACATAGTATGCAGACAACATTTTATTGTGGATCCTGCAAATATTTTAGTAATTGTGAACTTAACACCACTAAAATCAGTGCTCCAACTACGGGCTACATTGGGACATACCAGATATTACATAAAATTTATCAAGGGTTATGCACAAATCATTGTACTGATGGAGAAATTGCCTAAGAAGGATACTAAATTCCAGTGGAATGAGAGATGCCAGCAAGGATTTGACACCCTGAAGGAGAATGTGGTCACATCACCCATCTTAGTATTTCCATATTAGGAGAATACATTCCATGTGGATGCATCAACTATATCCCTGGGAGCTATTCTATTGCAACCAGGAGCAAGGGAGTTGGACCATCCCATAGAATTTGCAAGAAGAAAATTGTAAGACTCCGAGTAGAAATACAACACTACAGAGTGAAAAGGTATGACAATGGTATATGCACTTCAAAATTTTAGGCATTACCTAATTAGAAAACACTTTAATATGTTCATACATCTTTTAGCCCTTAAGTACCTAGTCAACAAACCAATGTTGGGCGGGGGAATTTGTTGATGGTTACTGTTGTTTCAAGAATTTGACTTTGAAGTCATCGTTAAACTAGGGAAGATGAATGAAAGACATGATCACTTATCAAGATTCACTAATGGAGAGGAGACTAAAAACTTAGAGGATACCTTCCCTGACGCACAGTTATTTTTAGTCCAGGTCGCGAATGATTATTTTGCTGACATTATTGAGTATTTAAGTACAGGAATTTAACAAAGCGCATAGGAAGAATATGGTTGTACGATCATCCGAACACCATTTGATCACAGGGCACTTATATAAAATTGGGGCAAACAACATCTTGAGAAGGTACACGCTAGAACACAAAAGACCTAGGATATTGGAAGAATCCCATGAAGGAACAGTGGGAGGACACTATGCAAGAAAACCTACCATGTAGAAGGTACTATGCGCAGTATTATGGTGGCCAAATATTCATTGAGATGAAAAGGAATACTATCAACAATGCGATGTTTGTTAGAGGGTTGGAAAACCAAACAAACGGGATGAGATGTCGTTACACCCACAATTAATGTTACAAGTGTTTGAAAAATGGGCTATCGATTTTGTTGGTCTAATCCACCCACCCGCAAGAATATCAGGCACACGATACATCATAAATGCGATGGAATACCTCTCAATATGGGCAGAGGCATCACTAGTTAAATATTGTAGTGAAGAGACAACAACACACTTCCTGTTTGAACATGTGCTCACTAGATTTGGATGCCCAAGGATTCTGATGAGTGACCAAGGAACTCACTTTATCAACAAAACTATCCGAGCTCTGATTGAAGAATTTGAGGTCTACCATCAGAAAAGTACACCATACCATCCTTAGGAAAATGGAATAGTGGAAAACTTCAACAAGATTATAGAGAATGACCTAACCAAGATTTGCAATGTCAATAGGGATGACTAGGATTCAAATATACCAACGGTATTATGGGCATACATAACTACTTGTAAGAATATTTTAGGGAAGACACCATTTATATTGGTGTATGGAAAAGAAGAAATGGTGCCATTAGAATACTTGGTACCAAGTCTATGTGTCGCAGCAATTGCAAACATGACAGAGTAAGGTGCAGTACAAGAAAGGTTAAGTCAGTTGATGATCATGGAAGAAGATAGGATTCTAGCTGGCTTTCACGAAGAAGTACAGAAAGCAAGGGACAAATTTTGGCATGATTGACATATCAAGAGAAATATTTTCAAGGAAGGAGACCTAGTGCTACTATATGACAACAAGTTTTTTCAACATCTAGGAAAGTTCAGAATGCATTGGGTGGGACCATATGAGGTCAAGATTGTCACAGAAGGAGGAGTTGTACAGTTGAAATATTTGGAAGGAATATAATTGAAGGTCATGATCAATGGGATTTGACTGAACCTGTAAAAGTACAGTCGACCACCCGCAACTTGAAGGTTACCACGTAGTAAGAAAAAAAAAAGATCCACACGCGCAGGTGAGAAAATCAATGCGACGAGAAGGAAAAGAGTCTACATGCACAAGTCATTGAGTCAGTGTGAAGAAATAAGAATACTGCACCAGAAGCAAAGGGTATAGAAGCCAAGTAATTTGTGTGCTCAAAAATCCCATCGCGCTAGAAAAAGGACCAACGGTCGACAAACGTAGTGATTCAGAGAATGACGGCTATGGAATTCAGGCGCCAACTGGCAGCGAAGGTTGAAATTGTGACAGTCCACACATACAGGTAAAGAACTTAGTACGACATAAAGGGAAAAGTCCAAAAACATGGCAGAAAGGAAAACAATGAACACGTACAATGGTACCACGTGCAGGACACACCACCAAAACTGCAAAAGGGACAACTGTCAGTGCAAAACATTTATCACTTCATTGTCCTACTATGAAGTCGAAGAAATGGGGGAAAATCAAATCATTGTGTCAATTGATAAGGAGAATAACACAAAGCTGAGTGAAAGAGTGTTAGAGAGAAAATTCGATCGAGCATCTATCAAGTTCACATATTTACAGCCTTGTCGCAATGTCACCACCTTGAGTTGGAGAGTCAGGCACGGATGGGAGGAACACGTGAAGTACTGATCATGTGACAGAAGCATGCGAGAAAGGGGTACCCATAGTGGTGGATGTGGATTAAATCCTCACACCAGAGTATGAAACAAACCCAGTGATAGGAGAGGAGGTACAAAACCTAGCACAGGAGGCCAAGAAGATGGAGGATGACCTGAAAAGAACTAAGTCTGATACCTCGAGGGGACAAGGGCCACGACAAACTGAGTAGGCCATAGGTTCAATACCATAGAGCCAAAAAATAGATTTAAAATAGGTAGCAGTACATGAAGGTGTACCATAGGTGGGGGCCTCATCCCCACAAGCCAAATGGAAGGGCCAAGCTGATAGGAGAGCATACGACGGGTCCCAACCAAAGGTAGAATGGACCCTAGTTTTGCCAAAGATTCTAAGTAGGGTGCACGTAGATGATGATATGGTCGATCGAGTGACTTATATCAAATACTTTGACCATGATCTGGCATATGTCACCAAGTTTCCATATCTAGTTTCCCAAAACTACTTAGAAAACAGGGGATAAATTTCATTAGGAATGCCACTGTTAGAGCCAACGCAGTGGATTCTTAGGTTGTACAACATAGGTATCATGAATTTACTGGATGTCCCACACTTTGGGTGGGGGAAACATATTAACACCTACATCAAGAAATTGCTTTCATGAGTGCATGGTGGGATGTTATGGATGGATAAGAAATTTCCTATCACTGTGGACCTAATCGCAACAATCACGGGGCTACCCATAGATGGGGAAAAGTCAGAATAAAACTTGGAGGACAAAACCAGAGCCAAGGCCATATCAGGCGAGATTAAGGCCAATTATGGCATGGAGAAAGGAAAGAGGGGCAACAGAATTAGTGACATCAACGATCATGTGATAAGGTTTTCCACCAGACTCCTTGGATGAAAACCAATGTGCAAGTGTCACAAAGAGGAAGTATCAGCCAGTGTGGTTGTTGTCTCCATGCAATGTGCAAAGGGGAGATCGATGAGATGAGCCCCATACCTCTTAAATTCATTCTTAGAGGACTATAAGGACACACAGGACTGGGGATCTAAGTTCCACTACTCGTGGTTACTCATCCTCATTGGCCTCATTGGCTGGAAGGAAATGGTCTACAAAATGTATATGGAGAGACTTGGGAAATGAGGTGCCACAAGATACGTAACATTATGTAGAAGCAAAGGCCCCAAGAGAAAGAAGACCAACACAGACATATTTGCGAGGCATTTCTCAAAAATATAAGACCTTATTGTAGATTCATGGCACATTACACCAGAGACTATCCAAGAGTTTGGACAGGTTTCCAAATTTAGGGAAACATGCCATAACTTATGGATGCAAGAAAAGAGAGACAAAGGAAAGGAATGGCTACAACTCAACTACTACGTGATGTTGAAATAAATCTAGAGAGAGGTCCAGGAGTGGCCCAAAGAATGGAAGGTATCAGATATTCCAACCATAGTACCAAGTTCAATAGCTCAGACGCAAGGAAGAGTATCCCCAACACACCAAATAGGTACCAACAAGGTCAGAACTAAAAAGAGGACTACCCAAGGACAATATGGTGTAAGAACCTTAGCCAAGAAGAAACCATGAACTTAGAAAAAACAACCAAGGGGATCTACACATGATCCATCGTGTGCAGAACAACCACCAGTGCATTCAACGGAAGAAGTGTGCATGGAAGAAACAAGCAGAGGGACACATGAGATCCTTGAGGAGGAATAACAAGGGACAAGAACCCAGTAGATTCCTAACGCTGGAGAAATAGGGACAACCATTGCAGGAGATACCCAGAGGGCCACTAGTCCTGAGCCATCAGCCACCCAGGAGAAGCAGCCAGGGGAGCATACCAATGGAGGCCGAAAGAAGGTGAAGGCCCACAAGCCAGAGAGCCATATATCACTAAACCTGGATGATGTGGATTTAGTGGAAATAACAGTTGAGGAGAGACTAGTCGAGGTGTGGGAGAATGCAAAGAAGCACATGGATTCAATAGAAGATCAAGTGCAAGAAGTAAAAACTATGTTGGAGCAGTTAAGGATCGGGGCAGCACAGGCACCAAAAGAAACACCCACATAGGCTAAGGAAGGAGTGTGAGTGCCTTATATAGTGTAGTTTGCAGCATAGAAGAGCGTCAATTTCACCATCATGCCGAAGATGATGTTCATTGATGAAGAAACAATGCAGAAACCCCTAAAGGACATCGAGACGTTGGACATGGATTCAATAGAAGATCAAGTGCAAGAAGTAAAAACTATGTTGGAGCAGTTAAGGATCGGGGCAGCACAGGCATCAAAATAAACACCCACATAGGCTAAGGAAGGAGTGTGAGTGCCTTAGATAGTGTAGTTTGCATCATAGGAGAGCGTTAATTTCACCATCATGTCGAAGATGATGTTCATTGATGAAGAAACAATGCAGAAACCCCTAAAGGACATCAAGACGTTGGAATTGGCATTGGCCAAGATTCTAACAAAGGAGTTGTATAAACTTTAGGTAATCTTTGCACGGGAGAATTAATCCAGAGAAAGAGTGGACATGACAAACCTATAGGTATCCTATATAGAAAACATTTAGATCAAGGAATCCCTCTGTTATCACTGAAATTTCGTATGCACATGGAGACAAGAACTCAGCATCAGCAAAACAACAATGACGTCACTCATGGAACTGAATTAATCTCACAGCACTCCAGAAGGGGAAAAAACTATACAAAGTAACCAAAAATTGAAAGGTGCTTTACATCAGCTTGATGCGTGCACATGCGCGGGACAAAAACGTGTTTTGCGCGCATGCGTGCCTGACGCGCGACTGTCCACACAAAAAACCGCGCATCTGCTAATACGATGCATTAATTGCATAGGTCGACCTCTCGACCACCTACAGACCGTCCCCCAAGGTGATTTGACCCTCAAATCAGAGTCGGCTCTGCAAAAACGGCGGATTAAATGACCTAAGTGAACCCTAATGCGCCCCTATTCACACCTGGAGAAGGTTACTGAACCACCCTTGAAACTGCTATAAAAGGCTATGAGGACTCATTGTTTCAACAGGGAATTCGAAGCATCGTTACGCTGTCCAGATGATTCAGAGCTTAGTCTTTGACAAGCAATTCATCAGTAGTGTAACCCATAGTTCTTTCATCACTCAGTTCATTTCTATTCAGTTGTAAGGAAAGCATTGTGTTGAGGGCCCCGAAGAGCCTTCCGCTGGAGGGAGAAGGAACCCCTGGTCCCTCTCTTCTGCGTGCGCTCTGGTTTCAATAAAGCACCTGCCTGAAACCTTTGATGACACTTGTGTCTGATGTTTAACACCTGTGTCTGATGTTTAATGTTCCTTGTCTATTTTTGTAATGTTATTTGCTTTCAGTTCGTAGTTAGATTATAGTTTGTTTCTGTTTCTGTTAACCCTTTTGCTCCACAACATCCTGTTCTGCCCTGCCAAGCCCAACAGGGCATGCCAGCGTTCCTATTTTTGCTCACCCGGTGACGATTCGAACGCGAACAGATTGGCGACTCCACTGGGGATTTTTTGGTATTGAATCCTCCCTCAATTGGGTTTAATTCTCTTTCCTTTTTGTTTTTATTAACCTGCAGGCCTCCGACGACCTACTGGACAGTCGATTCACAGGCGAATCAAGAGAAATTCATTCGGAATTTCTTTCTCAGTAATTTATCATAAGCGCGCAGGTTTTTCACCACACAGACGTGCACATGCGCTCTGGTTTTTATTATAATGCGCGCACATGCGCAGAAGCGCCTCTGTTCATACTAACAGTCGCGCATTTGAACCAAATTTTTCATTGTAAGGTTTTGGATGGGGGGAAAGTCAGTTTCCTTCTCAAAAATGATGTCATGCATGCTCTGAATACTGCACCACTTAGACCCCTCAACTTATAAAGGGGATAGTCGAACAAACATAGGCACTTAGGTGGATAAAAATCATTTTTCCCTTATTTGCTTTTTTGCCACGTGGATGGCTTGCTTTGATTTATAATCTAAGTGGAACATCAAATCACATCTAAACTCACATTTGGGACTAGAAGTTGCAAGTAACAATCTTGAGTATGCTCTTCTCTCTCGCCATCAAGCGACCTTGAGAATCAGAAAAAGATTGCGAAAATGATCTCATCTCCCTTTAACAAAAATTTCAAAACTTTTAGGAGAGGACAACGTCTCTTTCGAGACCCCTCTTAGTTTCATTTTTCAAACGCATTCTTGTAACGGGCCCATACATGCCCACATGTCAACAAAGCTAGAATAGTGT
>ML802445.1:19087-31349 GCA_009831015.1 Picea engelmannii
AAAGGTTATTTTCTCCCCAACATACTCTATAAGATCATTCTTAAAGTTGTTATTGTTCCTGATGATAGGTGGAGTGTACAGTCAAAACATTGGAAATTTCAAAAACTTACACAAAGTTAAATATCCAGAAAAAACACTCACATTATAGCCAACTGTAAAAACCTATACACTAAATTACACTACATAGTACATATATTTATGCACTACCTTTAATACCAATACAGTGGAAACCTAAAAGAATTGACTAGAGTTGTGTGTGATTTTTCGAAAGGTTATTTTCTCCCCAACATATTCTATCCCATCATTCTTAAAGTTGTTATTGTCCCTCATGATAGGTGGAGTGTACACTCAAAAAGTTGAAGGTTTCCAAAACTCACACACTCCAGAAGAAGCACCCACATTATAGCCAACTGTAAAAGCCTACATACTAAATTACACTACATATATTTATGCACTATCTTTAATAACAATACAGTGGAAACCAAAAAGAATTGACAAGAGCTGTGTGTGAGTTTTCCAAAGATATTATAGCCAACTGTAAAAACCTACACACTAAATTATACTACATATATTTATGCACTATCTTTAATACTAATACAGTCGAAACAAAAAAGAATTGACAAGAGTTGTGTGTGAGTTTTAGAAAGTTTATTTTCTCCCCAGCATACTCTATCGAATCATTCTTAAAACTGTTATTGTCCTTGCTGATAGATGGAGTGTACACTCAAAACGTCCAAGTTTCACACATAATAATTGATAAAATGTGAAGCAAAGAATACAGAGAAAGAGCATAGCATAAATAGAATTCGGTATATTAGGTAAATGAAGAAAAGAGTACTAAATGCAAGTAAAAGAGAGTGCAATAGAAAAGGGAAACTAGCTGAGCTAAATAGGCTCAAGCAAATCAAGAAATGATAGTACAACTGGCAGTGTACCGTCAGACTGTTGAGGTTACATTATATTTAACACTCCCTCTTAAACTCAACAGTTACAAACATCAGCACTGATGATGCCCAAGTGTTGTCTCTGAAAATAAAAAACAGATTTTCCCAGTGGCTTTGTGAAGATATCTGCAAGATGATCTCGAGAGCCACAAAATTGAAGTGCAATATCACCATTATTGACTAGCTCGCAAATGAAATGAAAGCGAGTGTTAATGTGTTTTCTTTTCTTGTGAAACACATGATTTTTGGATAGAGCAATTGCTGAGGTGTTGTCACAGAAGATAGGAGTTGGATCCTTTTCTGTATGTGACATATATTTCAATATTCTTCTCAGCCACACAGCTTGACAGGAAGCTGAGGTAGCAACAACATACTCTGCCTCTGCAGAAGATATTGATACAATTGACTACTTCTTTGATGCCCATGAAATCAGGTTCATGTCTAGGTGAAAAACATGTCCTGAGGTGTTTTTCCTGTCATCTAGGCTGCCTGCAAAATCATTGTCTGTGTAACTAGAGAGACGATGATCATCAGATTTAGTGTACCATAAGCCAAAATTGAGAGTTCCTGCAACATATCTCAGAATTCATTTTGCCATCTTCCAGTGAGAATATTTGAGGGATTCCATGTATCTAGAAACAAGGCTGGTTGCATACATAATATCAGGCCTAGTTGTTGTAAGATACAACAAACTTCCTACTAAACTTTTGTATAGAGTAGGGTCCACTGTGGGGCCTTCATCTTTCTTTCTCAATTTTGTGCCTAGGGGTATAGGGGTTTCTGCTGGATTGCATTCTTCCATGCAAAATCTTTTGATGATGGCTGCTGCATACTTTTTCTGATAGACAAAAATTCCTTTGGTTGATTGATCAACCTCGATCCCCAAAAAATAATTCATTATGCCAAGATCTGTCATCTCAAACTCAGATTGCATGGCATGTTTAAAATTGGTTAATTCAAGATTTCCAGTATATATCATGTCATCAACATATAAACATACAATCAAAATTTTACCGTGTTGATCTGTTTTGGTGTAAAGAGTTGGCTCATTTTGGCTTCTGTTGAAACCACTTTTGATTAGGTAAGTGTCAATTCTGTTGTACCAAACTCTTGGAGCTTGCTTTAAGCCATACAGGGCTTTCTTCAACCGATATACTTTGGCTGGCTGCTCTTGGACTTCATATCCAGGTGGTTGATCGACATAAACTTATTCTTCTAAGAAACCATTCAGGAAAGATGACTTGACATCCATCTGGTATATTTTCCATTTGTGTTGGGCTGCTATGGCCAATAGAGTCCTTACAGTGTCTAATCTTTCTACTGGAGAAAAAGTTTCACCATAATCAGTACCTGGTTGTTGTGAGAATCCTTTGGCAACAAGTCTTGCCTTGTGTTTTTCAATTTGCCCTTTTTCATTGAGTTTAGTTTTGTAAACCCACTTGACACCAATACTCTTCTTGTGTCTAGGAAAATCAACAAGATCCCATGTCTTGTTCTTCTCAATGGAGTCAATTTCTTGGTTCATGGATTGAACCCAATGTGGCTCCTTAGCTGCTTCTTTAAAAGATGTAGGTTGACATGACATTAATGCAAAAAGATTGTGTTGTTGAATGTCATCCAACTACTGATGGATTTCTCTCAGAGTTCGAGTTCTCTGATTTTGAAGGTCAGAGGATGAGTCTCCGCTTGAAGTTGAGTTATCCTGAGAATTTTCAGGTTGTCTTTGTACCTACAATCTTGGAAGAGTAGGTTGAGGTATTGGTTGTCCTTAATGTTCTGTATTTTCAGAACTGGGCAGCAATAGATTTTGACAATCCATTTGTTGATTTTCAGATTCGTTCCAGAGTTCATTTTCTAGAAATTTTACATCTCTGCTGAGAATTAGTTTCTTTGATATTGGGTTGTAAAGTCTGTAAGTTTTAGATGTTTCACTGTATCCAGTAAAGATACATTTCTCACTTCTATCATCCAATTTCTTCCTTAATTCAGAAGGTATGTGAGCATATGCTATGCATCCGAATGTCCTTAGATGCGCAACATTTAGCTTTGTCCCACTCCATGCTTCTTGAGGGACTTTCATCTTTAGACTTGTGGTTGGAGATCTATTCAAGAGATAAGCTGAGCATGCTACTGCTTCAGCCCAAAAAATATTTGACAAACATTTCTCTTTGAGTAGGCTTCTTGCCATGTTCATTATTGTTTGGTTTTTTCTTTCAACCACTCCATTCTGTTGTGGAGTATACATGGCTATAGTTTGCATGATAATTCCTTGTGATTTACAGAAATTTGCAAATTCGTTGGAGTTATATTCTCCTCCTCCATCTGACCTGAGCACTTTTATATATTTTCCACTCTGTTTTTCAGCTTCTGCTTTGAATTCTTTGAATTTTGCAAAAGTTTCAGACTTGTGTTTGAGAAACTAGATCCAATTTTCCTGCTAAAGTCATCAATAAACGTTAGAAAATAAAATCTACCACCTATGGACTTTGTTTTCATTGGTCCACATAGGTCAGTGTGAACAAGTTCAAGATGTTGTTTGGCTTGAGTGGAGGACTGTGGAAAACTAGTTCTCTTATGTTTTCCAAGTATGCAAGACTCACATGGGGAATGTTGCTCTTTGAAGATAGGGAGACCTTTGACCATGGAGTGCTTCTGTAGAAGACCTAGAATCTTAAAGGGTAGATGTACAAATATTTTATGACAAACCATAGTTTCATTGGGGGTGGTTGCACTTTATGCATATGGTTGGATCAGATTTGTAGTTCTGAGGGTAAGGGAAACATCCTATTCTGAGTCATGTGGATTTCAGAAATCAATTTTCTGCTGGGGGTTTTATCATATATCCTGCAGGATGCTCCCTCAAAAAGTACCTTATAGCCATGTTCAATGAGTTGTCCTACACTTAGCAAATTATGTTTCAGATCTGGAACATGATAAACATTGTTTATGTCTTTCTTTACATTATGTTTAGTAAGAATAGGTACAGTTCCTTTTCCTTGAACTTTGACTAAGGAATCATTTCCAAGTGTAATATCAGATGAGATTGAAGAATCAATGCATGAAAGTAAATCCTTGTTACCTGTCATGTGATTGTTGCATCCACTGTCCAGCAACCAGAGATCTTTAGGTTGTTATTCAGTCTAGTGGCATGAGAGAAACATACCTCTTAAGGTTTCTCCCGTATGATTTGACACATGTGCTCTACCTGAGAGCTGGTCTGCTTTCTTCTTCCTGCATTTAGATTCATAGTGCCCATACTTTTTGCAGTAATAGCATTGTATGCTTGATTTGTCATTTGATCTTCTCCCTCTTCCTCTTTGAGGTTGGAAACTCTGACTCTGACTTTGTTGTCTGTGACCTTGGAAATTTTGATTCTGGTTTTGTTGTCCGATACCTCCACTTAAGTGTTAGTTACTTGTAATGCTCCCTCGTCCTTGGTGATCTCTGCCTCTTTCTCTGTCTCTCCCTCTGCTGAAGGAGAATTGAGTTTTGAAGGCATTGTCGATTGACTCATCTGTGAGATGCAATCTGGTCTCATGTGTCACCAGGGAACCAATTAGTTCATCTGTTGAAAAACGTGACAGATCCTTGGATTCAAGAATTGTTGTAACAACCATTTTGAATTTCTTTGGTAAAATTCTGAGAACTTTCTCAACAATGCGTTGATCAGTGATGGCTTCACCAATCAATCTAATCTGGTTCACGATTCCCATGACTCTAGTCATACACTGATCCACATTTTTAGACTCTGTCATTCTTAAAGTCTCGAATTGCATCCTCAAGGTCTACAATTTGACTGTTTTGACCCTGTCATTTCCTTGGTAGGATGATTTAAGGATGTCCCAGACCTGTTTTGAAGTACTAGCGCCTGTGATTTTTGAGAAAATTGAGTCATCCACTGAATTTTGAATCCAGAATTTGGCTTTATTCTCTCTATTCCTCTGTGTTGCCTGAGCAATTCTCTGTTGGTTCGTCATGGTGGAAAGGTCTGATGGATCTGGTTTCACATATGAAAGATCCATTGGATCCCAACACTCTTGTGCTTGCAAGAAGGATCTCATTTGAAGAGACCAAAACTCATAATTCTTTCCAAGAAGAATCGGACCTTGAGTTGGTCCTAAATTGCTAGACGTGGCCATCTTTAAAGAATTTTAACAAGACAGAAAAGAAATTGTTGGAAAAATTTTGTGTCTACCTGTTTCCTGCACATAAAACAAGGTCTTCTAAGTTCTTGCAGTGACTTTAGAACTTCACGATTCAGGATTTTGGGTTTCGCGACTTCACGGACCCTGATATCGAGCCCCTCTGACTCCTTGATTCGCTGATCTCTGAATTACCGAAATGCCGAATTGGCTTCAAGGATCAACGATCCTCATTGATTTGAGATCAACAACTCAGATTATTTCAGAATTTTGCGTATCGGTATTTCGTGACTCTTGAATTCTCGTCACGATGTTCTCCAAACTCTAAACTCCGAAATGCCAAAATTTTGATGGTGCTTACCTCTTATGATCAGATGGCCGAAATGCCAATCCTCGAAATGCCGAAAATATGTGTGTTCGCATCCTTTGTGATCACATATGCCGAAACCTGAAATATCCCGGCACCTTATTCCAAACGCCTTTTTGGGATTTCACATTTCAGAACTTCACGATGCAGGCACTCTGCTAGTTCTTTGTCCCTCAATATGATGAAACCCGAAATATCTTGGCGCTTGTCCTTCTCGAACGTCTTTTTGGGATTTCGTGATTCAGGACTTCAGGAGTTTGGTTGCAACGATCCCGGGTCCTTTGGACTCCCGGTGTGCGAAATGTTGAAATCTCCCCTGCTCATTCAATCGCGACTTCGTCTTTCGTGATTTCGGGAATCGAAACTTCTTGTCTCACGACTCTTGCAAACTTGATTTCCCGGTACTCGAATTCCTGGTAGATATAGATCTTCGACACCTGTCCTCCAAAATGGATGGCTCACGATCCTTTTGGGATTTCGTGGGTCAAGAGTCCCGAACTCTTACCCTTGGCCTTCCTGATAGTCGAAATGTCGAAATGCTCCTTTCAGGGATTTCCTCGAAACCTTGACCACTGCCACGTGTCCTCCTTGTGAATGGTCACGATGTTTTTGGGACTTTGACGAGTCCTCACCTTTGCATATGCGAGGGTTAAACCTCGTGCAACTTCTCCTAGATCCGATGGCTATTGGCTATCCACGCAAGATCGAACGACTCCAGATCTTTTCTGCGCACTTCTGTGATCCAGTGGCTCTCAGGCCACTGTGGTCCAGATCCACGGTTTGGATTCCTTTTGGATTTCGCGAATCAGGAGTTTGCGAGGCAGCGGCTTCACGACCCCTTTCTGCTCCAAGTCCCGATGTCCAAAATGCCAAAATTCCCCCGCGATTTTGGGATTTCACGATTTCGGATTTTCTCTTGTGCGCTCCAGAGGACTAAACCTCATGCACTTTCTCATGGATCCGACGACTATCGTTCCTCTGCGCAAAATCTGACGACTGAAAATATTTTTCCTTTTCTGCACACTCCTCATCCTTTCTGAACTCGTTTAACGCCTCAAATCTGTTAGCTGAACCAATCTTACAGCTGCGTCTGCTTCCTTTGCTTCTTTAGCATGTTCTTTGTTGTTCTTGCAAAGATTTTCTTCTGAAGCAGGAAATTCGTGAATCTTTCATGAATTTGAAATAATTTCGCGAGATCTTTAAACGTTTCTGCCTTTTGCAACTATCTTTCACGAATTTGAAAGAATTTTGCGAGATATTTAAACGTTTTTTCCTTCTGCAGCTCTGACTCCTCAATATTTTGAGCGTATTGCGCTCTGCTTCCTCTTGCGTGATTTCTGCGATGATATTTTGAGCGGATGGCGGACTACGGATTTCTCTCCAGGCTTTGTGAATAATCTCGTGTCCTATGCTCTCATTCACAGTGTAAGCTCTGCGCTGTTCAGGATCGGGTTTCTCTCCAGACTGTGTAAAGAGGCTTACTGCTGAAGCTCTGATACCATGATAAAATTTGAAGAAAAGAATACAGAGAAAGAGCAGAGCAGAAATAGAATTCAATATATTAGGTAAATGAAGAAAAGAGTACTAAATGCAAGTAAAAGAGAGTGCAATAGAAAAGGGAAACTAGCTGAGCTAAATAGGCTCAAGCAAATCAAGAAATGATAGTACAGCTGGCTAGGAAAACTGGCAGTGTACAGTCAGACTATTGAGGTTACATTATATTTAACAATAATAACCAACTGTATAAACCTACACACAAAATTAACATATATTTATGCATTACCTTTAATACCAATAAAGTGGAAACTGAAAAAAATTGACAAGACACCAATAGAAAAAGGGGCAAAACGGGAAGCATGATATCGTTAACGGGTGGATGAATTGGAACACGAATTTGGTTTTAAGTGTCCAAACCATCGAGACATGTTAGAGATAAGACACGAGCTTGCTAGACTCATATGCACTATTAATTTAGAATCTAAATTAAATATAAAGACATTAGAACTTATTCATGATCTACCAGGGTATAAACAACATGAGGTTGCTAGGTTCAAGGCCGAAATTTTGATCTTTTGGCCAAGATTGCATCCTTGTTCAATTCTTTGAATAGTCAACTCTTCACAATCTGGATCCCAAAAAGTTGGTTGTTGTAGCGTCAAGTGTTTATAGTTTTACAAACAATTTAAGAAGCCATTGACACTCTTCACTTTTTATTTTTTCAACGAGGGAAAGGAATATTATGGAGCACTGAGAGAAACTACATTTTTTAGTGATGCATCAACCCATAAAAAAAAATTTGCTTCCCTTTCAATTACTTCTTGAGTTAGTTGTTGGGATAGGGGTAGGTAGGAGTTAGAGAATGATTTGTAACTAGATATTCACATACTGCAATTGTAAGAGTTTGAGAGCGGCTCAAACTTTAAGATTGTAAACCCACAGGTTGGGTTTATCCCTACCATCTAATAAATATTTTGGTTTTGCTATTTCATTCTTTGTTGCAATTTTGCTGCATTATTTATTCTCATTTCCTTGCTCATTTTTGTATCATTTGGAATTTATGTTTATGTAAGGATGTGATTTTTGTAGTTGCTGCACTTTGACCTTTCAGGTTTGGTTTTGTAGTGATGTTTGGGAATTAAAGGGCTTGGCCTTGCACCAAGTGGTTTAAAAGTTATTTAACTCCTATGAATTGGTTTTATTTGAGATTTATTCTTGTGTAAATTTCGGTCACATGGAAACCTAAGGGAGAGTCATTTCAACATGTGATTACCAGAAGAACACTTGTGGGAGATAATTCTAGGAATAAACAATTGTGAATGGTAATCTAGTTGAGAACTATAAGACAACTCCTACAAGGATATTGATTAAGAGGAGAAACTAGAGAATGTGTGAGGCACTGAGAATTGGAGAAATTGAGGAGAAGAATTGAAGAATTGGAGAATAGAAGAGTTGGGGATGTCAAAGCTATAATACATTGATAATTAGAAAACATGATAGATGAAAAATAAAACATTAATGAAAGAGACACAACAACATGGTTGATCTTGTATATGAAGGATAGAGGCAATGCAAGGGTAAAAGTTTCTTTTTATATCGGTAGGATGGAAGGAGAGAATCTCATTTTGTGTATAAAAAAGCTTGAGAGATATTTTGAGTATGAAAATGTTCAAGACCTTGATAACAACACTAAAAGGTCATGTTGCACCCCCGTGGGATGTTGTGTAGAAAGATAGAGTCAACAAATAGTAGGAGAAGATTAAAAAGTGGAAGAAAATGGTGAGTAAGATCAAGGAGAAATTCATGCATGTTGATTACCGGTAGAGTTTGTGTGAACAAGCACATACTTTGAGGCAGAAGGAGAGATGTGTCTAGGAGTATATTGAAGAATTCTTCAATTTTTTGCTTAGATGATCTATATTGGATCATTATATAATTTTTCATATATCTTGGTACTTTCTGGGTGGGAAAAATAGAGGAATTGACTTGCACGAATTGTTTTAGTGGCAAGTCCTAGCTTGTTGATTTGGAGTCTGGAAACTTCCAGATATATTTTGATGCATCAAACGACATTTTTGGGGGTCAGAACTTCATGAGCATAGCTCCTAATCCATTGATGTCGTTCCACACACTAAGACCTTTCCAATGGTGTAAAAATCACCTCCATTGGAGATCATATGCATAAGTGTTATGCCTCTCGCAAGTTAACCTACCTTGTTGACCACCATGGTATGAGTGGATGCCACGTTAGCCCCCATTACTTACACATGTGGGGATAGCCATGTGTGGACTTTCAAGAAGATTCTAGAAGTTCCAAATCAAGTTATCATTAATTGAGGGTTGATTATGCAAAAATCATAACCCTAGATGACTATCGAGATATGTTAAATACCAGGCCACTAGGAAGAGAGGGGGTTCCATTATTTTAAAATTGTACTTGTTCCATTGTTGAGTAGAGAATCTAAGAGTAGGATTTGAGAGAATAACATAAGAGGAATTATATTATGTAGCAATCATTCATGCCACAATGTCATACTCAACTCCATAGTGAGTGCTCCTTTCTTTGTATTTAAATTTTCATAAATGAAGAAAAGAGAACAAAGCATAGGCCTCACCTTCTAGCTAGGTTTTCTCATGTATTGGGTTTACCAAGTACATCTTGTGTTCAATGGTGTGGATGTTCTGTTTCTTTTCTTGTTCTTTCATTTTGATTTCAGTTATTTTATAAATTAAAGCACTAATCTAGTAAGTAATCTGGGATCTAAGGAAATAATTTTCATAATATAAGATTTCATAATATTACAAGATCTGTTGTGACGAATTGTTCCAATGGAATATCCATGGCAGTTAAAAACTCATATTGGTATTAGAGAAATTTTCTTTGGGATATTTTTGGAAGGTTGAAGGATCCAAGAATTGGATTAATAAGGAAGTCATAGAACCCTATCCATGGTGGATGAGTCTATTCATAACAATCCTCCAAATGTAGTGGAAGAGAAATTTTTGAGGCTAGAAGAGAAAGTTGTTAATATCTCTCACAACATGGCCTTCCTCATGGAATCTCTAGAAAAAAAATTTGGACCTTTCAGGGAGGTTGTTGTCTCTAACTCAGAGGGTGGATCTGATGAGAAACTGGGAAATATTCAAGACCCAGAAAAGGACTCGAGAAAAGTGTTGGTCTCCAGTTTTGATCATGTTTTTGCCTATATTATATCACAAAGACCTCCATTTCCATACCCGGTACCACCCCTTCTGGATTTGTTTTGACACAGTTAATATCTCTTTACCACTCAATGGGGTTACTCAAGGTATCTTTATGTTTCAAGTTATTTTTACGCATTTTGATGCTTTCAATTAATAATTGGAACTAATGTGGCTTGAGTTAGGTACTATTTCTATTTACAGGATTTGCCAGTACCAGGTACCAGCTCGTACCCCGTGGAGATACCAATGAAGCCGCTCAAGATCTATGCGTTATGGTCAGGAGGGGAGACAGTGAGATTCACATGACAACTGGAGTCATCGCTCACAGGATGATTGAAGGCATAATGATAAAACTGAGTCGTTAATTCTTCATCGTTCACACTTTGTGACACTACATGTCACGAAGATGTGAAGACCATTTTAAACTTGATTCCAATCTATTTTCGGATCGGGGATCCGTTTGTTTTTATGTATTTTGCTTTAGACTATTATGGAGGAGGATCTATATATAACCAGGAGGTCGCTCCTAAGAGACAGGTTTTTTGGATTATGCTATGTTCTGAAATACATTCCCGAATATAATCTATCTTGCGTTATGTTATTCCAATGTTATACGATTTGAGCTATTTCTCTATGGATGGAACGTGAAGTTTACACAATGTTAGCGTAGCATGATTGAGTAGTTCTGGTTGTTTCTTTCAGCGCTTGTACCGTTTGGTTGGGCCCGCCAAACAGGTTCGAGTCGATGCTGTTCTCTGCATTAAATTTAGTTTATTTCAGTATCGTAGTAATGGCATGCATGTTAGTTTATTGAGTTTTGGAATTAACTGTTCAGCTCATTGATTGATTATTCTTCAACCGTATAGTTTCCAGCTTATTAAATATCCACTACGTTGATGAGTATCGGAGCATGGTTGACTCCTGTAGGGTTTAGAGTATGAACTTGGTTTGATTGGCTTCTAGTTTTCAATTCGAACATCACTTAGAGATTGAGTGAACTTTACTTTGTTAGATAGTTAGTTACCATGCTTCATTAGAATAGTTAGATTACAGTTAAATTAGAGGAAGCTTCCGGTACCAGTAGGGTAAGTAGGGCATTACTCTATTTTCCTGTGGACAGATTTAGATTCAATTTTTGATGCTCAGTTTAAATGCATTTTAGGAGATACTCTTTCTGGCATGGCTTAAATAGAAATGGTGATGGTAGATGATTAAAAGTAGTGGTAGAATAGTCTTGCAAAATCACACTTTTGAGTAGAAATAGAAGCACCAGCATTCAAACATAGGACTGTTTTCTGTTGATGAATTAAATAGGAGATGATAAGCTTCAGGATAGTCATTAGGATTCAGTTTCTCAGAGTGAGTTTGTGTTTTCTCCTAAAGATAGTTTTTAAGTAGGGACTAGAATCTTACCCGCACATACGGTGTATCAGCTCGAAGTTTACTTACCCTGGTTTGACAATTCAGTGTTTCAGGTCATTAAAAATATTTAATATTGCAGCCTGACATTTTTGGCGTCGTTGCCGGGGAGATGTTTAAAAGGTAAGAAGATAGTTGTCTTGATTAGTTTTAGAATGCACTTAGTTTGGTGTGGTATCTTAGCAGGTTGATAGTAAGAGGAGCTGTGGAAATAGAAAGGGGTGAAAACTGACATATCAGTTATCACAAGTACTCTGAAACTCAATCTTCGTTTCTTTTTCTTCATTTAGCATGACTTCATGAGAAATAGAGATCCTAGAGGTAGATTTAGGAAAAATATAAAATGACAAAAAGAAGAAACCTCCACCCAAAAAGCAATAGAAATTGAGACTGAAATTCTGGCTGAGGAAACCATAGAACAAAACCTATAACCAGGAAACATTATACAACAACAAACTCAAAACCTTGGTGATCCAGCCCTGGATGACACAGTTGATCCAGAGAAAATACAAGCTCTTCTCGGGAACCCTAACTCCGTAGTCTCACAGATAACAACTACAACTGTGAAATCAAAGGCCATAAGATCCTCAAAAAGACCAATAGGAGATAACACTTCTGACAAAAAGAATCCAGAAAGGTGGGATTTTACACCCTCACCAAAGAAAGATAGGATTGTTTATACAATTCTT
>ML802445.1:37752-101107 GCA_009831015.1 Picea engelmannii
CACTCGCGTTGGATGATGTGGAATACGTTAAGGTCCACCTTCCAACAAATCTCACTCCATCGACATCAGCACCTTATCTGGAGCAGAGATTAGAGATTATTTAGCACCCTGGACTCTGCATGCCTCAATGGCAGATGTCCTTGATGACAACCCTGGGAATACACTAATGTCTCTTGGTTGATAGATCCTATAGGTGAATCGACACCGACACCTCTATTCGTACCTATTAGGATGTGTTGTAGGTACCTTGAGGCCCATTGACACCACTGGTGGGTCTTCTCGCATCGGTTAACGACATTCACTAATGGCCAGTAATTCGATGATTTCTGTTTGTGTTCGACTCTAGAACATTCATTCACACAAATCAAAATTGTACCAGGGGAAGAGCTTTGAAGCTGTTGAAGACATGATTTCAATTCATCTTTTTCAGGACAGAATAAAAGCCAGGTTCAGGAACCCTTATCAAATAAATTGCTACTATAAACATGAAGTTTTCTCAGCAGGATATTGGGTAAAATTTCTCTGCAGTTTCCTGAGTGTTCCATCAGTACCAGTCAGTACCAGCCCAGAGTTCATCAATTACAGGTTCATCAGAAAGACCAGAGCAGCTACAATTTTCGCGCCCTTCAAATCCAGACTTGACTTCAAAAGAAAATTTTACAGCAAGACTTGCATAACAATGGGGATAAGTAATTTAACTCAGGTATGCTTAGTTCGTATTGATTTACTGTATTAATTTGCATACTAATAGTTTGAACATAAGGATGACTTGATTACTCCATAATGTTTCATCATTTCCACGACCTATACCTAATGAATTAACCTACCATGACATTTCATGTCATAAAAATGCACCACATTCCCAGAGCTGAGTTCGACATGACTCATTTATGATCATACTCTGCACCTACGTACGGCTATCATAATTTTTCCACACGCCACCGATCCCCACGACAATTCAAATAACCTCATATGATTTCTCTCCCGACTTCATTCCCCATCACATTCTCTCCCTTCGTCGCCCTCGTTAAATTTCGTTGCTCACCCACATACCTCCCCTGTGATATCAAATGCAACCATGGTGGCGAATCACCACGAACCGGAGACATACGCAGACCTAGAGGTCCTTCCAGAGTATGAGGCAACCAGAGATATTTTTAAGAAAGCGGGTTGGGAGTCGTTTCTGAAGAAATTCGACGGATATAACGATGCCATTACACTCCAGTTTGTGCTGCATTTTGAGGGTGGGCTCGCTAAAGTGGGCGAGCTCGAGTTCGAAGTGACGGAGAAGTTCATTTCAGAGGCAATTCAATTGCCCACCACTGGCCAGAGATGGACAAAGGGTCAGCCTGTTGACAAACAACTCTGTACTCATCTTTTGAAACCGCAGTACCGGGAGACACAGTGGTCCGAGGGAACCTCGTGGTCATGGCTGGAACCACAGTGGGCTCAATTGTTAGCCATCCTCCAACATTACCTCACGTGTGAAGGGCGGTACACCATCGTCTTTCCCTTCCATGCCTGACTCCTATTGCACTTCAAAGGTAATCCTCTGAACATACCTTTCTTTCTATTGAAAAGTTTGAAAAAGATGGCCGAACAGGTATGAAAGGCCAAAGATTTTCGTGGCAGTTTATTTCATTTCGGTCTTATTAAGATTTTGATAAAGTCTGCACTGTCCAAAAAGCAAGAAACTTGGGACATGTTCACTATCAAAACCCTAGCCTCTGCCAAGTCTAAAGATCGGAGTGTTAAGCCTACTCTCGCGCAAAAGAAATTGAACTCTAGGAAAAAGAGGATTAAAACCCTGACCAAAGTCTGTGCTAACCCTAAGAACCTACCCGATAGCACAGTTGAAGCCAGTACTGGGGACCCGTATTCAGAACATTCAATTGGTGCTCATGGGTCTGACGGAGTAGAGACCGATAATGAAACTGCGAAGAATACCACTCCTATAGAGGCAGATGTTGACATTCCGAGTTCTCCCTTAGCTGTTGAGAACATAATTGATGTGGAGGAACTGGCAGAATTGACGGATAAACCCAGGAGGAATCCAAAAAGAAAATGTAAGAGCACGTTGTCCGGTATGGATAACTCTGTACCCAGCTACCCACCACAGGAGAGGTTAGAGAGTGTGGCTGGTCAGGAGGAGGCTCCAGAGCCCTCTGAAATGATGTGGACTCTGTCCCAATTCATTCGAAAAAACCGTAAAGTGGATCGGTAGGCTACTGTGCTCAAAGGAATTGAGAAGAACAAGCCAATTCAAGTACCACAAGGTACCCCTGCTCGGATACAAAGAGAGTTCACTCCTGAACCCGATCCAGTTGACACTTCTGCACTCAACCCAGCTCATCCAGATCCAATTGACACCCATGAACGAAGTCCCAATGCATTCACTCCTGAATTCAGTTCAAACCATAATTCCGATAGAGTTCACACCCCTGCTTAAAGTCCAGACGAGTTTACTCATGCGTCTAGCCCTCAAGCACAGCCAGGACAAGATCAGACATTTGAAACCCACTGTGAGATTTCCTCCAGTCGATCCTTGAAACCGATGGTGGAAAAACTAGAAAGCAAGAATAACAGATTGAAAGAGAAGTTACATGAGTACATTGTATTGGAGAGACATATTAAAACTGAGAACGAACTCATGAAACTCAAGGTAACTCACCTCTTGTCCAAAATTGAAAGGTTAAAGTAGAGGAATAAGGGTATTTTCAAAAGGAACAGGCAACTTCAGAAGACTGCCAAAAAGCATATTATAATCAACCGAGTCCTCAAGAAAGAAATCAGAAATCTGAAGAAACAGGAGAGACTACAAATGTTGGTTGCAGTCGCTGCAACCCTCTGATTGCTACTAGTCTTTGACTTTTTGTGCCTGAGGACAGGAAAAGACTTCAGTGTGGGGGCATGTTGGTCTCCAGTTTTGATCATGTTTTTGCCTATATTATATCACAGAGACCTCCATTTCCATACCCAGTACCACCCCTTCTAGCTCTGTTTTGACACAGTTAATATCTCTTTACCACTCAATGGGGTTACTCACGGTATCTTTATGTTTCAAGTTATTTTTATGTATTTTGATGCTTTAAATTAATAATTGAAACTAATGTGGCTTGAGTTAGGTACTATTTCTATTTACAGGATTTGCCAGTACCAGGTACCAGCTCGTACCTCGTGGAGATACCAATGAAGCCACTCAAGATCTGTGCGTTATGGTCAGGAGGAGAGACAGTGAGATTCACATGACAGCTGGAGTCATCGCTCACAGGATGATTGAAGGCATAATGATAAAACTGAGTCATTAATTCTTCATCGTTCACACTTCGTGACACTACGTGTCACGAAGATGTGAAGATCGTTTTAAACTTGATTCCAAGCTATTTTCGGATCGGGGATCCGTTTGTTTTTATGTATTTTTCTTTAGACTGTTATGGAGGAGGATCTATATATAACCAGGAGGTTGCTCCTAAGAGACGGGTTTTTTGGATTATGCTATGTTCTGAAATACATTCCCAAATATAATCTATCTTGCGTTATGTTATTCCACTGTTATACGATTTGAGCTATTTCTCTGTGGATGGAACGTGAAGTTTACACAATGTTAGCGTAGCATGATTGAGTAGTTCTGGTTGTTTCTTTCAGTGCTTGTACTGTTTGGTTGGGCCCACCAAACAGGTTCGAGTCGCTGCTGTTCTTTGCATTAAATTTAGTTTATTTCAGTATTGTAGTAATTGCATGCATGTTAGTTTATTGAGTTTTGGAATTAACTGTTCAGCTCATTGATTGATTATTCTTCAACCGTATAGTTTCCAGCTTATTAAATATCCACTACGTTGATGAGTATCAGAGCATGGTTGACTCCTGTAGGGTTTAGAGTATGAACTTGGTTTGATTGGCTTCTAGTTTTCAATTCGAACATCACTTAGAGATTGAGTGAACTTTACTTTGTTAGATAGTTAGTTACCCTGCTTCATTAGAATAGTTAGATTACAGTTAAATTAGAGGAAGCTTCCGGTACCAGTAGGGTAAGTAGGGTATTACTCTGTTTTCCTGTGGACAGATTTAGATTCAATTTTTGATGCTCAGTTTAAATGCATTTTAGGAGATACTCTTTCTGGAATGGATTAAATAGAAATGGTGATGGTGGATGATTAAAAGTAGTGGTAGAATAGTCTTGCAAAATCACACTGTTGAGTAGAAATAGAAGCACCAACATTCAAACATAGGACTGTTTTCTGTTGATGAATTAAATAGGAGATGATAAGCTTCAGGATAGTCATTAGGATTCAATTTCTCAGAGTGAATTTGTGTTTTCTCCTAAAGATAATTTTTAAGTAGGGACTAGAATCTTACCCGCAGATACAGTGTATCAAATCGAAGTTTACTTACCCTGGTTTGACAATTCAGTGTTTCAGGTCATTAAAAATCTTTAATATTGCAGCCTGACAAAAAGATCTTGAGAAAGAGAAACCAATTTCAATGACATCAGTCCTTCACAACCTCTCTTCAAAATGGAAGCAAAAGTATATATCAAACCTTATCAAGGTGAGATCAATGTTTTTAAGTCGAATCATTGGTTGCAATAGTTAGAAATGTATTCCAGTGTCCATAATATAGATGAAGAGAAGAAAATCTCATTTGCTCGACTAAAACAAGAGGGCCATGCACTAACCTAGTGGGGAAGCCACGCGAAGACACTTAGGTTGGAAGGTGATCCACCAGTAACTAAGTGGGAGGATTTTAAAACTCTCATCAGGTCCCAATTCTACCATATTGGGTATGTAGAGGACCAATGGATCTATTGGCATCACTTTAGGTAGAGGCAAGAGAAGAGTGTGCAAGAGTACACCATCAAATTAAAAAAGATGGCGATCATGTTGGGTATCTCTCCTAAGAATCCATATGTACTCCTCAAGTATCTAGGTGGTCTACACAGTCATTTGTGAAAACAAGTGATTCTCTTCAAACCCAAGATCGTTTATGAAGCCTATGTGAAAGCACAGTATCTAGAGAAAATAAACCATAAGAAAGGATAACCAACTGGTTTTAAATAGAAAGATCACAAAGATGGTTCCAAGGAGGGGAAGAAGAAGTGGAAAGGAAATTAAAAGAATAAGATAGCCATTGCACATCAGTGTAAGGATCCAAACAACCACTACAACCACTGCAATATTGATGGTCACACTGAAGACAAGTGTTCGAAGCTACATATAGACTTGAATCCAAATAACCATAACAAGGATGCCGAGAAGAAGAACCAACTAGGAAAATATTTGGGCAACCAAGTAGAGAGTATATCAAATGTGGATGAGAATAT
This sequence comes from Picea engelmannii, assembly GCA_009831015.1. NCBI lineage: Eukaryota > Viridiplantae > Streptophyta > Pinopsida > Pinales > Pinaceae > Picea > Picea engelmannii. The sequence goes on from ML802445.1 coordinate 43,073, forward strand.
TGTTTGCCCATTAGTCTAGAAGGATGTTAATTTGAGTAGCCTTCATCACAAGAAAGAGAAGGAAATGACAAAATATTCCATATTAAGATCCAGTTCAAAAAGTACAAGGTAGATGCTATATTCGATTATGGCTCATAGACCAACCTCATAGCAGATGATTTGGTTAGCAAGCTTGCATTGGAAGTTCATGATCATCCAATCCCATATCCATTAGGATGGTTGAATAAGGATGTAGAGATAAAAGTCACTAAAAAGTGTAAGATCAAGTTTGTTATAACTGTAGATCTTATCGATGAAGTGGATTTAGATGTAGTACCCCTTGACATGTGTGGTGTAGTGTTTGGAATCCCTTACACATATACGAGGGATTCAATTTTCATCTATAGAGAAAATTAGTATCACCTAATAAAGGATGGGAAGTCTTTCATCATCAACACACATGAAAGGCAAGTCAAAGATATCTCTAGCAAGTGTTAATCAAGAAAAAAAAACTTGATTAATTCTAGTAAGAAGTATGCATTTATTTTCTTAAGAGAGACTTAGACAGGGGAGGAATCAGTAAGAATAAATGCATTCCTAGAGGGATGTAGCAAAGAAAAGAAACAAAAAATGGAATAGTTTTTTCATGTGTACAGAGGAGCGTTCTAGGATCCTAAAGGGATCCCACCTAACATGGAAGTGGAGCATGAGATACAGTTGGTGCCTGACTCCACATTACCAAATATTGGGTTGTATAGATAGTTTGTTCTTGAAGCAGATCAAGTGAAGAAACAATTGTGGAAGATGTTGGAGTAGGAAGTTATTCGACCAAGTACCCCACATTGTGGATAACCTATCATAATAGTACCCAAGAAGGATGGGACTTGGAAAATGTGTATCAACTATAGAGCTTTGAACAAGATCACACTCAAGAATTGGTACCCTTTGCCAATGATTTATGTATTGTTAGATTAGTTGACAAGTACTTCACCAATTTGGATATCAAATTGGGATACCACAAGGTATGCATTAAAGAAGAAGACACTTGAAATCTTTCCTTCAAGACAAGGAAATGTATGTAGAAATGGTTGGTCATGTCATTTGGTTATGTAATGCACCAGCTACATTTATGAAATTGATAAATGATGTTTTTATTCCCTCTTTAGATTAATTTGTAATATTGTATTTGGATGTCTTATTGGTTTATAGCTCTACCTAGGAGGAACACATCTCACATCTCATGCAGGTGTTAGAGACTCTAAAAAAGTATCAATTGTTGGAAAACCTGAAGAAATGTGAGTTTTCTGAGCAATCTTTGTTGCATGGATTGCACCTATACTCTTGATCCTATCTAGGTTCCTCCATGTCATATTTTAGGTTCACTTCATAAGTCCATGGCCACTTCACAGAGATGATCACCATGTGAGCAATTTATGTTACATTAAGCCTCAAATTTATCAAATTTTTTTGCGTAGACTTCATTTGTGTCATTAACAATTTGATGGCCATAACTTGGCTTCCCAATTTCTCAAAGCGCCAAACTCTGTAATTCACAATTCAACCAATTTAACTTGGAATTAAATTATGCAAATAATGAATTACACTAATTGTTCCTCTATAAACCATTCATAGTTATCAAATCTAAGAATTAGAACCACTAGTCCATCAATTTTAGGCTTCAAGAACTTTCCCCAATTATTCTCATGGGGGCTTTTTTGTCAAAAATTTGGCTTGCAGTTGCTTTTTTCTCCCAAAACTTCATGTGAGTCCCTTTGTCAAACACTTCATATGCAATTGTAATTTATTCACGTGCATTTTAATTATGCTCCATATAACCCCCATTCCCATAACCAATGTCTCTGATACTATTATGTAACATACCCCAACCCCTTTGTATGTTTGTTGAGGTGACAGGGTACTCCAAAAACCATCCAATTTCTTTTTTACCACTCTATAATCTACCCAACCACCTCAATACACTATTTGAAGTGACATGTACCTCAAAAACAACTCCAATTCCTCTAATATCACTCTATAACATACCCAAACACCTTTTGACATCATTTGAGGTGATGTGGTATCTCATAAACAACTCCTATTTCTTTGCTACCATTTTGTAACATAAAAATTTTACCCAAATTAAGCTCAAATCAACATTATGACATAGAAATTATAGGCATTTACAACAATTGACACAACTGATGTTCAATTTACAAGACAAAGGCAGAATTATGTCCTCTCCATTACAAAAATGTGGCTATAGAAATCTTTAACTCTGCATATGAATATCTTCCAAAAAATCTTGAAACAAAACTAAATTCTAAACTTGTATCTTCCCCAAGAAGAACATATTACTCATTTACAACAATAACCACAAGCATTAGTCATCAACATATAATAAAAATTCCCTAATTACTTATCTGTTATAAGTTGCACTTGTGTAAATAGGTCCATGGGAACATTTTCCTCCCAACCTATTGACAAGGTTTAATTTCCCTATGCATTCAATATCGATTCTCCTCAATGAAAGGTCCCAATTAGACCTTACACTATTTGGAATAAGGAATCCATCTAGTTTATAGACTACCAACCTTTCAATGGTTTTATAAGTTGCAGCCTAATCCACAGTTTAGGACTTTTGGGGATGTAATAAATGAGATGCAACTAATCTAATATGTATATTGTAGAATCATTCCCAAGCTAAACTATCAAAACCAATGAGATAAACAGAGAACGGAATATTGTTATAGCGAATTTTGCCTCACACCATGCAACTTTCTTGGATGGCCTTTCCATTTCCCTATGCAAACTTGAAGTCCCCTTTTGTACTTCTAGAGACAAAAAAACATATTTTTCTACATATACATGCCCTACCAGTTAGAGAGAATGCATATATGCAGGTTTCACCACTACATCCCACGTACATTGGTTTTGGTGCTGAAAATTAAAAATTGTGTCGGGTTTCCATGTCACATCATGAGATCCAAGATCCTTGACCTTCCATATATTTGAAAATTTCCGACTCGATCCTTCAATTCTATTTGAAGTCTATAAATTGAGCCACATCCAAGTCGTGCAAGAGGAGATAATTCAACTTTTGAGAGCAAAGATACTTTGGATAAATTTCACCTCACATTGAGTCTGCATCCCTTTATCCTTGAAAGTATGAACACATTGTTCATCCCCCAATCTCCTCCCTCTTTGATCGAGAACCTCATTGTCTCCATAATATGATCTTTCCTTTGGTGGAGGCCCAACTAGAAGGGACTTAGTTTCTCGGTTCCGAGACATGTAGACACAAAATTTTGTCACTTGTATACTTTTGTTGATTATTTTAATAGAAATATTCATTTCTCCTCCAATTGATATCTTGCAAATATTTGAATTTTTATTCCATGGGCGTATTTGTCATGTATGTTAATGGATTATGTTATTTTGTATGCTAAAATTATATATTATCACCATATGCTTGTGTATCTTGGTTTTTGAGGACAAGTTGCAGGTATAAGCTTTGAGTTGTGTGTTCAACGATAGTCTTCATCGAACATCCAAACGAGGTAGGCTCTTGATCTTGTCTTGTTAGCATTTCATTTATATAGCACACTTGATATTAGAGTTGATTTCTATAGTCATTCCATCTGTTGTGGTTTACCCCATTCCATAGAGTGATTTTCCTCGTAACAAAACTGATGTCCATACTGGGGAATGCTCTTATGTTTTGGGGTTTAGATTTTTTTTCTTCTTCATTTTCTCTCTGCTAGCCAGAGTTTCCTTGTCATCCGATTGCTTAACAACCTATTTTTTACTTTGCATCTGAGTTTCTTGGCTTAATCCTTTCCCTGGTAGTGTTTTACTATGTATTCACGTGTTTTCCTTTGACAGATGCGCACATACACGACTTATCCTTCTATAGGGCACGTACATACACGAGTTTTTCTCAAACAGTCACATACATCAACTTTGTTTCTTAGTGGCCGATTTTTGTGTTTGTTGGGTGAGTTTGGTTGGTTGTTGAGTCTTCTTGGGTCTCTGTCCTAACTATTGAATGCTCACAGAGTGATAGGAAACCTTCTTATTGTTGGATTTTCAGGTGGTATTCTTTCTGATCATATTTTTCATTGGTTTTCCTTGCATCTTGGTCTGAGTGTTTGCTTCTTGGTATCCTTCTTGGCTTGTCTCTTTTTGTTTGAAGTAGGGTTTTTATATCAAGCTATTATTCATTCCTTTCATTTTCATTTATTTATATCGAAAATACAAAAACAAAATTTCTCATTTTGCATTATGGCATTTTCTCTTTTGGTTATTTAGTAATGATCTTGACATATGAGGAAAGATTGCATTTTAAACGCTTACCATCTTTTGAGAATTTAAGATTAGCACTTAGAACTGTGTTTATATTCATTTATTTGATATGTTGAGTCATAATATCATCAGTTTCATGACCACATCTCTTGAGTAAACAAAGCCATTAAAAGTAATGTTGATTAATTAAAATTGATTAGAAACGATTTTGTTTTTCAGAGTACAGAAACAAGCATAGGATATAGGGCCTTGGATTAGGATTTTGTGAGTGAAATTCTCGAAGGATATTAAATTAAACATATGTGTCTAACCAAGGAGTCGTGAAATCCATTGTGTAATTAGTGACGTCAGGATGCTCCACTCACACTGGAGTTAAGTACAAGGTCACATGAAGTTGGTTGCAGAGACAGACCTCTAATACCTTCTTAGTATCAGATATATTTCTGGGGATCTATTCATATTTGGGGGTATTTCTAGTACCTTTACCTCTGTGAGAGGCAATGCTTTCAAGATTTGAGGCTTTGTTACCCTTCCCATACGGTGGACCTGACTTATGATTTTTCTCCTACGCATTGGTTATCTCCTTATGGCTCTATTTTCTTGACATAGATATCCACATAGGCTACTTGTAGGGGTTATTATGTAGGTACCCTCATTCATATAAGGGTCGGACAACATACAACCTTTATGGAGGATTACCTCTCTGGGGGGATTTGTCTGACTACGATGTTAAGCCCACGAGGGCACTTATAATGGATTTTGCTACCTCAAATATTTTGAAGGGAGTCTCAGGCCCCTCTTGGGAGAGGCATACCTATTCTAGTGAGGGAGGCCCCTTTTCAACTACTGTATCCTATTTGTGTGCATTTGGCCTTTTGTTTATTTTTGCGTTCTCTCTGATTGTTATTTGTCCCTAGGATTTGATTTTATATCTCGAGTCTTGAGTCATCGTGGAGCCAGACCAACTTCCTCGTAGGTCTCGTTGTTTGTTAAAGTTACCACCACATATTTAGTCTTTGCTTTCTAAAAGGCATGAAGTTACTAAATGTGGTACACATATCTCCACCGACCAGACTTGTGATTATACAATTATGAGTACTGAGTCGAGTCCCAATGACACTAGGAGTCCCTCGACTCCTATATACCTATTGTAGTTAACATGAATCCTTCAAATCCTTCAACCGTGATGGTTGTAGTGCTGGAGGTTCCCGTCCTTACTCCTATCTGGCTTATGGTTGCTACTCAACCCATAGTAACGAACTGTTTCGGGTCTCTTTTTGGTATGCCCGAATACAATTCTCAATCCATACCTTCGGCCTCTAACCCTTTCTCTTTTGGTATTCCAAATATGACATTGCAACTTTCATCCTCCATTCCAGTGACTAATACAAATCCAAGTATTGGACTTGGGGGCATGGCCCCTCTGCATACTCCTCTCTCGTTTGGTGGAAGTCAAATTCCCCAAACGAATCCTACGGTTGGGGGTCAACCTCCTTTTTCTGTTGGGTCTAATTGTAGTCTCAATGCTCCTCGATGGAGTACTCAATTGTGTGAACAAGATACCTCTTATATTCTTTCCTTTTCCCCTTCCTCCTCCATACCAATTCCAACAAACACATTTTTTATGATGAATCTGCCTCTGTCCTCCGTATTTCCACACAGAGGGAGTCAGTTTCAAGCCATGGGAAACCCCCATCCTGGAGCCAATTTAGTTGGGGTAGTGTTTATAACCCTCAGTATGTCATCCCTACAGGTATGGTGTCCATACAATCTCTTATGAATTAGTTTAGAGGAGGATATTACTCTATCGAATAGGGCCATGGTGTATACCAGAACCCTCGATGGTCTACAATCTCTCAAGACCAATCTTTCCCGAGAACACAAGCTCAATTGCCGCAACCTCGCCTTCCTTTTCTAGCCATGCTTAATCTGCCATATTTTTCAAGATTAATGAATGACCCAGTGCATCACGATCCATCATGGCCCCTTGTCCCCACTAAGATTCCTTTAGAAATTGTAAAATTCAAGGGAAAGATCGGTGAGGATATGGGTGATCATGTTACTAATTTTAATCTTTGTTGCTCTTCCAATTCTCTTAATGATCATTCTATTCATTTGAGACTATTTCAATGCACCCTCACGAGAGTTGTAGTGAAATGGTACATTGAGCTACTAGGGGGAACATATGGAAATTTTAATTAGATGGTTTTGGTTTTTCTCAAGCACTTCCAGTTGTTGGTTCGTTACGATGCCGACATAGAACGTTTGCATTCCCTTCTCCAAGATAAAGTCGTGCATATCTCAAACCATATTCAATAGTGGCATAGATGAAAGAGGTTGATTAAAGCCTACATTCTCCCATAGTTCCTGTTGGAGTGGTTCCTTAAGTCCTTATTGCCTTATATTTTGAAGTATGTCTCTACATCCGGAGTAACATCTGAGGAAGAAGCTATTTTCAAAGCCCATCAATTGGACCTCATATATGCTCAATCTAGGATGTTATATGAAATTCTTCCTGACGCGTCGCAGTCGAATTATAACCATAGACAAAATCCTGGGCCTCATGTCGATGGCATCATAGGCTCTGCAAATGCTAAGTCTACAAACTTTGTGATGAACTAGTTGAAGGATCTGTCTGTAAGCCAATCTGTAGCAGGACTTATCCTCCACTCCCACTCAGTCGGTGCATGTGCATTATGTGCAGTCATCGACCAATCCAAATGGTAACCAACAACCAGGAGGGAATAGAAAGAAAGGACAAGGTAATAATCGTAAGGGTGGGAGAAATAATACCAAAGCCAAGGACAACACTAACAATGATATGTTGAATAATAATGTTGGTGAGGGAAAGAAAGAAAAATGGAAGGTGAAGTTTCCTTATAAACTTTGTAAAGATGGTCACCTTACCCACCTATGCCCCAAACTTGAGGAATCCTTGAGGCTCTTATCTCAACTGCTCGCGGAGCTGACCAATACGTTCCTGCATAATCAACACATGGCTTCTATCTCCTCCAACATCAGAAATGTGTCGAGTGGGAATCAAAACCCTCGAGTGCATGAAGGTGGTCGTCTATGTGTTAATATGGTCAAGTCTCAGATTGATGTAGCTACTCGATCTTGTGATCAGGGTTGTTCACAGATTGTTCTAGGTCCAAAGTCTCTCCCTCCTCTAGAAACACCTTTGCATATTGAAAATCTAGAGCCTCTGCCTCGTATTCTGAAAGGAGTATCGAAATGGTCTACCCAAAATACTAATGCCAGAGCTGCCCATAACTATTCAATTGTTGAAGATTTGGGTCAAACCCTGTGTGTGATGTCAACTTTGGAGGTTCTCTAGATGTTTCCTTCACAAAGGAACACCTTGTTATCTACGTTAGGAGATCTAGACCTATGTGGATCAAAGGTTATTAAGTTTGACACCACGGATGTTAAGCCTCACTTGCCTTACCACGTGGCCTTTAAAATCCATGTCGATTGCATGAAATATACCACCAAAAAAACTGTAACTGATGAGGGTGTTGCAATGTACATGATGTCCCTAACCTATTGGAAATACATTGGCTCTCCAACTCTTTCTCTCAATCTATGACCATGTTGACTGCATTTGATGGTCATTCATTTCGACCCCACAAAATTCTTCCCACTTTTCTGGTCTAGTTAGGTGGAAAGACAGTGGAGGTTGAAGTCGAGGTGGTTGATGTGCCCCTTGACTATAATTTAATACTAGGGAATAATTGTATGTATGCCATGACCGCAATCATGTCATCTGTTTTCCACACTTTATGTTTTCCTCACGAAGGGAAAATAGTGACGATTGATCAGTTGTCCTTTATGAATTCTAGTCCTAATGTATTAGTTGGACCTTCGATCCCTGTGATCGACAGTTGTCAGCCGACAACTGAGCATATTGGTGTCGGAATGTATTCCTCTCTAATGGGTACCTTTGATTTCATGGCACCAATTCGTCACATTTATGCCATTTCCATTGGGTCTTCAACATTAGTGAGGTCCATTCCTTTCCGTACTTCATATTTAAAATATCCTTGGACCCTACCTTCCCCAACTATGTCCTGTGAAGGTCAGTCACACACTGGGATGACATTTCCACTTTCAGCAGAGGTTGTGTATCAAGTTTTTCTTAACACTACTACTGACCCAGATCATGTCCCCTAACAAACAGACGAGGTGGATCACATTCTAGATCTTGTATGGTCCACCCAATCGTCTTGTTCACATGATTGTATCAATGATACTTTACCTTTATATGAAGCCATATTAGAGGCCATGAATGGTCTCGATAGGCAATGGAATGATATGCATCATCACTCTTACTTCCTCCCATAACTTGTTAGGATCGAACAAGATGACTTTAGATCTACCTTGAGTGATATGGTTGGTCACACTATGGTTCCACTAGATAAGCATGGTTTTTATGCCAAAGGAAACATGGCGAATATTTCTCCTACCATCACGATTGACATTTCTCAAATTCCTGGAAAATTTGAAAACGTATATATCAGTGCAGATTGTTTTCCTGAAGAAATTCAAATCTACATCGGTCTCTTCAAATAATTTTGTGACGTATTCTCTTGGTCATATGAAGATATGATATGGATCGACCCTAGCATTGTCGAACATGATATCAAGACTTATCCAGATGTTACACATTTTCGAAAATGCCTTAGATTTTTTAATCCTGGGAAGGCCCCTACTATTAAGGAAAAGGTAGAGAAGCTACTTAATGTTGGTTTCATCTACCTGGTTCCCTTGACTGAATGGGTTTCCAACCCCGTTCCCATGAATAAGAAACAAGGAACCATCCATGTGTGTATGGATTTTCAAGACCTGAATAAGGCTTGTCCCAAGGACAACTTCCCGACTCCTTTCATTGATCAAATACTTGATGAGTGTGCGGGAAGTGAAGTTCTCTCTTTTATGGATAGATTTTTAGAATATAATCAAATTCAGATCAAACCCAAGGATCAACACAAGATGGATTTTATTTGTCCTTGGGATACTTTTGCATACCAAAAAATGCCTTTCGGCCTTAAAAATGTTGGAGCAACCTTCCAACGCACTATGACCTTTGCTTTTCATGATCTCAAACATATTATCGAATCTTATCTTGACAATATCGCTGCTCACTCTCGCAAGAGAGTAGATCATTCCACTCACATTCGACTATTATTTGAGAGATGTTGTTATTATCACATCCATTTGAACCCTCACAAGTGCATCATATGCATTAGGTCTGGCTGTCTTTTAGGATTCTTAGTCTCTAAGCATGGGATCATGGTGTATCCTATGAAGGTTGAGGCAATACTTTGATTGCCTCCCTCACGCAACATTCGACAACTTCAAGGTTTACAGGGGAAGGATAAATTCTTGTGTCGGTTCATAGTGAACTATGTCAATTTAACTAAGGGTTTCATGCATCTTTTAAAGAAGGACACTCTATTTATATGGGATGGGAGAGCCCAGGAACCCTTCAATGCTCTTAAGAAAGCCTTGGTATTGACACCTCTGTTGAAGCCTCTGGACTACAGTAGATATTGTTTTCTTTATATATCCATGTTCGAAGGGACTATTGGTATGGTTCTGGTTGAGGAGAATGATGAGCTCCATGAGCACATTGTCTACTATCTTAGTCAAAACTTAGTCGGTCCTGAATTTAAATACTCTCACATTGAAAAACTAGCTTTGGATACCATACATGCGGTTCAAATATTATGACATTATATAATGCTTTGCAAAACTACTCTAGTTGATGATATCAATCCATTTCAATATGTCCTTACCAGGTGTATCATAGGGGGAAATTCAATAATTGGATTGTTATTTTGCAAGAATTTGACCTTGATTTTGCTTCAACGAAGTCTAAGAAATCACTAGTTTTTGTTGAGTTGATATAGGACTTCCCTCGACTGGATGAGGATGTTATTCATAATGATTCATTCGTGGATGAACATATTTTCCTTATCTCATCTTCAGACCCCTGGTATGGATACATTATGATTTATCTTCAATCCTTGAAGTTATCCCAACATCTGTCGAGAGACGATTAACGACATATACGTCATCAAGATAAAAACTATCTTATCATCAACGACACTTTGTATCATCGAGGAGTAGATAATATCGTGCGCCGTTGCTTGAATCATGAGGAATTTGAGTCTATTATTAATGAATATCACAATGGGGCTTTTGGTGATCATCTATCTGGGCTTGCGACAACCCAAACAAAATTATGAGCTAGTTATTTTTGGCCATCAATTTTTAAAGATTGTGTTGAAGCGGTCAATAAGTGTCACCCTTTCCATGTGTTCACTCGAAAAATGTGCTCACATACAACCCCTCTTTTCCCATTCATCATCGTCGGTACCTTCACCAAGTGGGGGGTAGATTTTATGGACTGCAACCCAACTTTGGTTGGGGGAAATCAACATATTATTGTGGTCATAGATTACTTCACTAAATGGGTAGAGGCCATGCCTACCATTAAATCCGATGGTAAGACTGCAACATTCTTCGTATTCAACCAAATTATAGCCCGGTTTTGAATCCCAAAGGAGATTGTCACTAATCATGGAAGTCACTTTTAGAATTAAATGATGAAGGAATTATCATAAAAATTAGGGTTTAAGCATGGTCATTCTTCCCCTTGTTATCCCCAGGAAAATGGATAAGTGGAGGCTATGAATAAATCTCTCAAGACCATCTTGCAAAAAAGTGTTAGCTAGAGTAAGTCTGACTGGTATCTAATGATTTACCCTGCGCTTTGGGAATATCGAACCCCAGTTAAGAGTTCCACCAATTTTTCTCCTTTTGAGTTAGTACATGATGTAGAGTCAATCCTTTTGATTGAGTGTGAAATCCCTTCCCTTATATTGGAAATTGAGCTCCTGCCTGACACATCCGATCTTCAAGAATGCCTTGTGCACCTAGAGCATATAGATGAGAAACGTCAATATGCCTCTATGATTATCGAGGCAACTAAACGATGTGTAAAGGTTCAGTATGATAGGTCTGTCTTTCCTTGATAGTATGCTGAGGGTGACTTGGTTCTCCTGTATGACCATGACAAAGAATCATTGGGGGCAGGAAAGTTCAACCCCATGTGGAACGGTCCTTATATCGTGTGACGTGTTCTAGAAAAAGGAGCCTATGAATTGAAGGATTATGAAGGGAATATGTTGGACGAGCCCTTAAATGGACTCGACCTAAAAAGATATTATGCTTAAGCCCTCAATATTGGGTGTGACTCTTTGTATACTAGTGTTTCTTAGTGTGTATATATATATATATATCTTTTCCTTTGTGTCATCGAATTGCTTATTAGGTTTTCCCTAGGTTGGAAGATGTCAACAGGGTCTTCATTTTACTTAGGATTCACAGATGGTGCCAGTCATCATACATGGAACATGGCTTCCACCGCTTGGGTCATTTACTCACCCAAGGGACAACTGGTGTCTTTAGGTGGCATTTGTCTGGAGCCATCAATGAATAATGTGGTTTAGTATAGCACGTCTGGACTCCCATTTAGTCGATGTCATTTAAACGAAAGTTACTATGTGAGAAACCCTACTCTTGTCTGATGATTCCTATGGGTACGATATTTGGAACGATACTTTGATATAATTACTTATAATCACATACCTAGAAGTTCTAATTATGTATCTGATGCATATGCTAATTATGTTTTAGATTGGAATTTCTCACATAGCTAAAGTAAATAAAACACATCAATGCATGTGCACATTGTAACATATATAAGTAAAGATGAGTACCAAAATTTTGTATTTCATCTCTTCAAAAAATATGGTGTCATAGTACAAAATGGGGCTCACACCCTCAAAATACATATATGGCCGGTATATATATGACTATGGAATATACGCTTGTGGTTTCAGATGCGTATCATGTTAGCACAATACAACATTTTTGAGACACCAGAAGAGTCAAAACCCACACATGGGGCACACCCACCACCTGTCGTTGCATAGCCTTTGGAAGATCCTCCACCCGAACCATAAGAATCATGTGTGTCAAATGAGATAGGTTCCCCTACACATTTTGTAACACTCTATCCACATCTCCTCTCACCTGCACATCTCCCTGGTTCCTCCATTGATGTCATGGGAATTCATCTGGTCATCGTGGACCCACATCCGCGTAACAAAGTAATTGTTAATACTTGATACCATACAAAAATATTTGCATTTTTTTATTCTTTTTGAAAAAACACAAAAAAATGAAATATATAAAAACTTTTCTTACCAAATATTAATGTAGGTGGATCATGGTGGAAGAGGCATATATGGATCCCCTCTCTAGTCGATCCTAGCATAAGTGTAGTCGTCTATGGCTATCACTTGTCGATGCCACCAGAAAAAGAACTCATCATTGTAGGGGGTTGGCACCCTACCACCTCCTAACCGCCTCATCATGTCATTCCACCGTGACATGGCTAGATCACACATTCTATGTGGATGATCTCCACTATAGGGCTCAAAACTAGAACCCGCTCAAAGAAAAAACTACACAATATGGATGCAAACCCAAAGTTTCTCTTTCTCCCTTGTTTGCAATCCATTAGCTGACTCTTCATGTTAGTCAACAATGAGGTACACCAATCATAAATCATGCGTTGTAAACACCCCACTACATAAAACATGAGTGGCCTTGAATCCTGGTGTAATGAGGCCGACCCAGAGATTTGTGTAAGGCCAAGAACGATGATCTTCAAACTCAGGTCGGCCTTACACAAACTCAGGTTAATGGCAAGTTATCCACCATAGACATTTGGGAATACATCAATGTCTCCTGATCGATGGAATATTCAAGTGTTCAAACTCAACACCTTTATTCACACTTGTAAGAATGTACTCGGTGCCTTGATACCTACTTTAATTATCGGTAGGTTGTCTCACATCTGTTAACGATATACCTTAATGATTGGTAATCAAATGAAGTCTCGTTGTGTCCAAAGTCAATGCCTCTATTCACATGATGTATAATTGCACCTTTGGCATGGTGATGATTACATCTGCATGAGACATCCTCCAGGACATAGACTGAGTGAGTTAGCCTGTGAGAGAGCCCATGAGTTGGGTGTGCCCATGAGATGGGTGTGTATTTCATCTCTGAGATGGAGAGGGAATGTTGTGTTCCCCTGTGTAGGGAGGATGCCCATGAGTTGGGTGTGTCGTTCTCTTAGATGGAGATGAAACGTTGAGTGCCCCTGAGAAGGGAATATTCCCATGAGATGGGTGTGTCATTCTCTCTGAGATGAAGATGAAATGTTGTGTGCCCCTAAGAAGGGAAGATTCCCATGAGATGGGTGTATCGATTGAGATGAAACAATGTGTACCCTTGTGAGGGGTGAAGGAGCCCATGTGATGGGTTTATTGTTGTTCTATGTGTAGAGAGTTGAGATGATTTGATACTCCAAATGATTCTCCCGTGAGACTCAATGAGATAGAGATCTATTGATTAGGATGTCCCTTTGGTTGAGCATAGGTGGACATGATCCTAGTGGCTAAGCACTAGTGAGTGTGTATCCTGATGATTCTCCTATGAGACATAGTGAGATAGAGATCTAATGACTTGGATGTCCCTGTGGTTGATCATAGTTGGACGTTCCCCTACTGGCTGAGCACTAGTGGGTGTGTGAGATCCCGTGCTATATTGTCTAAGAGTTAGACTTACCTGTAACACTAATTGTGATGTAAAGGGTACAGGTTGGCCCTACCATAAAGTGGAAGATAATTAATATGGTAATTATTAATTATATTTTGAGTTATTGAGGTTGGCCTTGTTGTGCCAATAGACACCACTTTTGATGTGTCTAGTCTAATATAAATAAAGGTTATTTCCCCATTGAGGAAACACAACACACATGTGAGTTTGGAAATTTTAGCAAGTACTTGTTCTAGGGATGAAGTGCACACCTCTCTTGGGTGCTAGTCTTCTAGGTTTTGTGAGCACCCTTTTGTGTGCTAGGTTTATGGTGTGGGAGGCCTTTCTCTTGAAGAATATAGAAAAGGATTGGTTGTTTTTTTTTCCCATGTTGAGAATGATTTCCCAACATACTTCTTGTGTACTTGTGCATGGTGTTTCTTCTTGTGATCTTGGTTACTGCAACAAATTGTTTATGGTGTAACTGCAATTATCTATGGTTCAAGTAAAATGATAAAATTGGAATGAACTCGATGCTTGAGCCTATATTAATGAAAAATCAACATGATTTTAGAGCATATTTCTTGAAGAAACCATTGCACAATCATTCAAAGTAGGTCATCCCCTTCTTCTGCAGTTTTGTATGGCCCTCTAGGGTTTGTTGCAATTATGTACGACCCTCCTTTTTTGAGGTGTTTCAGCACCTTAAACTTGGATGTTGTGGAGAAAATTTATACAAGATTGTACAACCTCCTTTAGCGCACCTCCAGAAATATTCAGATTGCATTTCCGAGCATTTTGATTTTTTGGCCCTAGGGTTTCACAATTTTCTGCAGATTTTTTGTTTTAGGGTTTTTGCAGCTCATTGAAGGAGATTTTCAGCTCACTAGTATTCTTGTGACACTCTTAAGGCTTATTGTTGGAAATCATAAGCCTAACAAAAGCTAAGTTTTCTATCCTAGCCTACCTGTTAGGTTTTCTGGGCCAGTTGGCAAGGGTTTGTGAAGAATCTAAAAATATGGTGAACAAAACTTTGGTGGAAGATAGGCTTGATAGATCAAGCAACTTGAGTTCCTGAAAGTCAAGACTTCAGGTCACCCTTGAAGAGGAATACTTATTTTAGGTGATACCAAAAGAAAAATGGTTTACCAGAGACAACTACCGATGAATGGAAGGAATATGACATCAAGGCAAGGAAGACAATCATCTACTAAAGATCTTACATTGAAGGGCAAGCTTCAAAATAACAATATGAAAAAAGGTGACACCATGGCTACCTTCTTCATGAATATGTCATAGGACAGAGATGATCCAAGTTCCATTGGATAAATCATATCAGCACCCTCAAGTATGCACTTGTATATATTATTTGTATCAATGTCATGAGAGTACTTGCAGGAAGAAGGAACCTTTGCTGAAATCATGGATCTAGAGGGATCTCAGTGAATTCAAAGGAACAACAAAATGGAAGTGAAGAATTTAGGTTTGATTGTTTTAATTATCATTCCTCTAACCTACATTTCTAATTTTTCTACACTACAAGTAGGTATTGTAGCTATGACAACAATCCTTAAATTGTTTTGATTCTAGAGATGTACTCATTATTCTCCTCTAGGAGATATTCTTGTTTTGTTTCCTTTCATTTGTTTTCTTGTTCCAGGAAGGTTAACAACAAAGGAAGATGTTTATCCTTCAGAATTTAGAGGGAGTCACTTGACTTCAGAGGGAGTCACTTGACTCAGAGGGAGTCAAAACTATTTGAGAAGGAGGAAGAACATAACCATCATTGAGGCAACCAAAACAATGTTGCATGATTAGAGTCTTCCTATGATTTTGTGGGAAGAAGCATGCATGACAATAGTATATTTTCATAACATGAGTCCTCACTAGATTTTGAAGAACACAACTCCCGAAGAAGCCTTCACCGGAGTGAAGGATGAGATTGGACACTTCAGGATATTTGGGTGCCTAGTATATTTTCATGTACCCAAAAAGAAGAGATCCAAGCTAGACCCTTCAGGGAGAAAGGGTACATTTGTGGGATACAATGAATCTTCGAGAGCATATCATATCTACATCCCTGGTCAGAGATAGATTGAGAAATCCAGATGGAGATAGCCACTAATACATTTGATCCAGTTGCTCCAATTAATATTCCCAGAGACATTGCAATATGCCATAAAAGGCCTGTCTGGTCTTGACAAACTCTGCAAGAGGAAGAGGGACATGAAACTCCTCAAGATACATTCCAAGAGAGTACGATGCCAAAGAGATTTTCGAGCTAACTTCCATCCATGAGCCACATCATTGATTTTGAGCCTTCTTGTCATTGATAAGCTAGAGGTGAGAAAGTATGGAAAGATGCCATGACATAAGAATATCAGTCTATCTTGAAGAATGATGTATGGAATATTGTTCCAAGAACAGAAGGGAAGTCTATAGTGACTTCCAATTGGATATATAAGATCAAGCATGCAGCTGATGGAAGTGTCGATAAATACAAAGAGAGATTTGTAGCCAAAAGATTCCCACAAACAGAGGGAGTTGTCTATAATGAGACATTTGATCAATTAGACCGATACACTTCCATCTGTACTATCATCCATGAGTTGGAAACTACATTAGATAGATGTAAAGACAACCTTTCTCAATGGTGATATTGAGGAAGAAGATTATATTGAGCAGCCAGAGGGATTTGTGATAAACAACAAAAAATATCATGTGTACAGGTTAAAGAAATCCCTGTATGGACTAAAGTAAGCACCTCATGCTTAGTACAAGAAGATGGATGGATTCCTTATGAGTTTGGGCTTCACCAATAGTTTTTTTGATTCAAACCTATTATCATATTGTTGGTTACGAGTGCCTGATCTTGGTCATGTATGTGGATGATTTATTCCTTACCGATTCAGAAAGACTTATTATTGAGTCCAAGTGAGCATTGACTTCTAAATTCAAGATGAAGAATCTGGGTATGATGCACTACTTCTTGATACTAGAAATATGGCAGAGAACTGATGAGATTTTCCCGAGTCAAGGAAAATATACAGTGGAGATATTGAAGAATTTTAGTATGACAGAGTGAAAATCCATGCCTACACCAATGGTGAAGGAGTTGAAGAAAATATATGGTTCTCCTACTGATTTAGGCGAGACTGATCCATAGCCGATTGGGTCACTAATGTATCTGATTAACACCAGACTTGATATATGCTATGCACTGAATGTGCTTATTCATTTCATGAGTCATCCGAGACAGACTAACTGGATAGCAGTGAAACATGTATTGAGATATCTACGAAGCACTGTTGGATATGGCATGAGATATGCGTCTAGTGTAGACTTGAGTTTGCAGAGATATGTCAATGCAGATTGGGAAGGGAGAACAGTGGACCAGAGGAGCACATCTGATTGGTGTTTTTACCTTGGGGTCTGCCTTGGTTTGCTGGTGCATCATGAAACAAATCTTTGTGGCCTTGAGTACCGCAGAAGAAAAATATATAATATTGAGTGTGTTAGTCCGCGAAGCAGTGTGGCTTCAAAATATTATGACAAATTTATTTGATCATGAGATGGATCCTACCATTATTCATTATGATAACTAGATTTGTGTGATGTTGTTTGAGAACCCAGTGTTTCATGATAGATCAAAACAGATTGAGATAAAATATCATTATATCAGAGACATGGTGCAGAGGAAAGCAGTACATGTGTAGTACCTTTCTACACATGAGAAGATTGCATATATCTTCACCAAACTGCTTGCCAATACAAATTTTGAGTACTTTTGTGAGAGAATGGCTTGGTGGAGAATACCTTCCTAGCTAGGAGGGAGTGTTGATGATTATTTTCGACACAAAGTTCGAGTACTTCTGTGAGAGACTTGGATGAGTGGAGAATACCTCCCTAGATGAGAGCGAGTTTTGATGACTACAACCAAGACGAAGTTCGAGTACTTATGTGCGAGAATTGGCCTGATAAATAATGCCTCCTTAGCTGAGAGGGAGTGTTGATGATTACAACTGTGTGAGACATCTTCCAGGACACAGATTGAGTGAGTCGGCCTATGAGAGAGCCCATGAGTTGGGTGTGCCCATGAGATGGGTGTGTTGTTCCTCTCTAAGACGGAGATGGAATGTTGTGTGCCCCTGTGTGGGGTGAGGAAGCCCATGAGTTGGGTGTGCCCATGAGATGGGTGTGTAGTTCCTCTCTGAGACGGATATGGAACGTTGTGTGCCCCTATGTAGGGAAGATGCCCATGAGTTGGGTGTGTCGTTCTCTCTAAGACGAAGATGAAATGTTGTGTTCCCATGAGAAGGGAAGATTCCCATGAGATGGGTGTGTCATTCTCTCTGAGGCAGAGATGAAATGATGTGTGCCCCTGAGAAGGGAAGATGCTGATGAGATGGGTGTATCATTTGATATGAAATAATGTGTACCTATGTGAGGGGTCAAGGAGCCCATGTGATGGGTTTAATATTCTCCTTTGTGTAGAGAGTTGAGATGATGTGATACTCCAGATGATTCTCCTGTGAGACTCGGTGAGATAAAGATCTATTGAGTAGAATGTTCATGTGGATGAGCATAGGTGGATGTGATCCTAGTGGTTGAGCACTAGTGAGTGTGTATCCTGATGATTCTCATGTGAGACGCAATGAGATAGAGATATGTTGACTTTGACGTCCCTTTGGCTAAGCATAGGTGGACGTGCCCCTAGTGGTTGAGCAGTAGTGGGTGTGTGAGATCCCTTGTTATATTATATAAGAGTCAGACTTACTTGTAACCCTAATTGTGATGTAAAGGGTACATGTCGGCCCCACCATAAAGTGAAAGATAATTAATGTAAAAGATAATTAATATGGTAATTATTAATTATATTTTGAGTTATTGAGGTCGTCCTTGTTATTCCAATAGACACCACTTTTGATGTGTCGAGTCTAATATAAATAAATGTGATTTCCCGATTGAGGAAACACAACACACATGTGAGTTTGGAAATTTCAGCAAGTACTTGTTCTAGGCTGAAGTGCACACCTCTGTTGGGCGCTAGTCTTCTAGGTTTTGTGAGCACCCTTTTGTGTGCTAGGTTTATGGTGTGGGAGGTATTTCTCTTTAAGAATATAAAAAAGGATTGGTTGGGTTTTCTTCCCTTGTTAAGAAGGATTTCCCAGGATACTTCTTGTGTACTTTTGCATGGTGTTTCTTCTTGTGATCTTGGTTACTGCAACAAATTGTTTTTGGTGTAACTGCAATTATCTATGGTTCAAGTAAAATGATAAAATTGGAATGAAATTCATGCTTGAGCTATATTAATGAAAAATAAACACGGCGGATAGTGTAGAAGACATCAGTTTACAGTAGCATCTTTCTTGAGTTGTTGTTCTCATTCATCGGACAAGTACCTATATGACTTCAGTGATCATGGGAGATCAGATTGTACTCCATTGTATACAAATATCTTCAGATTGATTTATGAGATGGGTTTCCACTAGGCCTATTTCGTGACTATGACATCATATGGCATGTGTCTACTTTGTATTTCCCATTCATGGCCATGAATAGATATTTGGTATATTTCCACATGGATCTGCAGTGTAATTCAAATTGGAAGCCATGTGTACAAAGTCATTATGGATTGTAATATTCTCACGAGTAGCTAGAACTTCCAGTCGAGTCCCCATCACTCCACTTCTGGGAATTATAATGTATTTCGGTCATCGCAAATACTCTTTTGACCTCACACATTAGGGAGCATTTGTTATAGAAAATTTTCCCTCACCCCATGCAAATTGATTGGATGGCCTTTCCATTTCCCTATGCAGACTTGAAATCCCCTTTTGTACTTCTAGAGACCCAAAATCATATGTTTCCACATACATTCTCCCTACAAGTTAGACAACATGCGTATACGCAGGTTGCACCACTACAGCCTGCATACATCGGGTTTGGTGCTCAAAATTAAAAATTGTGTCGGGTTTCCATGTCACATCACAAGATCCATGATCCTTGACCTTCCAAATACTAGAAACGTTCTGAATCGACCCTTTAGTTCCATTTGACGGCTATAAATTGAGCCATATCTAAGCCATGTAGAAGGAGAGAATTCAACTTTTGAGAGAAACGATTCTCTAGAGAAATTTCACTTCACATTGAGTCTGAATCCCTTTATCCTTGAAAGTTTGAACACATTGTTCAACCCCCAAGATCTTCCCTCTTTGATGGAGAACCTCATATTCTCCTTAATATGAGCTTGCCTTTGGTGGAGGCCCAACTAGAAGGGACTTAGTTTCTTAGTTCCGAGACATGCTTTCTTTTCTCGTCAAATTGATATCTTGCAAATATTTGAATTGTTATTCTGTGGGCATATTTGCCATATATGTTAATGGATTATGCTATTTTATATGCTAACATTATATATTATCACCATATGCTTACATATCTTGGTTTTTGAGGACAGGTTACAGGTATAAATATTTGAGTTGCGTGCTCAACAATAGTCTTCATCGAAAATCTGGATGAGGTAGGATCTTGATATTGTCTTGTTAGCATTTCATTTATATAGCATACTTGAGATTAGAGTTGATTTCTTCAATCATTCCATATGTTGTGGTTTACCCCATGCCATAGAGTGATTTTCCTCATAACAAATATAATACTAATTTATACCTTTAGTAAAAAAATACTAAGAAAATAAAAGTAGAAAAAATAATAACCAGTTGCATAACAAAAAATTCTAGAAATGAATAGTTGACTACAATACAATGAATATGGCTATAGACAAATAATTTGTGAGATTAACAAAATAAGATAAATTGCTCATACATGAGAAAAATATACAATATAAAATAAAATGTTTACACCATTCCAAAACTTAGTAAATTAGTAGAACTAGTTCTACAAATTACAAGTTTCAAAACTAAAGTCTATATCCGAATGGATTGGCCAACAATGGCTTCTCATTCATTAATTTTCTAAATAATTTTACAGAATTGCTAAAGAAAAGGTATTTTTCTCTATTGGGTTTATCTTATTTATAAAAGAGAGGGAGAGGGAGGTTAATCACTTTTATTTCTCCATGTGGTTATCTAGTTTCTTTCTTAATTGTTCGGTTTCTTCATTCAACTATCTTTTCTACCACCTATGGGTTTGCTATTTTTTTAGTTTTAAATCCTTGTTTAACAATTTTGATTCCCTTGAAGCCTAATCAAGTTCTTTGTTCAGTTATCATTTTGTGCCACCTAGAAGGTTTGTCTCCTTTCTTGACCATTCATTATCCGAAAATGGTGGGCTTATGGCCTATCTGTTTTGTCAACACAAATCCTTTCAGAAATTTATATTATTGATATGGATTGGATTTTCATATAATATTTCATCTATCTTGGTACATTTTGGGTGGAAATAATTGGAGGAATCGACTTAAAGAACCATTTTAGTGGTAGGTCTCAGTTTGAAAAATTGGGGTCTGGAACCTTCCAGAACCATTTTCAGGCATTAAATGGAATGTTTTGGGTTTACAATGTCCAAAAATATGTCTCACACTCTCAAATGTTTTCTACACTCCGAGACCTTTCCAACGGTGCATAAAATGCCTCAATCGGAGCTCGTGTACAAAAGTTACGCCTCCCACAAGTTGACCTATAGTGTTGACCACCATGGTACGAGTGGATGCCACATCGGCCCTCATTACTCTAACGTGTGGGGATAGCCATGTACGAATTTTCAAGGATATTCTTGAAGGTCAAAACCTTATCACTAATTGAGGGTTGAGCAAGTCCAAACCCTAAACCTAGACTACTATTGGGTTATGTTAAATATTGGACCACTAGGAGGAGAAGGGGGTTCCATTCTTTTGTATTGTATTTGTTCCATAGTTGAACAAAGAATCCAAGGAGTGGTATTTTGAAAACATAACAGAGGAGGCAGGAGATTTGGTTTCATTTTTTCAAGCCACATTGTCAAAGGAAAATCCTTAGTGAGTGCCTCTTTCTTTGTACTTTCTTTCCATAACCTCAAGAAAAGAGAGAAGAACATAGGCCTCACCTTCTATATGGGTTTTCTCCTGCATTGTGTTTCCCAAGATACATCTTGTTTTCAATTATTTGGATGGTGTGTATATTTTTTCTTGTTCTTTCATTTCCATATTCAGTTATTTTCGTAAATCTAAGCAATAAGCTAGTAATAACTAATCATTGATCTAAGGAAATAAATTGCATAATATAAGATTTTAGAATAGTTTAAGATCTATTGTAATGAAATGTTATAGTGGAATATCCATGGAATTTTACAAATTAATTATATTCTATGTTCTTTGGATTCAAATATTATGGTCAAGGTCTAGGTATTTATATATTTGATTTAAAAAACCCCTAATTCTTTTAAACTCATAATTTATTCTAGTGAAAACTACTTGTCTCAACAGGGTCGAAATCACAATTGAATGCCCATCTTCAAGCCTTATATATCGAGGTTGCTTTGGTTGTAAATATGAATAGAGGGAAAACTTAATCAACAAGTTTAAATGGAGGCTAACTAATCATCGGATGAGAGGGTAGTCTTAGCGGTCGAATGGGTATAAAGGAAGAACCCATCAATAATTCATGTTGGGATAATGGCAACAACATGAGCTAAGGTCTGACAACTTGCTTCGGGTGCATCAACAAATGGCACTATACGAGATCTCCAGAAAAATGGATGGTTTGTAAAATCAAGTCGTCTTACTTGACATTCTCCTTGATAAAGTGACACTCTTCCAACTGAGTATAATCTCTTTTAAACCAACTCATTTTCTTGGCAAGTAGTTTCCTTGGAAAATCCGTTTGGCATCTGCAACTTATCTTGGACACCCATTCCTACATAGTATCTAAGCAACACAACTGGGAGATGGAAGATACAAATTATATGGATTGTTGGCAACACTCTGCTCTACTCACAATCGATCTTTATAAAAAATGTATGCAAGTCAATCACTTTATCTTTACACATCCTCCCATGCCAAAATTTGATGCCCATACAATGAGTAAACCCCACATTGATGCATACAACCTCAGTGGGATAATGGTTTCTATGCATGAGCTTACCCAATTGCCAATGGCTAAGTCTGTGAATTATGTGGATAAATACAGCCTGAATGAGCATAGATTACAAATTAAAGTCTTTGACATGTCATTGTAATAGATAGTTAATATCAACCTTCAATCTCATCTCAAGTGGAATAGATGGCTTGAATTCCTTAGCATAAAATTTGGTGAATTCAAACATGTATTAGCTAATATGGGGATTATATTGTTGATGCATTTTGAGGTATATGGATTTGAGCAAGGAATTATTTATGACATTGAACCGAAGTAAGTGATGTATGTAAGTGCTAGTGTTCCCATTAAGGAGGAATTATTACACAATGTGCTATTGTAAATGTGTTGAACTTGCATAGAATAGATCTAGCTAAACAATAATACACACATTTGCAGAGAGAATTTGGAAAAGGAAGAAGAAGGAGAGAAAGAATGGAAGAATTCTCATTAACTGTTGTGAATAATGAATAATTTACACATGATATACTCTGTATAACTCAATGAGTTCGACTTGAGGTGAACCAAGTCGCCATAGTGATGGTCTAGAGTGATCTAGACACACACTAGCAGTTATGGGAGTGAACTGCCACCTTTATAAAAAATGTATGCATGTCAATCACTTTATCTTTACACATCCTCCCATGCCAAAATTTGATGCCCATACAATGAGTAAACCCCACATTGATGCATACAACCTCAGTGAGATAATGGTTTCTATCCATGAGCTTACCCAATTGCCAATGGCTAAGTCTGTGAATTATGTGGATAAATACAACCTGAATGAGCATAGATTACGAATTAAAGTCTTTGACATGTCATTGTAATAGATAGTTAATATCAACCATCAATCTCATCTCAAGTGGAATAGATGGCCTAAATTCCTTAGCATAAAATTTGGTGAATTCAAACATGTATTAGCTATTATGGGGATTATATTGTTGATGCATTTTGAGGTATATGGATTTGAGCAAGGAATTATTTATGACATTGAACTGAAGTAAGTGATGTATGTAAGTGCTAGTGTTCCCATTAAGGAGGTATTATTACAAAATGTGCTATTGTAAATGTGTTGAACCTACATAGAATAAATCTAGCTAAACATTAATACACACATTTGCAGAGAGAATTGGAAAAGGAAGAAGAAGGAGAGAAAGAATGCAAGAATTCTCATTAACTGTTGTGAATAATGAATAATTTACACACGATATGCTCTTTATAACTCAATGAGTTCGACTTGAGGTGAACCAAGTTGCCATATTGATGGTCTAGAGTGATCTGGACACACACCAATAGTTACAGGAGTGAACTGCCACCTATTCTAGTCTCTAAGGCAGTTACGGGAGTGAACTGCCACCTAGTTGAGTTAACTAGTCAACTAGTCTTCAATTAACTGACTGACCATAAAGTAGTGAGGAGTTAGCTCGAGGAATCAAGGCTAATGTGCCACTTTGGTGATGATACCAAGGCAAGGTCGAATTAGCATGGTGATGATCCCAATACAACATCTAAACTCAACTCAACTAGTCAAACTGAAGTGTGAATTGAAAGAGAATATTCTCCAGGTGGAATGTTCTCTCGTAAAATATAGGAGACTGGATAATGACTAATTATGACTAATAAAAAAATAAAAACCTTAGGAAAAATAAATCCTAGGTGTGTGTGTGAAGTAACTCCAACATCCCCTCTGAACATCACTATGGTGAAAATAAAGATTGGGTCACAGCAACAAGGCCATGTTAGGTACCCAAGTACAAAAGATACACTAAAAATGAAGTCAGGAAAGAGGAAAAACCTCATGGGAAANGTAAAAAGAAGAACTACAGTTGCTAGGCAACTGTGTCCTTCACTCCAAGATGACCTCATAGAGAATGTAATTTCTTCTCAGTGAAGGTCTTGGTGAATATGTTTGCTGTCTATTCTGCTGAAGGATAGAATTGTAAGTCGATGATCCCCTCGTGTACTAAGTCCTAGATGTAGTGCATGTGGATCTCGATGTGCTTCATCCACTGCCTCTGAACTGGATCTCTACAGAACTTCAGAGTGCTTTGGTTATCACACTAGATGACGGTCGATCGATGAAACTGAATTCCCAAGTCAGTGAGAAAATTTTGTAGCCACATAGCTTGATTGGTTATGTTGACTACCCCTCTATACTCTGCCTCGGCTGAAGATAGAGAAATGGCAGCTTGCTTCTTGCTCGACCAACAGATAGGCCCGGAACCAAGACTGAGTGAGTAACCAGATGTGGACTTGTGATCAATGCTATCACCAGCCTAGTCGGAATCAGTAAACCCAATGAGATCTAATGTAGAGTCTACTGCATAATGAATCCCAAAGGTGATGGTGCCCTGTATGTATCGAAGGATACGCTTTGCAACTTTCCAATGTTACTCATGTGGCTCCTGCATGAACCTGGAAACTGTGCCAACTTCATATGAGAGGTTTAGTATAAAGTGTGTGAGATACAATAAGCTCCCCAGTAGCTACCTGTACAGTGTGTTGTCAACCAGTGGAGTCTCACCTCTATCCTCAAGTTTGACTCCTGATAGAAAAGGAGTGGGAGCAGAATTGCATTCTGTCATGTGAAATCTCTCAAGGAGATTTCGTGCATACTTGGCTTGAGACAGTTTGATGCCTGATGCATCCTGACTGATCTCAAGTCCAAGGAAGAAGTGTAGTGGACCCATGTCTGTCATAAAAAACCCGTCATGAAGAATCCTCTTTACTGTAACAATTGTTGAAGTCGAGAAACTGGTGATCAACAAATCATCGACATACAAAACTAAAAGTAGAAGTGAATCAGTCGTCCTGAGAATGTATACATTCGGGTTTGATTTACGACGTACAAATTTCTGTGACAATAGGTAGGAGTCCATCTTGGCATACCATGCCTTTGGAGCCTGTTTGAGGCCATAAAGTGATTTCTTCAGTCGACAGACCAAAGATGAGTCCTACATAAATCCTTGGGGCTGCTCCATGTAGATCTCCTCAGAGAGATCACCATGAAGAAATGCATTCTTCATGTCCATCTGATGGACTTCCCATCCCTTGGCTGTCACAATGGCAAGTGCCAATCGTATGGAATCCATCTTCGCTACTAGAGAGAGGGTCTCATCATAGTCAATACCATGAACCTGCTGAAATCCTTTGACGACAAGCCTGGCTTTGTATCTGTTGATCTGTCCATCCATTGTGCTCTTGGTCCTATAGACCCATCTACATCTGACAAGTTTCCTCCAAGAAGGAAGGGGAACCAGATCCCAAGTCTAGTTCTCGAGGAGGAAGTTGTATTCCTCCTACATGGAAGATTCCCAAAATGGATTTCCAACAGCCTCTCCATAAGACTGTGGATCTAAATACTGAACCAATAAAATATGTCTCAGAGGCAATGGTTCAATGGCAGTGAGTGCAACAAAAGGCTCCTCAAAATCAGATTGAGTCCTCCTAGTATCAGTTGGATCACCGACGAGATCCCCTGCATCCTAAAGAGTAGTCTGTTCCCACTTGGGCCTCTGCTCTGGCTCTGCAAATGCATCTGGATGCTCTAAATCTACATCTGACTGTATTGACTCTGAATTTGAATCATCTGAGTCCTCTGAATCAGAACTCTCATCTGAAGAAGAGTCATCATGTGCGTGCTCAACATCTTGAACAGGTGGAAGAGTAAAGGTGTCTGCATGCGGCTGCTGAGGTACATGCGAGACACTTTCCTCGAATTGGACACTACGCTCAATGATGAGCCAGCCTGAGGAAAGATCAATATATTGATATCCCTTCACACCGTCAGGGTATCCAACAAAAATGCAATTAGTGCTCTATGGATCAAGTGCCTTCCTCTTTTTAGAGGGAATCTTGGCCCATGCACATGAACCAAAAATACGAAAGTGGGTCACTTCTGGTTTGAGGCCGCTCCAAGCCTCGTAGGGGCTCTTATCCTTCACAGATCTATGAAGAGATCTGGTTTGGATGTATGTTGCACAGTTAAGTGCTTCAACCCATAGTCTCTGTGGTAGTGACTTTGCATGCAACATGCAAGATGCCATCTCCTTTAGAGATTGGTTTTTCCACTCAACAACTCCATTTTGTTGCAGAGTGTAGGGAACTGCATGCTGCAACTGAATCCATGCCTCATGAAAAAGATTTTGGATCTCATGATTCACATACTCTCCCTCGTTATCATTTCATAGGACTTTGATCTTCTTTCTAGACTGTGTCTCAACCAAGGCTTTGAATTCTTTGAGGTGTTGAAAGACCTCAGATTTTTGCATGAGAAACTAGATTCATGTAAAACGTGAGAAATCATCAACAAAAATGAGAACAAACCTTTATTTTTTGATCGATGGATGCGGAAAAGGACCCATGAGGTCACTATGGATCAGATCTAAAGGTGCAGAAGATCGCTGAGACTTTCCCTTGTCGAATTTCTCTTGAGGGTGTTTTCCGAGAACACATCCCTCACATACTCCCTTGGAGAAATGGATGTCTGGTAGACCATCAACTAATCTATGCTTGCTAATATGTTGCATGTATCTGAAATTCAAATGTCCAAATATTTCATGCCATATCCTACTACTTTCATCAACATGAGTAAGCAGTAAATCAGAATCAGGTTCAATGAATTCATAAAATGTATACAATCTAGACTGATAATTTACCTCACCGGTAGAAACCTTGGAGTTGGTTTGCATGTCGTAGATGTCCATAACATTTGGTGTGAATATGAATTTCTTTTTGGTGCCGGAATTCGTCATTTGATACACAAAGAGAAGGTTGACAGAAAGCTTGGGAACATGCAACACATTCTCGAAGCTTTTGTTGGTGAGTTCAATCCTTCCTTTGCTGGTGACTTTGACATAAGAGTTGTCCCCCATTAGAATAGGAGGACCTTTGCATGCATCCAAAGAATAATATAATGTTTTTGAAGCAACCATGTGATGTGATGCTCCTGAGTCTACGATCCAAGCATCGGGAGAGGAGTTGATGGCAATCAAGGCATGGCTAGAATTGCCTTTCTTGGAATTCGGATCTTCTGGCTTCTTCTTCTTTGCACCCTTGGGGATGCGATCTCCAAGGCTGTTTTTCTGAAGTATTTGAGACATCATATATATTTGGTTTTGCATGCATACAGATTCTGAATGGAATCCTTTGTGACAATATGTGCATTTCTCTCCTTTTCTTCCCTTTTCTCCTTTGGATCCGGAGGCATCGATGAAGGGTTTTATGTACCCTTCCTTCTTCGAATGTGCATGAGATATCCCTTTATCTTTATCTTTAGATTTATGATATTTTTGGATGCCATCATGCACAGTGATTGCATGAGCCCTTGGGCCTTTGATTGCGCCCATGTTGATGAGCTTGGTTTTCTTTTGTGTCAGGGATTCAATAAAGTCCTCAAGAGAAGGCATCTTCTAGGTGGCTCCAGAGGCGAATCTGATAGTATGGAATGTAGATATGAATACAGTTAATTCAGGACCAAGCTTGGAGATAATGGTGAGAACCATTTGTTTCTCCTCCTTCGATTTATCAACCCCACAAGCTTTGAGTTGTGACAGTAAATCCTTGAATTTTGTAAAGAAATCTTGGATATTCTCAAAGCTTTTTGGATCCAATGTGAGCATCTCCACCTCCAGCATGTGTCCCCTCATATCAACCTATTTTCCAAAGATCCCTTCCAAAATGATCCATGCTTCATTGGGAGTCTTACAGGAATATATATGAAAAAAGAGATCGGGAGAAATAAGACTGCAAATTGTTCTGAGTACCTCATCCATGCAATTTAAGTACTTGGATTTTTCTATGGCTGATGTCAGATCTGTATCTGCATTCATCGTTAACCTATAAAACCCTCTAGATTGGAGATGTATGGCTATTTTCTCCTTCCATGCAAAATAGTTGTAAGGTGTAAGAATAAATTCTTTTTGGAATTCCATTTTTCCGTTGTCTTCAATCTTTTGTACTTGCAAACAATTTTGGTGTAGCTTTTGATTAGCAGTCCATCGGCTTTGATACCATGTAAATGTGTTTAAATTGCATAGAATAGATCTGGCTAAACAATAATACACACATTTTCGGAGAGAATTGGAAAAGGAAGAAGAAGGAGAGAAAGAATGGAAGAATTCTCATTAACTGTTGTGAATAATGAATAATTTACACATGATATACTTTGTATAACTCAATGAGTTCGAATTAAGGTGAACCAAGTCGCCATAGTGATGGTCTAGAGTTATCTGGACACACACTAGCAGTTACAGGAGTGAACTGCCACCTATTCTAGTCTCTCAGGCAGTTACGGGAGTGAACTGCCACCTAGTTGAGTTAACTAGTCAACTAGTCTTCAATTAACTGACTGAACATAAAGTAGTGAGGAGTTAACTCAAGGAATCAAGGCTAATGTGCCACTCTAGTGATGATACCAAGGCAAGGTCAAATTATCATGGTGATGATCCCAATGTTGAATGGCGATGATCCCAATGCAACATCTAAACTCAACTCAACTAGTCAAACTGAAGTGTGAATTGAAAGAGAATATTCTCCAGGTGGAATATTCTCTCCTAAAATATAGGAGATTGGATAATGGATAATTATGACTAATAAACAAATAAAAACCTTAGGAAAAATAAATCCTAGGTGTGTGTGAAGTAACTCCAACAACTATAGCATGAAGTGTATACACAAAAATCACATGCAAAACCACAAAATTGAATCAATCACACATTGATAAAACTCCTAATTCACACATAAATTTCACACTAGAAGCTCAACATCTAATGGAGATTTATGAAGCTCAATATATATTCACATAGGGGTGAGATATACACAACATTTGGGTATTGTTACTCACTAAAAATACAAGTTATAGATGGCCATGGCTCAGAGACACCTTCTCTCTATGTGGACAGGATTCTCAATTCCTTTGTCCTTTGAGCAAGTTGCACTCTGCAAGATCCCATTTCTACCATTTTTCTTCCCCAATTCTCCTTTCATATCCCTTCATTGATGTTCTCACTACATGCTTAATTTATTTCAATGGACTACCTTTGGAAGGCCAACCATCACATGGTTCATTTTCGATTCCAATCTTTCCAAAAAGACAAACTAAAATCAAATAAAATGTTACATACTTATTACAATATTTACAAAAGGGTTTGTCAAAGATCCAATTCAGGTCAATTGAAACTTCAAACTAGGAGAAATTTGAGGTCTAAAATGGGTCTCCTAAGGAAAAAAATAAAATAATAGTTAAAATAATAAAATTAGATTTATGAATTTTCAAAGGCAAAGAAAGAAAACTATTTTTTAATCATATTTTCGTTGTATCTTTGTATACGTTTACTCAAATTTCAAGTGTAGCAACTCATTAGAAGCAAAATTAAATCCACCATCCAATGAGTACCCATTATGCATACTTTTGATAGACCCATAGTGACATAAATTGGAAATACATGAAAAAATAACATGTTTCATCCAACATGATTTAATTATGCATCCAACGAGTGCCTACACTTGAAATTTGAGTAAACCTATAAGGAAATAAGTCAATAATGCAATTAAAATAGGTGGTTTTATTCCTTTCTCTCCAAAAATATTTACCCTTATGGTTGAAATCATCATCTTGAATCCTATTGGTTCTTTTAAAAGATCATTTTAATAGTACATTTTTTTATTTTGAGGCCCATTTTTTACCTCAAAATTCCCTAATACTTGTACTTCTATGCCACCTGGAGGTTTCGATTTCTTTTGTCCATTTGAACTCCCTTTTATTTAACTATTCAAGTCTCTTTCTTGGTCATTTTATCTCCTTTGTAGTCATTGTAAGTTGCTTCCATGTTAATGTACAAAACAAAGACCACATGGGTTAATCATTAAATCAATAATCACATCATTCTAATCATCTTTTGGTATTTCTAATTAAATTGAGCTATAATGAATTTGTGGCCATTTTGCTAAGTTTGAGAGAAAGGATTAAAAGTGCACATTAATTAGGTGTTGGGAGTCTTGATTTGGGGATCGGGATTCAAATAAGGAGGCACCAATCTGAGCAATTGAGATTGATTGTAAAAATTGGGGCAAGTTCACACCATAATTTGAGGGATAGGTATTGATTATGTAATCGGGGCCAATCATCAAATCGGGTGAAAGGATTTTGGAAAAAAGTTTGAAAGAAAAAGATTCAAGTTTGGAGGAAGTGTTTTGAGGGTTCAAGTAAGAAATTATACGAGTTCAAACAAAATATTGAACAACTTGGTTAATAATGAGCATACCCCTATTTGGTGATTAGGGAATATCGTGAAATTAAAGCATAGATGAAGCAAACTTGATGTAGTGAAGTCTTGATTTTGGTGATCGAGCATAGAAAAGGTTTCAGTATCGGTTATTCAAGTTTGAAAGGAAGGAAAAAAATATTCAAACAAAAGTTAAAAAGAGATTGAACATAAAGAGGGAAAAATTGAAGATCTCAAAGAGATTGAAAGGAGGATTCGAAGAAAACCAAGAGCTTGTGGGAAAGGAGTTCAACTTTGAAATTGGGGTTGATTGGAAAATCAAGGCCAATTTGAAAATTAGAACCTCTTTTCACTATCTTCTGGATAGGGAATGCCTAATTTGGAAAATCAAACCGATCATTGAATCAGAGCAAGGTTGAATAACTTTGGTGAATGGAGGACAAAATTAAATTCTTTTTGGACTGATTAAGAATATGTCCTTTTAAGGCAAAGTCTAAAGCTTCAAAAATAAGAAGAAGAAAAATCCAAAATCATTGAATAAACATAATTTGTATCGTTTGAATAGTGATGGGAGGGCTTGATTCAGAAATTAGGACTAATCTCCAAATAAGAAAAAGGCTAAAAAAAAGAGGTGAAGAGAGAGATTGATTTTCGAAGTCACAACATGATTTGGAAAATGAATATGGGAAGGTAAGTTCAAAGATAAAGGACTTCAAAGTGAAAATAAGCAATTGTTTGAACAAAGACTAAAAGGGACATTATTAAAGAATCAAACATGATTTTGAAATCAAGTAGAGAAAATGTGAATAAAGTGAAAAGAGAGCTTTATTTGAGAATTTGGTCCACCTTAGGGATTGGAGGGGCGAAGTTAGAATAAGAAAAGGTATAAAATAGGTTTTAAAGAGTTAAAACAAATAAACTTCTATCAAACAAAAGGAGATCGAACTAAAGAAGAAAATGAGGAAAGGGGAAATCAAATAAAAATTCGAAAGTAAGCCATTTCAATAAGGATTGAAAGAAACCAAGCCACAAGGCAATGAGTGGATAATATCAACATAAATCCTAAAAATGAGAAAATGAAAAAAGAGGTGTGTCAAGTTTTTCCTAAAACTTGGGGAGTTATTGATGCCTCAACACAACCATAGGCACTAGCTCATGTAGGTTCCACCCTTGTGCCAAGCAATGAAACAACAAGGGTTAATTTATTGTCTATGACTCTAGTTTTCCCCACTCAACCCAATGCCCATCTATTGTATCCAAGGGATTGATATTCCAAACCACTTTTTTACTACAACGATCCCACTCACCAACTTCTTTTCCTCCCTCGTCCCTGCACATCACAAGGAATGGGGTCCCCTTCAATGCTAAAAAATTCCACAAGCTATACCACTTATCTCTAGTGCTCCAACACAAGCTGGCCAAGAAATATCTAATTCTAGGAACAAAAGAATCTTAGCTGTGACAATTCCTTTTATCTTATCTATTTAGTCATGAACTCAATCATGTTTTTATACATAGCTTCATGGAAGAAAAACTCTATCAACATAATTATGGCATCATGCACTCTATGTACTAGCATACCTATCACAACAACTCAACCATGTGAGAGTGAATGAATTATTTCCTCCTAAAGTGTTATCATTACGAATACCCAACTTACATGAATAATACATGCCTATTTCCAAACTTAGGAAATAACACAAGGCCTATAATAAAAAATATTAATAAGGATTTGGAGCTAGACACTTGGCAGTAGGTATAAAATATTTTTTAAGGACTTTGTTGTACATCCCCTCTTGTCCATTTATTTCCCCTATGGTGCTCCTAGGAATTTATCACCTCTAACTGCACCTTATTATTTTATTATTATTATTATTTAAAAAAAAAAACAGAAAATTTGTATTCATTTCAAAGGGGGTTGCATTGAGACTAGTAGAATGTACATCCATCGAAATTCAGAGATAGCTTTAATACTATATTGAGTTATTTGCATTCAATGTTATACTTAAAATCTTATTCTAGAGAGGATTTCCATGTGATTCCACTAGTGACTTGCTTAAAAAATTGACTCAAAAAACTTACAACTCAAACGAACATTCATACATTTTATTGGTGGACATTGCCTTGGGTTTCCTGCCCTTCTCTTGAGTGAGGGAGAATTGGCTCCTTGATTTCCAAGGGGTATCTATTTTGGAAGACTATTTCCTGCTCCCTTAGAACTGCTTGTAGTGAATTTCTAGATCCTAGGTGGTTGGAGGCGAGAGAAAGAGATTCCAAAAACGAAGAAACAACCAAGGAATGAATCCTATTGCATTCAACTTCCATAGATTCAATCCTTTTCTTCTAGAGGAGGGTATGATTCATAATGTTTTCATTTTGTGTAGCACTATCCTATTCTAGCTTTGTTATTTTGGAAGATATTAGCATGACAGCTTTGTTGTTTTCCTAAGTGATTTATTCATGCTTACAAAGGATCCCGTGAACCTCCTTCAACTTAGAATTATCCATGGCTATAGTGGAAATACCTTTCACAATGAAACTGAAATGAAAATTTCCAGACTAAACAAATCCCCAACAACAATTCCTATTCCCAATTTTTTAACAATCTAACAAAAGAAACAAATCTCTATTTTGACTATTCCTTTCAAAAACATGAAGAATATCAAAAGTAACAGCCACTGAAAACACAAATCGAGGAACTAGGTATTCCCTTGTTGAGAGGAAGGAAATTACCTGCATTGAGGATTTGGAGCAACTTGAATCCACCTCCCATAGATGCCTCTACTCTGTCCCACCAAGAAAATCTATGTTCCTTCATCAAACCTCCACTTATACCCTTAAAACATGACCAAACTCGATACCTATTCCACTAATCCTCAAAACATAGGTCGAACTGAACATAGAGAAAAAATAGGGGTAGTGTGAGTTTTGCATTGTCCCATATATCGACCGGAATTGCACTAAGTGGAATTTAATTTCCTCAATCAAGCCCAAAAACCACACGTGGGAGTTGTGGAGGCCACATGCCACCCATCCCAAATTTTCCTCTAGTTGTTGATGCCCAATGAATATCTATTGATTTGGATGTCATTAAATTAAGTAAGGAATTGGGGTGAAACTTGGAACCCCATTTTTTATGAAGGGACTAGGATC
Organism: Picea engelmannii; assembly: GCA_009831015.1. Lineage (NCBI taxonomy): Eukaryota > Viridiplantae > Streptophyta > Pinopsida > Pinales > Pinaceae > Picea > Picea engelmannii. Next base: position 77,478 of record ML802445.1, read on the forward strand.
AATGGATGAGGCCACCTAGCCCAATAATCTACTTTTCCATTAAGCTCGCTTTTAATGTGATAAAAAAATTCTTTGTTGAATTATGGAGCGATTATTTTGATACTACGAATGAGTGATCTCAATTTTCTTCCTCCAAGATTGGCTTGATCCATCACTACTCTAATAACTAGTATGGAATCTCTGAGCACTATCAAGGTTTTGATACCTTCTTCCTTTGTAATGAAGAGACCCCGCCACAATGAATAGGCCTTCGCAAGATGGCTTGAGACATTTCCAAACCCTAGGGGAAAAGAGACTACCTTTGTTCTTTCGGGATCATGTATACTCCCCTCTGCACTTGCCACCCCTTAAAATAAATTGAAGGGCATGGGAATGGGATTTGATCCACTTATGTGTGCATGGGTCATGAGACCATTTTAATATAATTTTTCTAGGTGCAACTACACATTTGACCATTACCTCAAATCGTCCATGTGGCTCTAGGAAATCCCTCATGGAAATCGAATATTTCCAAGTGGTGAAAAACTCCTCACTCCTATTAGTTTATTGTTATTAATATATATTAAATTCCAAATTAAAAAAATGGTAACTCACTTTCAAATCTTACCTCCTACTTACTCATTATGTTCATACTCGTAGGGGGTATTGCAAATATAGGGACAAAATAGCCTAAGTTCTTATGCCTTGATGCCCACTTCATTAAAATTTACTTTTAAAAGGCTTATGAGAGGGTGTAGTGATATTTTTTTCTAGGAATTATCAAGCCCTTGATCTTTGGTCCCTTATTTCTAAGATTTGTGTAAACCATTTAATTTCTCAAAGGGTTCAATCTTCCTGTAGACTCATAAATGGAAATTAGAAGAAATTGATCCATTTTAGTCTCTCTATTAGGCATGATTGCTAGCTCCAACACTCTAACATTATGGAAGTAAAGGGCCTTGGTCTACTTGATTTATCATAGAGTGGACGGAGGATTAATCAAAGGCATTCGAACAATAGTTATGTATTTTGTTAATGGGCATGTTGTAGATGATTCCTTCTTCTCCATCTTGTAGATGAAAAAAATAATATAAATATGATGAATTTCATTTAGATTTTTCATGTAGAATCATGTTTTGAAATATATGTTAGAAAATTATACTTCCATGTTAAACCTAACAGAAGAGAGGAAGATAGATTCAATGCTAGAAAATAAATGACAAAGAAAACACACAACACACAAAGATTTTACCTTGGAAACCCGAACAAGAAAACCAACATTCCTTGAGCATCTTTCTCTCTTGTTATATTATTAATTCAGAAAAAAAAGTTTACAAGCCTAACCTCAGTATACACCTAAGACACAATTGACATCATACCTTCTTGCTTCTCACAAGAACAACCCTATAGAAATTCATCTTACATTTGCATGACCAACAACCTTCTGCCAAATGTTAGCATGAATATCATTACAACAAATACTAAAATATAATTACAACAAACCTTATTTATAGGATTTACAGTAGGAAAAACCCTAAATAAAGGTACCCAAAAATGATTTTAGATCCACATAGATTATTGGCTACAAATCCCACGAATCTCAGGATTTTGTTACATTTGACTTCCAGTTGGATTACCAGTCGACCTTCGTTCGGTCTTCAGTCGGTTGCCACATGAACTCCTGTCAACCTCTTGTCGGTTGACCTATTCAACTTGTTTTTGATTACTTTGACTTCAAATTTTCCTAATTTATAACTTTGAACTTCAAATTACACACCCAGTCGATCCACCTTGACTAGGCTTTCACTACAAAAAGTATAACAACCCAAGATTATCCCACTTGTTGTCTTCTTTGTTGAACCAGGAGTTTCCTAAAATTTTGTTCATAGCCATAGGGTATCAATGCCCATTCCCTCTTTGCACCAATAGAACGTCACAACTGATCCAGGTGGATATCAGTGGCCACCCACCTTCTCCAACAAGCCCAAAACATGTTTCTGGTAATTTTGGTAATTTACTATTTTTAGCAGTTTTTAACTTCCGGGGCCATTTTGAGGCCCTAAATGATGTTTTTTGAGAAAACGAGGAGAAACATGGATCATAGATCATGTTTCTCAGCCAAAAGTTGTAGTTCTCGGATAGATCTTTCCAACGAGCTATCGAGTGCCCCAAACGGAGATCATATGCCAAAGTTATGCCCCTGGGAAGTTGACATATCAACTACCCCCATCGGGGCCTGCAAACCTTTTGGCTTTTCATCTTCCGGGGTTAGGGTTTTGGATTTTACTTATGTTAAAAGGGCCCTTAGAGCCTCATTGCAATGATCATCTTCTCATGGATGCGAGTAGCCGTCACATCTCTTCTCAGAGATAAGCTACCACCATTCTAGCGAGTCTTTCACTCTGTATTTTATAGTCTCTATACATTTATTTCGTTAATAGAAATCGTTTATTACTGTATATCTGTGACTCTTGTTATATTTCTTCTATATCTCTGTTATATTGTTGTCTCTCTTGCAATATCTCTAAATATTTTTGTGTTATATCTTCTCTCTCATTTCATACCGAAAATAATCTGGATCAGTGGTATCAGAGCAAGCTGCTCTTGATCATTTTTAGTGCATGTCCCCGACGAGGTCTGAGTATAGCAAGTTGGGTCTCGAGCTTGTCTCTCTTGAGGAAAATCGCTCTCGCACACCCAAGAAACCCTCAATGGCGGAAGAAAATAAAAACGATGGAGCAGATGATCCTATCAATCTGTTGCTTAAGCAAGCTCTCATGTAACAGAGGGATGAAATGATGGAGAATTTTTCCCACATTCTTCAACGCCTCCCGATAGAATTAGGCGCATCTTCATCAAGCGGTACAGGTTAATTTTTATATTCTCGTATTTGAAGGTCAAATAGATGCAGATGCCCTAGATAAATGGTTAAATCTGCTAGAAGGTTATTTCTCTATTCATAATTTTTTTGACAAGGAAAAGATCACCTTCAGACTCTTTAAGGCTCTCCCCCATGTCAAACATTGGTGGGAAACTTACTGGGAGTAGAGTTCCACAGAGGAGTCTGGAATATATGGGGCTGAGCCCACTTGGGATTTTTTTGTGGATGCAGTAAAGGAACAATATTACCCTGTTGGCAACTATGAGGACCAGTACATGAGATGGACCACACTGCGGCAAGAGAGGGGCCAAGCAGTTCCAAAGTTCACCAATACCTTGCATACCTTGCGCACCAAGCTAGGTATCAAAGACTCCGAATGACATTTGGTTTTGAAATACTGTGGGGCTCTACACAGATACATCCAAACTGAAATGGAGTTTTTGGACATCTCATCACTCGGTGTTGCCTATCGATATGCTATTAAAATCGAGCTCAAATTTAAGCACCAGAACAAACGGGAGTTCAGGTCTGCAAATCCACAACAACCAAAGTATGACAAAGACAACCCTAACAAACAGTCTCTCGAAAACCATTCCAAGCCACAGGAAAAGAAGGGTCACGGGAAGACAAAGAAGGACACCAAAAAATGGTGTGATTTCCACAAAAGCCCCTGACACAACACTGATGAATGTCGCTCAAAATAGTCATTGGTGGTTGAGATCAAAGACAAGGAGCTGAACCCTGATTCAGAATATGATTCTGAAAATACTGGTAAAAGACAGATCATCAATGTAGACCCCACTGCTATTGTCACAACCACAACAATTCAACCAGAAGAACCAACAGATCCAGAAGAGGGGGAGCTCCTTTTTCATTCACAGATGTGGGTGAAGGGGACCCCGCTGTATTTTATTGTTGATAGCGGAAGCCAAAAGAACCTCATCTCAACAGAGGTCGTCAAATAGTTGGGATTGTTGACAACACCACACCCGCAACCATACAACATCGGGTGGCTTCGCCAAGGATGAGATCTTCATGTCAGCTAGTAGTGTCGATTGTCATACAGCATCCAACCCTTCAAGGATGAGGTATTATGTAATGTTGCCCCACTAGATGTCTGCGATGTTCTCTTGGGCTAGCCATATATGTGGAAACACCATGCTATCTATGAGTCTCGACCCTGTAGTGTCATTATTACTCTGGGGGGTCATCTCTACAGGATACTAGAGGTAGTTCCAACTACTGCCCCACCTAAACAGTGTCACAAGGTAGTATCTCATACTAAAATTTTTATCTTCTCCACAATCTGTTCAAAAGGGGAACAAAAGGATACTGCAACCACTACAGCCTCAACCCAAGCACCTTCTATCCACCAGAAGCAGGTTGACAAGGTTGCAACAAAGCACAAAGATTCCTTTTGCACACAGTCATCTCATGTAGCTAGACTAGTTAAAAAGTTCCAAACCTTCTAGCCATAGGTTTGTGACGACCTTCAACAAACCAAGCAACGCGACGGTTCCAACAAGGCAAGCAACTCAGTAAGATTCAGATTCAGCAATCACTTTCCCCTCTCCCTCGAGACCTCAACGCAATGGATACCATTGCTTCCTAAGGAGGGAGGATTGATCCAGGTGGATATCGGTGGCCACCCACCTTCTCCAACTAGCCCAAAACATGTTTCTGGTAATTTTGGTAATTTACTATTTTTAGCAGTTTTTAACTTCCGAGGCCATTTTGAGGCCCTAAACAATGTTTTTTGAGAAAACGGGGAGAAACATGGATCGTAGATCGATGTTTCTCACCCAAAAGTTGTAGTTCTCGGATAGATCTTTCCAACAAGCTATCGAGCGCCCCAAACGAAGATCATATGCCATAGTTATGCCCCTGGGAAGTTGACGTATCAACTACCCCCATCGGGGCCCGCAAACCTTTTGGCTTTTCATCTTCCGAGGTTAGGGTTTTGGATTTTACTTATGTTAAAAAGGCCCTTAGAGCCTCATTGTAATGATCATCTTCTCATGGATGCGAGTAGCCGTCACATCTCTTCTCAGAGATAAGCTACCACCATTCTAGCGAGTCTTTCACTCTGTATTTTATAGTCTCTATACATTTATTTCGTTAATAGAAATCGTGTATTACTGTATATCTATGACTCTTGTTATATTTCTGCTATATCTATGTTATATTGTTGTCTCTCTTGCAATATCTCTGAATATTTCTGTGTTATATCTCTTCTCTCATTTCGTACCGAAAATAATTCAAATCAACAACACTCATAGACTTGGTCAAAAACTTTGTTGTATTTTCCAACGTGTCTACTTTCTCCAGGGCACCTTGTTGCTTTCCACCATGTCTCTAACAAAATGGTATTGTACATCAATATTCTTAGTCTTGGAATGATAAGTTGTGTTCTTTTTCATAAATATTGAGCTTTGACTGTCACAACTTATCTTCATAGCTCTCTATTCAAACTTTATCCCTCAACATAGTCTGTGCAGCCATACTGTTTCTTTGCTTCCATGAGTGGTTGTCATGTCTTAAGATTTTGTTGTTGACAAGGCTACAACTACATGTCACTTACTCATCCAGTTGATTTCTCCACAGAACATCTTGAACACATATCCATTGGTCGACCTTTGTCGATCCATATTTCCATCCTATTCGGCGTCAACAAAACCATGTACATCTACTTCACTGTCATTTCTAGTTTTCCCTTGGTATAATATAGCATAGTCTTTTGTGCCATACAAATACATGAATATTCTCTTAAAATTTGTCCAGTTCTCCTTTCCAAGTGTCGACATGTATATACTCAACACTCCCACTACATGGGAAATGTTTGGTGAAGTGTAAACCATCACATACATTATTCTACCAACAACACTTGCAGAGAGAACATGTGCCATGTCCTCTATTTATTTTTGTGTCTTTGGAAATTGTTTAGCAGTTAGCCTTTCTCCCACAAGAATTGCCACCTTTACAGGTTTGCAATCCTACATGTTGAAACGTTTCAAAATTGTTTCAATATACTTCTTCTGGTTCAACCAAATATTTCTAGTTGCTCAATCTCTCTTGAGCTCCATTCCTAGAATGAATCTCGATGCACCGAGATCCTTCATGTCGAACTTGGAGGATAGTTTCTTCTTCACCTCCTTTATTGCATCCATGTTTTTTCCGATCAACAACATGTCGTCGACATAAAATGCTACATATGTGAAATTTCCACCTTCTTCCTTGGAATATATGTAGTGATCATCTTTGCTTCTCACAAATCCCAAACTAAGGATATGTACGTGTCCAAATTTTGATACCACATCCTTGGTGATTGCTTTAGACCATAAAGGGATCTTTTCAATTTGCACACCAAATCTTTCTTTCCCTTTGCTACAAATCCTTCAAGTTTTTTCATGTAGATTTCTTCTTCCAGGTCCCCATGTAGGAACATTGTCTTCACATCCATCTATTATATTTCTAGATAAAATGTTGCAGCCAGAGACATTAGTAATCTAATGGAAGTTAATTTTTGAATAGGGGAAAAAATATCACCGAAGTCAACTCCTTCGACTTGGGAATATCCCTTTTCTACCAGGCAAGATTTTAATTTATTGAATTAACTTTTTGTGTTCATCTTCTTCTTGAATACCCACTTGCTACCGATGGGATTTCTTCCACTAGGTAATTCGACTAAATCCCATGCCTCATTCTTATGCAAGGATTCCATCTCTTCGACCATGGAATCCTTCTAGAGTCTACCCTCTATCGAGTGCATCTTTGATTGAATTGGGCTCCTCATCAATGGTAGTTAACACAAATGTGAAACGGAAGTTGGGAAGACTATACCTTTTGACTTATTTTCTTACTCGTTCAGACCTCCTTAGAATCGGGGTCGATTATTCCATCTCTTCATCTAATTCATTCAAATCATTTGAATAATATTCTTCTTTATTTCTCAGTTCAAACCTCATCTTCTCTGGATTATTCTATGTTTGAACCACTTCAGACTCAGACTTCCTTCCAACTTATTTGAAGACCACATCTCGATTGTATGTTGTTTTCCTTGATGCAGGATCCCATAGTTTATATCCTTTCATTCCTTCTTTTTATCCACTGAAAATACATTTCATTTTCTTCTTGTCCAACTTTCTCCTCTTTTCCTTGGGAACGTGAACAAATGCATCACATCCAAATAATTTTAGATGTGAAAGTGAAGACTTCTTACCAAACCATGCCTCGTGTGGATTTGAGTCAACTAGCGTCGACGAAGGAGATATTTCCCCAAATATTTTGCAGTGTCGACTACCTCTGCTCAAAATTTTTGTGCAAGCCCAACACCATTGAGCATGCTCCTTGCATTGTCCATAAATGTTATATTCATTATTTCAACAAATCCATTTAGTTTTGGGGTATATGGTGTGGTATTTTGGTGTGTTATGCCACAGCGCTTGTATAACTGCTCAAAATCCTTTCCATAGAATTCACCACCATTGTTAGTTATTAGCACCTTGATCTTCTTATCTGTATGGTTTTCCACAAGAGACTTAAACTCTTTGAATTGATTGAAAACCTTTAATTTCTTCCTCAAGAAATATATCCACGTCTTCCTGGAAAAATCACATATGAAGGAGACATAATACATGGATCCACCAAGTGAAGGAATTGAAACAGGACCAAACACATCTAGTTCTAGAATCCCCTTTTCCCTTGTCACTCCAGATGGGAACCTCACCCGACTTTGTTTTCCATATATACAATGTTCACAAAAGTTGACTTCTAAATTGCATTTAGTAAAATATTCGACCATATCTTTGTTATGTAAAGATAAAAGTCATTTTTCTCCAATGTGCCCCATCCTCTCATTCCATAGCATGGTTAGGTTGACTTGATGAATACTTGTCGAGTCAGTTTGAATCAACTTAGCCTGAGTTGATTTGAGTCGAGTAGAATTCAAGTCGACTTCAAGAACAATCATGTTGTTGCATCCAATCGATTCGACATTCCCTAATAACTTGTCCAGGGTTCCAATCCGAACTCCTTTCATTAAGACCATCACACCTCTAACCATTTTACATGTATCCTTATGAAATAGAGTGTGCACTCCTGCATCACTCATCTTGCTAACATATATTAGGTTTCTTTCCAAACCTATAATACGTAGCACACCTAGAAGATTTATACTCCTCCCATCCTACAATATCAATCAAAATCTTCATCATTTGAAAATTTTGGTCATTCGGTCGTCTCCCAAGAACACATATCCTCCTTCATATTATTCATATTCACAGAATAATTCTCTATGTTGTGTCATATTATAGGATGCTCATGGTTCGATCAACCAAACATATTGATCCGACTTTGTACTGGTCAATGCCAGATACACATCACCTCCTTTATATGGAGTAGTATTTCTCTCAGTTGACTGCTTCTCATCAGATCCTGTACTAAATTCCATTTCCTTCGACTTGCAATCCCTTTGTAATGTCGAGCTTTACCACATTTCTAGAATCTTCTCATCAAATGAATAGGGGATTTATATCTACCCTTTGACTTAGAATTTCTAATAGATAATTTCCCTTTATCTCTGTCAACCTGATGACCTCTCACCATTAGGGAATATTTGGTCTATCCTTCCATGTTCTTCCTTCTCATTTATTTTTAAGGTATAGATGAAACCACATCTTCTAGCGCTAATGTGGTTGAATTACTACCTATATCCATGACTAAGTTATCCCATAATTCTATCAAAGAACTTAATAGGATAATAAATTTCTCCTCCTTAGTGATTTTAATATCCACAAAAGATAACTAACTTATTATGCTATTAAACACATTTAATTGCTTAGTTATTGAACCATCCTCACTCATCTTCAGAAGATATTGTTTCTTTCTAAGGAACAACTTATTTACCATGGATTTTGACTGGTACAAGCTCTGTAACTTGTCCCACAATTTCTTGGCCGAGTCTTCACCTAAGACATTCAACAACACAAAATCTGCAAGACAAAGTCATATTGTACTCCTTACCCTTCTTTTGAGTTTCTCCCATTTTTCCTTCGACATACCTATATAAATGGTACCTAGACAAATTGTTTCTCATTGTTCTCGATCTATAAGGAGATGTTCAATTTTAAGCTTCCAAAGCCCAAAATTATGGCCATTGAATTTTTTGATCTCTATTCTCTAGCTACTTGGCTTTCTTTAAGCACAACTTTAAATATATTTGACTTATGAATCTTATTGGACCTAGCATTTAACTCAGATACAAGGTTGTTAAAACAATCTCTAATACCACATGTTAGTAAATTATACTTCCATGCTAAACCTAACAGAAGAAAGGAAGATATATTTAATGCTAGAAAATAAATGACAAAGCAAACACACAATACACATAGATTTTACTCTAGAAACCCAAAAGGTAAAACCAAAATTTCTTGAGTGTTTTTCTCTCTTGTTGTCTTATTCATTCATAATAAAAAGTTACATTCCTAACATTTTTCTACACCTAAGACACAATCGAAATCATACCTTCTTGCTTCTCACAAGGAAAACCCTATAGCCAATTCGTCTTACATTTGCATGACCAACAATCTTCTACTAAATGTTAGCATGAAGATCATTACAACTAATAATACAAGACAATTACAACATGCCTTATTTATAGGATTTACGGTAGGAAAACCCATAAAGAAAGGCTCCCAAAAATGGTTACATATTCATGCAGATCATTGGCTACAAATCTCATGAATCTCGAGATTCTGTTACAGTCGAATTATCATTCGAACTCCATTCGGTCTTCAGTTAGTTGTCACAAGACTGCATATTGACATCTTGTCGGTTGACCTCTTTGAATTGTTGTCTATTACTTCCACTTTTCTTGGCCGAACACTTCAACCTTCAACTTTCACACCTAGTCTATCCACCTCGACTAGACTTTCACTGCAAAGAATATAACAACCCAACACTATATAGGGATAAAAACTAGTGTTTAAGAAGAGTTTGCGGGACCTCACTAGTTAGCTCAATAGGCAGTGGTGAGCTTGGATCCAAACAAGTTAAATATTTAATTGTTTGGGTATCTCCTTTTCCTTTTAGGCTTCACCAAGGGATCTTAGGGGCTTGTTTACACATGAACAAGTGTAAACAAAAAATAAAAAATATCTAACCAATATAATGGATCTAGCTTCCAATTTCAAATTTTCACTATGATATAGGTTGCAACCCATGTCTTATACTAATGTTCTTGCTCAAGAGCTCCAACAATGAGTGAAAACAAAATCTTGGTTGGACTTGAACTTACAAACTCTCATTGTTTCCCCAACCATTGCTAAAATGAAATTAAGGTTTCTTTAGTGGCCCATAGTATTTGGTATCCCTAGGAGGCTATTAAGCATTATTTTAATTAGAAAGAGAAAATATTTAATTGTGATTTATTATGGTTTTCACTCATCCTACTTCATGAAGAAAAATATGTTGTCGAAACAACATGGTTCTCAACCCTTTAATTTTTGAAATGTGGCTTCAATGACAACCAAAGACATTTTTATGCCTAAAACTAACTTTGGATTTCCCATCTAGAGTTAAGACACAGGTTTAGGCTAACCAATCTCAATATACTCATCCTTGAGTATTAAGGAGATAATCTCTTATTCGCTTTGCATGAAACAGACATGTAAACTCCCATCACCTAATGGAAGGATTGGAATTGGAACAAGGCTAAGACCTTTGAAAAGTATAGGTCAGTAAACGGATATAGGTGGTTCGTCCATAAACTTGAGTTGGATAGTTAGTTAAATAAAATATAAAAATTCAAATTATAGTAAATGAGTTGGCTCTTTCGAAATCACATTCTTTAAAAACCCGTTAATAAATCTATGAAGGAATTTTGATGCTTGGTTCTTTTTCCTTGGGTTTTGGATTTCAACCATATGTTGATCCACCTTGGCACACCCCAACCCAAATTTTCCTTGTGTGGTTGGTCAAAAAGTTTAAAACATAATTTCTAGTTTGGTGGCTATGCTAAATTTGCATGAAATCATGCCACCAAGTTTTTTGGTTAGTGCCTTCTTTCCCTTGTCTCTTGGAAGGTCACTCTCCTAGGCGATAAACTTCCATGGGTTATTGAATTTCATGTAGTTGTAGCTCATTATATTTAACCCAAATATTGTATTTATTGACACAAATGCACCACATCCAACGCCACCTTTTGCATTTGGACAATGATATTCATATAAAACACAAATTAGAGCATAGGTCAAGATAAACACTAAGAAATCTAGGCTTGGTTGAATGTAGAATGATGTATTTTCATCCATATAAAAGAAAGTACTTCATTGAAATTTCTTGCACCTTGAGAGACCACTCTTGACTCTCCCTCTCCTTCATAAACATGGTTATTTAAGGCTTCCCGTTTTGACAAACATGACCCTTCCTTTACACACATGAGTGTTGTATTTGATCATGACAATTATATAAAGGAAGAATTCGTTGCAGATAGCAATCAACCTAATCATGGTTCATTTGGGCCTACCTCAAATGACAAAGATGTCCCTTCATCCTTTTCATGGGTGTACAAAGATCACATCGTGACAATTCCATAAAGGAAGAATTTGAGGAAACGATTAGGTACCCTATTTATAGATAATCAAACCCCTCATTCTTATTTTAGCTGCATAATGGACTCAGGATTGGTCATTTGTGTGAAATCTAGGGATGTATATCAATGAAATATTTGGTTGTGAAAGAACTCAGTCATGTCATTGTTCAAGTTGAAGCTGGCACAGCCATTGCCACTGTTGAAAATAATAATTAATAGTAGTGACATTTATGCTTACACTGACTTTGTTTATCACTGTAAAGGAGAGACGTCACATAGTTAGAAATGGAAAGCATAAGTGTTAGCAGGAGCGTTATCAATGAGACGATATTTATCTTTTTTCGATCTTTGTTATGCAGATAGATTCAGTCATATTTATTTTCGTCTTAATTGTTTTGAGTTGGTTTGCTTCTATAGGAAGTCTCAGTCTTAGTCTATATATTTCTGAGTATGTAAGTAGTTGAAATACATATGTAGAGATAACAGAGTTGATAGTTAGAAGCGCAATAGTTGTGTAAGGAGTCGAAGAAATCTAAGAGCACAAGATCTGATTTTGTAAGTTTGTAGAAGTTGTTGAAGATGAAGCTTTGCACATTATTGTGTTTTGTATTAGCGCGCAACATCTAGTTGATAATATCTATTAAGTATTTGCGTGTTTACATATTCGTGAGAATTTCTAAGTTATTTTGTGTTTGTGAGTTTATGTGCTGAGAGTAGCACAATGTTAATTTTATTTCAAGAATTTATGTTATTAAGTGTTATCATCACAACACACAGTGTTTTGTGCAGTCTGGAAACCGCGTGGTAAGTCCTGAGAGTTCAATGACGAAGAATTTCACTATGCATTCTTTTCAACTCCATTGCGTAGAGTTTGTTTGTGCGGTATAGATCCGAGATTTGGTATTAGAGTAGGTTTATCAAAGTAAGTTTCAAAGAGAAGCAACTCTTTCGTAAGGAGAAATCATGGATTCTACTTCAAATCTGAAACCTCCCACTTTTATAGGTAAAATTTATGATTTATGATCCTCGACCATGAAGGAATTATTTCAGGGTCAATATGTATGGAAGATATTCAAGAATGGATATGTACAACCAGTAGATCAGGCAGCATGCAATGCCCTCACACAAGCTGAGAAGGATGCTTTGAAAGATCAAAGGAAGAAGGATGGAAAGGCAATGTTTTACATATATCAAGTCATGCATGAAAGGATACTCCCAAGAATTGCATCAGCAAAGAAAGCCAAGGAAGCATGGGACATATTACAAACTTGTTATCAAGTTATGGAAAAAGTCAAGACTTCAAAACTACAAATTCTTAGAAGAGATTTTGAAACTAAATCAATGAAGGACTCGGATTCAGTAGATTTTTTTTACACCCATGTTATTGGGCTGATAAATCAGATTAAATCTCATCGATAAAACATAGAGGATAGGAAGGTTTTTGAGAAGGTACTTAGGAGTCTTCCTCCTGAATATGATACCCTTGTTGTGATTTGGAAGAGAACAAAGATCTGAGTCAGTTTATTCTAGATGAGTTGCAAGCCTCCCTCATTAATCATGAACAAAGATTAAATAGATCAAATATGTCATTAGAAAATGCATTTTCCCCACAATCATATATAAGTCGTGGAAGAGGAAGGGGGAGAGCTAACTCTAGAGGAGGACGTTGTAGCAATCTTGAAAATATTGGTGGAAGAGTTCAAAATCCAAATAACAATCACTCAAGTAATCAGAGATTTGATAAATCAAATATCCAGTGCCATTATTGTAAAAAGTATGCACATTATGCATATGAATGCATGAAGAGACAATATAATCAGAACAAGCAAGGTCAATATCAATCAAACATCACAAATTCTCCCTCCAACCCTATGTTTATGGCACATGTTGAAGCAATGCCTATAATTTCCCCAATTGAATGCAATGTTGCTCAAGAAATTCCATGTGACATATGGTATCTAGATTTAGGATACAGTAATCACTTGACAAGAAACTTAGAATTTTTTCTAGTTTGGATAAGTTAGTTCAAACTAAAGTTACTCTTGGAACCAATATCCAAGTCATTGTCTTAGGTAAAGGCAGTATCAATATTCTAACTAAACAAGGGGAGAATTTTTTTATGCCTGATGTATATTATGTTTCTGGCATAAAACATAATTTGATGAGCACGAGACAACTGTTACATAAAGGATATAGAATCTACACCGAAGATAATCACTGTGTGATTTTGGACAGATATCTAAGTAACCAAATTATTGCAAGAATTCAGATGACAAGAAATATAATGTTTTCATTGACTTTGAAGCCAACCATGAAGAGAAAAAAAATGCAAGTTGTTTATGAAGAAAAAGATGTACACTCTGACACTGCTTTCAAAGCCGAAAGCGAAGAATTAATTGTGCATAGTTCCAAGGAAGGAAAAGTTTGGGCACATGGTTCTAAGAAAGGATAAGACAATGGCTCAGAGATGCAGGAAGCATTCCAATCTAAAGTGCAGGATGAATTCTGGCCATGGAATTTCATATTTGGACATTTAAAATTTGGAGGTTTGAAGCTGCTACATACAAAGCATATGGTGAAAGGTTTACCATTAATTCAAAAACCAGAAAGAATATGTGAAGGTTGTATCTTTGGAAAGCCGCATAGAGAGTCATTTCCAGTTGGCAAGTCATATAGAGAAAAAGATCCACTAGAAATTATACATTCAGATATTTGTGGACCAATGAAAACACCATCTATAGGAGGAAGCACCTATTTTCTTACATTTATTGATGATTTCTTAAGAAAAACATGGATTTATTTTCTAAAAAATATATTTGATGCATTTGGTTGTTTTTAGAAATTCAAGTCACTTGTGGAAAAGAAGAGTGGTTATACATCAAATTTCTAAGCACTGATTGTTAAAAAAACCAGGATCCCGGAGCAATAAATAAAAAAAATGTGGAAATAAAACATAGAAGATACACAATACAATAGAGACACATATATGCACGATTCACCCTGTTATCACTTCGTAATTCCCGAAGGTTGTTGAAGGGTAGAAGAAATTGACAGAGGTAACTATCAAAACCACTTTTGAAGCTGGGATCTAGTCATGCCAGCTTCAGAGAGGGATCTCTCTGTCAGATTTAGATTTGTTTAAGTTTTTAAATGTTAGTCTAGTTATGACAGTCTGAATTTGTTTGTTTGTTTGTAATAGTTGGCTGAAAGAATGCATTAATTTTCCATTGGGCTATGGGGTATGTATTAAAGATGAGGATTAGATTCATCTTTTTATGAGGTTTTCTTCACAGGGCAGGGTTGTAAGACTGTTGGATATATTGAGATTAAATGAGGTGAATAAGACATAAAATATATGAGAGTCCACTAAGAAAAGGATCAATTAAGAATTCCCTTACTCAATTTTAGATGAAAACATATAGATCATTAAAAGACCAGAGACATAGTAAACAAGATAAATTTTGTTCTATTGACTTCCTTTTAATGATTAGAATTTGAAATACATAAATGATCACAGAGAATAAGAAAACATTCAACAAAGAAAGAGAGACATCACCAACAATTTGACACGAGAATCTTGTGAACAAGCCTGTTTTATTACTGGTCTATCCTTTGTAGAGTTTACAAAATAGCTCCTGGATGCAAAAATCAACCCTCAATACTTAGAAGGAAGAAGTATTTATACAATTATTTACATCTGATCATGTCATAAATGACTAGGATATTATGGAGGAAATATCTAACTAATTAGATCTCAAACTACCAAAAATAGGAATTATGTTGATCTGTTCGGATCTTTGGTGTTGATTTTGTGGAAGTAGTTGGTGACTGATATATTTGACTTGGTTGACTACTACATGCTGAATCAACCCTCAAAAATATATTACTCAAGTAAATAACATAGATCTTCCCATCTCATTTTACCTGGCATGGAAACCTTGAGTAACTTTCTGTATATCTCATCCATTTTAGTATACTTGGAAAAAATAGGCTTGGTGATGAAGATATGTTTTATCTCATGCTAAATAATCAGGGCCAACTGCAATGTCTCTAGGAAATCTTTACTAGTAATCCTTCCTTGTATCCCTGCAAACTTGGAACTGTCCTTTGCCACTGCATTGATATTTTGCTTGTAATCTGACATAGTGATTAACTTGTCATTGAGTACTAATAGTCTAGGAAGACATTTCTTATGTAGTACTTCAATCTTACTGAAAAATGTTTGAACTTGAATGTCCATCACCTAATCCTTCTCCTCTAGTTGCAGCATTAATCCTTTCTTGTTCAGGACCTTCTTGATCTCAAGGATGGTCTATGTTTTGTCTTCCATGTCCATTTCTTCTAACTCCTGCTTGTTTTTGGATTTTAGGAATCTGATGAGTTCAATGGCCTTTGTAGGTATTTCTCCTAGCTCTTCTCTTTTTTTCCCAATTGCTTCTCTGGCCTTCTATACTAATTCATGTTGTTCAAATATGATCTGTATGAATGGCCATATTTCTTTCATGGACTTTCTGATATCCACCTAGATGTCTTCCTTGGCTTCAAATAAGGTATTTTCCATGAAAGTCTCTTTATGTAGTTGTTGTAGTTGTTGACTAAGCCTATGAGACTTATGCATTTCTGCATAATAATTGGTGTGGAACATACACTTCATTTCTTGGAGTTTTTTTACTTATTCTTGAAATTTTCCGATCTCCTCCCCTTGAAGGTACACGTCTTCCATAGAATTCACAAGTTTCTCAGATGCATCCAGAACTTGCACTGGGATAGCTAATGGAATATCAATCAATGTAACTGCTTCTGTTGTTCTAACTCCTGTTAGAGGGACTGCCTCCTATGGGATAATGGCCATATGCACACTCTGTTCTTTCTCCTTTATCAATTTGTCCAACTCTACTTGCATCTCCCTTATCTATGCATTATGTTCCATGATAAGCTTCAAAATCTCCTCTTTGTGTCCTTCAGTTTCAACTACCTTTTTTTCTTGTGAATCTTTAGTAGCTGGAAGTTTCAGTTGCTTTCTAAGGGATGTTATATCAACATTCTTCCTTTTTAATAATTCCTCAGCTGCATTCACATTTGATGGGTCATACCCAATCTTCAACACTAACTCTTCTAGTGATTTGATCTTGTTGTCCTTGGCCAAGGAGGAGATTTTCTCCAACTTCAATTGGGATTGGATGTTTTTCAGAGACACCTGCAATTTTGAAGTAGTCAATGAAGTGTTCATCAAGGTGAAGAAAATAATCTCTCATGCTTTCCTGTGCATGTCCATTTGGTCCACTCAATAGACCCCCTTCACATCAAACTCAAAGGAAGTTTTATTGTAGTGAACAGTTGTCTTGGGACGAATAACTTACGCTTGTAGGAATTCCATTTGCATTCTTCCTTTATCTGTGTCAAATGTTGACATTAGTCTATGTTGAGCAGTAGATGTATGCCTCAATAACTGAGCATATGTGTTGTTGTTTAAGAGTTCGTTCCTATGTTTAATATGCTTGTACTTGTTAAAGATATTTAACTTTGTTTTCTCATGGGATGATTCAAATGACAGAGTAGTGTCTTTTTGTTTTTTAGATGAATATGTGGACACTATGAACTGACTGTTTGAAAAGGTTGAGAAATGTGCTCCCTTCATGACTATGGTGGACTATATTTCTCCTTCTTTGAGAAGGTATGGTGTGTGACTGGTTTTGGCCATTTTTCTATAGACTTGGAAGTCTTCAGCTGACACGTCTATGACCGATGGGGAAAATTATTTCCTTTCTCTATTTTCTATTTGTATTTGAGGTGTGTCGGTATGTGAAGCAGTGATAGGGGGGGGTTGTTCTTTTGTTTCCATCAAATTTTTCTCTTTCCATTCTGTCTGGTTCATATATTGTTCTACCTATGACATCTGTGTGTGAGCATAAGGAATGCTCCTTTGCTTGAAATTGAGCTCTGAGATGATACCAAATCAGTCATAATTCCATGTGAAACTGTTAGTGAAACTCATCTTCTTCAAGAGGTTGTCTGCCTCTTCTCCTGCAACTTTGTTGTTGCATATGAAAGAGCCAATTTGGGTCTTGATTTTGAGTTGTTGTTTCTTCTTGACTGAAACAAAATGGATGTCATCAGAGTTCACCATATTCCTGATGTATTCCAATGCAAAGATCCTTATAGGGAGATATCTTGGCAGTCTATATGGTGGCATCTCACATCCATACCCTCTTATTTAAGTGTGGTTTTAATATGGATACCAATCTCTTGTTTTCGCTAGATCATAGAGGTGAAGAATTATATGAACTTATTCATGGATTCTTGGCTTTGTTCTGCTGCTCAATACTGGGTGATAAAAATGGTCAATGAAATCATTGAAGCTGAATTCAGTTGAATTTTTCCTCACTAGTGAGGTCCACAAAGTCACTGATTGTGGGTTTCCTTCTTGATTCAATTTTTGAAAAGCACATGAAAACCTGTCTGATTGAAAAAAAAAAAAAAAGGAATAGACACACCAACATTGAGGAAAATATGAAAATTCCTTCTGTTTAAAACCTGAAAAACTAATCATGTATGTTATCAGCCAAAAACTGATTGAAATCAAATTGAATTGTGGATTTTTCTTCTGTGGGAAAAATGGACATAAAATCTAAGATAGGTTCATCTACCCATTTGTCTGAAAAGTATCCTAATAGGTAACATATGATATAAATAATATGGTTGGCCCTAACAAAGAAAATGGAGGATGGATAGGGAGGATTTTTCTTGGGAAACTGAACATCTTTTGGCAGAAAGATCTCGAAAATCTGAGATCTTTGGAGGAAATAGAAGTTCTAGTAGAGGTCGTTCAGGGCTTTCACAGAAAAAGGGATTGCAGAGTGATTTTTTGGGATATGTAGCATCTAATTAATGGATTCTGGGGTAATGGTGAACACAGTTTCATCGAAAGAGGAAACTATGGCACTTTGGCCAGGAAGATAATGGGCTTGGAATTTCAAAGCGAATTCAGAGAATTGAAAGGTCTGAGGGAACATGTATAGAGGAAAATTGGACTCCCATAGCCCAATTTCGTCACTCTAATCTAGGAAGATATCTTTTAGCCAGAAGTGTAATTCAAAGTAGTCAAAACCACACTTTGGCTCTGCAATCTTGTAATCTTTATCTACCAAAGGAATCTGATCCAGGTCGATAGGAGGGGGAAGAATCAGATTTTTGGAGGTTTCACTGGATTTGGCTTTGGACGCCATGACTAACAAAATTTTAAGGTGGGTTAATGGTGGACTGTAATTTACCCATGTTAATTTCTCCCGTTGACCATGAACCTTTGTGGCAGTTGGCTTGAAATCTAGCTTTGGCGTGGTATCCATAGTGTAGGCATTGGAAAATAGTGTCACATGGGTAAAGAAACGAGGTTTTACAGTGCAATGGAGGTGTCCTTTATGGCATGAGGAGATGACAGGGTGATTAATGGTCATGGGGAGGGCATTGATTGGCTAACTGGTATGTGGGGTGTGACGTGTGACAGGTGATAGTGGGTACGGTGGCAAAGTGAGCTGGGAGGTATTGGTTAGTGGTCTGGTAGGACTACAAAGGGGAAGCAGGTGGTAAGAGGAATTGAGTGGGGGGGTCAGAAATGTGGAGAGAGTGACATGTAAGGTGGGGTGAATGAAAGGGAAACTGCTTTTCTAGACCCCCCCACCATTAAAGGAAGAAATCTCATGGGGGGGGGGGTCTGAATACTCTGAGGACAGTCGATTTGGATGTTGCTAGATGTCACTGATGAAACTTGTGCATATTTTAGTCGCTACGAGACAAAGAATCTTATCCATAAGAAAACTTAGGATAAAATCATACAATGGGTAGCGCTAAGCTTACCCTTTCCCACTTTTACACCATGGTCTTATTTCCTAAGGTAAAAATGCCCAAATTTAATCAAACAAAGGGTATTTTAACAATCCCTTTACAATCTTTATTGAAATAAACATCACTAACCTAACTCCTAACCTAAACAACTAACTTATTAATCTAGCTTAGACTGTTGGATTAATTATTACTCTAACCTAGTTAATTTGGCCAAGATTAAACTGTTTGACCAAATTTATTCACTAACCTATCAACATAAATTTAAAAGGTTTGATCATGATTATATAGTATGAATCAAACCAAATTTATTTTTTATGGGGTTTTATATTTTCTCTTTTTTCTTTTTTTTTTATCTTTTGTACTTTATTATTTTTATACCCTCTTTTCATTTTTTGTATTTTTATCCTTTATCCTTTTTTCTTTTTCTTTTTATTTTTGTAAATCATTTGCAAAATAAAATATCATTTACAATAAAATATGACTAGAGGAAGAAATTACAATCATCGGGTTTTACTATGAAATATAGGGTTATAAGGCTTCACTTGGGGATGGTTCTCTCCTTGTGAGGTGCCAAGAACCAACTCTATGTTGCCTTGAATCCTCTTCTCCAGTACTTTTCTGCAATCTAATTTGCTTTATTATAAATGTAAATCTGGTGACACTGATCGGGGGCTTAGGGCCTTCTCTTCAGGCTTCAACCACTGATAAAAATCGCCCACACCTGCCATAAAAAGTAAAATGGTATTTACAATGAAATGAGTGAGAAAAAACTTCATTCCTGTGAAATACAATGCTTGAGCATTCTTCCATTGATAGGTCCTCTTGGCATATCTGCTCCATCCATATCCTTGATAAAAAAAAATGCATTGCTTCCTCTGTAGGCATGTATTATGAATGGGCCTTTCAATAAATTCTCAAATTTTCCATGTTTTCCCTTTTCTTCATTCCTTGAGTCCCATTTCAGTACCTTGTCTCCCAACTGGAAGTCACCAGCCTTGGTCCTTCTGTCATAGATTTTCTTGATATTTTCCTGAATCACCTAAGTTTGGTTGTAGACCTCTTCTCTGGATTGTTGCAGTTATATAGTTTGATTAATTCTTCTTTGGATGTCATTTGGTTCTACCTGTACCTCCTGCAATAACTTCATGACAAGAACACCTAAAGAAGTAGGAAAGACAACATACATTCCATAGACCAACTGGTATGGAGACATACCAATTGACCTCTTTGTAGTAATTATGTCTACCCATAGTGCATGTACCAACTTATTGTGCCATGATTTTTTGTTGTCCTGCAACATCTTCTTGATAATGTTGACCAGAATCTTATTTGAAGACTTTGCTAATCCATTGCCCCGAGGGTAATAGGTTGTAGAGTGTGCTAAGGTGATCTGATATTTGCAACATATTCTATTATCTTTTTTTATTTGAATGTTGATGCATTGTCAATGATAATTTTCCTAGGGCATCAAAATCTAGAAAGAATGTTATTTTCCAAAAACTTTATGATCACAACATCAGTGGCTTGCCTGGTAGGTACAACCTCAATCCACTTGGTGAAATAATCAATGGCTGTGAGAATCCACTTGTGCCGGCCTCATCAAGGTGGGTGAATTTCTCCAATGAAATCCAAACTCCATTGTTGAAATGGAGATTCCAATGAAATTGGCTTCAAGGGTAAAGGCAAAAGTTTCCTTTTGCCTTCAAATATCTGACAGTTATGACATGAGGTCACTTTCTTGTGGACATCTGCAAATAAAGTTGGCTAGTAGAAACCAACTCTAAGAATTTTATTGGTAGTGGTATTCCAATTCATATGTCCACCACAATCTCCTTCATGGAATTCCTACAAAGCTTTATCAGCTTCATCTTTCAACAAACAATTTAGTAGAATACCTCCAACATCTTTCCAATACATATTTCCATTTAAAATGAAATACTTCAAATCTTTGAGTTTCAAAAATGTAGATTTAGTTTTAGTCAAACCAAGAGGAGCTTGTAGATGATGTAAAACAAAAATAAGGCCTGCATACCAGGGAGAGTTTGAGAAAACCACTTTAACTTGGGGAGTTGTCTACTCTTCTTGTTCATCAACTGCAGCTAGAAAATTAATATCCAAAGAATGAAAGTTGGACTCAACCATTAATTTGGCTAATCCTTGACCCTTGATAAGATTGGTTGGCTTGATCTCAATATCATATTCAAGGAGCACAACAATCCAGGCAATCCATTTACCCCTTCTGCCATCTGGATTGTCTTGAGTCAGAATATCTTGTTAGAAAAAACAGGACCATGGAGCAATAAAATAAAACAAATGCATAAAAAAAACACAGAAGACACACAATACAAGAGAGACACAGATTTACGTGGTTCACCCAGTGTGGGCTACGTCCACCAGAGAAATTGCCAGGTCCTTCCTTTATTATTATCCAGCAAATGAAGGGATACAACCTACAACAAAACCCGTTGTAACTTCCTCTTCTTTCTCTCACAGTCTCCTCTCTCATAATACAATATTCACCACCATCCATAGTCGCGATACATTTCCCTCATAAAAGAGGGTTTCCTTCTAGGGCAAAAAACCCTAACATAATCTCTACCGTTAGATCTGCGACCTTATAATGAACGATCCATATTTACAATGAAATTACAATATACTTTTACAAGGCAATTTTTGCTTCGGGGGCTTCGCCCCCGAACCCCCACTTGCCCCCAGACCCCCCATCCGGGGGGATAGCCCCCTTGGACCCCGCAGAGGGGGTACCCCCCCTCTACATTCCCCCACGTGGAAGAGTGTACATACTTCTGGGGTGTAAATACTTCATGGGGTATAAACACGGCTGAAAGCAAGGACCTCTGAATCAGAAAGATAATCAGGCTCCACAACCAACATATCTTTCACCACAGCATTAGGGACATAAGCAATAATATGTGAGTGGAGAATATATACTCTGAAATCCTTAATTCCTTTTACCAAAGAAAAATCTTTCTTTTCCATGATGTTATAATTCGATGCAGAATCTCTCAAGGATTTACTAAAAAAAGAAATAGGTTGTTCATGGCCTTCACTATTCTTCTGCAAAAGAACTACTACAATGGTATGCTCAGAGGGAAAAGAGAATAGGAGGAAATATTTTGTATAATCAGGACTGATAAGCACAGGGATTTGTGTTAATGCCTTTTTCACTTGATCACAGGAATGTTTTTATTCTATGGTCCATTTTATTTTTGTATCTTTTTTCAACATGTTTGTTATGTTTCTCAAAAGTTATATCAAGTTAGGGATAAATATTCTTAGAAACTTTATTTTTCCTATGAAAGACTGCAACTCTTTTATGTTTATGGGATGATCTATTTTTTGAATGGATTCAATTCTGCTAGGATCTATATTTATTCCATCTTTAGATATTATGTTTCCTAATAGTTTACCTTCCTCTAGAACAAACTGAGTTTTTTGGGATTTAGTGATATTACGAATCTCCTATATTTTTCAAAAACTTTTCTAAGGTGGAGTAAGTGCTCTTAATTTGTTTTTGAAAAAATAATTATGTCATGTAGGTATATGAAAATGAGTTTCCAAGTTCATCCACAAAATAAATGTCCATTGCTCTCTGAAATGTGGCCCCAACATTCATCAAAACAAAATGCATACATGAAAGTGCCCCAAGGTGTAGTAAACATTGTTTTTTCCTGATCATCAGGGTGGACTAACACTTGGTTGTAACCAGAAAATCCATCTAACAAAGAAATTCTACTGGATCCAACTACCTTCTGTTGGGTATGTGTTATATTCTTTGCACGAGTAGTAGTGTCTGAGCGCTTGTGCCGGGCGTGCAGGGGGGTAAGAGGGGGGGCCTCTAGCCCCCCCCTCGGGGGGTGCAGGGGTTCGGGGGCAGCGCCCTCGATTTTTTTTTTTTTTGGCCGACATATTTTCGTCGGGCCAACATATTTCCGGGACCACATGATATTAGGTGGTTTTTCGGCACATGGTTTTTTGCCGATGGTTTTCTATTTCCGGTTAAGGAATTAGGGTTTTGGACTAATCCAAGTCATTGGGTTAGGGTTTTGGATGCCGCTGGCTCCTATATGTATATTGTATTGTAAACAATGTAACACAGTGTATGAATATAATATATGCTGGTTTTCCCGGTTTGGGTTTCCAGGTGAAAAAAATCTCTGTGTAATGTTTGTATTTTCCATTGTATATTTTCTGTTCTTTTCTTAATATCAGTTTGCAGTAGATATTGTACAAGGTTAGAATTTACATTTGGTATCAGAGCTTTATTGGCTTCAGGGGGACGCCTTTGTCGTCAAGGGTTTGGCTCGGGACTGTGATAAG